>VZTD01003481.1:3215900-3236916 GCA_013397725.1 Rhagologus leucostigma
AGCCGCGCGAGGGGGGCGGGGCGCAGGCGGGCGGGCAGCGCGTCCCGTGAGGGGCGGCGGGGCAGCGGGTGCCCGGGAGAGTTTCCAGCCCCGCCGGTGCTACGGGATCACGGGGTCATCCGGGTTGGAAGAGAACTTTAGGATCATCCAGTCCAACCGTCCACTCAGCACCACCACTGTAATCCCGTAGCCACTAAACCACATCACCCAGCGCCTGATCCAAACGCCTCTTAAACACCTCCAGGGATGGCGACTCCACCACCTCCCTGGGCAACCTAGTCCAATGCCTGGTCCATATCCCACTTGTCGGGCTTTGTGGCAGTTGTTTCATTAGGCTTAAAGTGCAGGTTTTGGTGCCATTACAGGGGAGCGCCAGTGGGCCCCGCAGCTGCTGCAGCCCCGCGGGCAAACGGGGCACGGCCCCGGGCGGGCAGCACCTGCCCCGTGCCTGGTACCTGGTGTCAACCTGGCACTGCGTTCCTTTTCCTGTTCCTTCCCCTTGGAAGTCTCCCGGCCGCGGGCTGCCCCTGTGAATCATGTCAGCGGCAGGCGGGTCCCGCCGCAGAGTGCCGTGATGCAAGGCAGGTGTGTTCACCGATGCTCTGTGTGTGCACAGTGCCGTGATGCAAGGCAGGTGTATTCACCGATGCTCTGTGTGTGCACAGTGCCGTGATGCAAGGCAGGTGTATTCACCGATGCTCTGTGTGTGCACAGTGCCGTGATGCAAGGCAGGTGTATTCACCGATGCTCTGTGTCTGCGTCGCAGTGCATGCCTGAGAAATGAGGGTACCACCTGAGGCAATGCTTACATCTGCCTTACATCTGCCCGGAGATAAATATAGGTCGTTCAGCAAAGGGCAGTTGCTGTGGAAGGGAAGAATGGTTAGAAAATGTCAGATTCTGTAAATTAGCAGAGGGGCACCTCTGAAAGTTAGGCTGGTCAGCCAGAAAGAATCTAGGTCCCAGATGCCAGGGGACTGACTGAAAAGTTAGTGGGTTTTGAAGCTGAAATGTGGGTCAAAACATGTCTTGCTCAAAATCCCCCAAAGGAAGGAGGTGGCATAGCCAGGAAGAGAATTTTTTTCGGGTGACTCTTGAACTGGACTCTGAATACCAGGGCATTGTGTGATGCACATTTTGCATCCAGCTCCACGTACGTCCATCATTACTGTTTTCCTACAGGTGCCTGTACACTGCACGTGTCCGCAGGGCACAGAAGCAGCGTTCCTTCTCTGAGCTAGTTTGTTTTCTGTAACAGTGATTTCACCAGTTTTGTCTCTTGGAGTAGGTTACAAACACTTCCTATTGGGACTGTGCTTGTTCATATACGACATATTTTTTTAATCTCCTGATCAGAATTAAGTATATACGCCTAGAGTAGGTGTTATATAAGAGCAACACAATAAACAATGATTGCAACATGACTATGCAATAGGAACCAGTTCTTTTCAAAATTACAGTACAGTCAAAATGCAGATCAAACAAAGATGAGATGAGAAGGGAAAGATTACCAGTTGTAAATACGAAGAATGTGGCTTACGCATTGTTTCAATATAATTTCAATGTCATTTCTCCTCCTAAGTACTTCCTTTGCCAAATGAGGACAACCTCTTATGTTGAGGTTTTTTCCCCATTCCATGACAGTTAAGATAAAGTCATTTGAAAAGGTTTAATTTTGACTCTTTTAAAAACAGTTTGCAGAACAAAGTAAATTTATACTAAAACACAGATTTTTCATTTTGAAAATGTCGCAAGAACACTTTTCAACAAATTTAGTGCTCTTTTTAAAATCCAAAACTTTCCCTGCAAACCATTTTTGAGGAACTGGCATTACTTCTTCAAGAAAGAAGAAAAAGAACAACTTTTACTATCCCCATTACTGCAGATGTCTCTGGATTAACTTCTCTAATGATTGCTTCTGTGCTTCCTGACACTGGCCTTGTGCTTATGGCAGCCCTGGGTTGCCAGCCTCTTGCCTTCTCTTCACTTAAGTTGCTTTTAATGCACATTTTTTATCTAAAAGCGGAAGAGTGCTGACTCACCCTCAGACACTGTTCAGACTGGCACATTACACTCAACAAAAAATAAAATTATGCTCTTACCAAGTAATCTCAATTCTCATGTCAAATAGCTTTCTTTTACACACGAGTTTACAGCTACTACACACTAGCACAAGTGTAATGATAGTTCTAATTTTGTTACTAAAAACTGAACTTGGATCCTGAGCCTTCTTTTGGTGCAGATTTATGACCCAGTGTGTCATATCTGCTAAAACAGATTCCTCTGTAGCTCCTCCTTTCATGTCTGAGGTCTGTTCTGTGACTGTCCAAGGTGGAGATAATTACCATTTTTTTAGTGTGAATTTTCTGTTTCCATACATAATGTACAAAATGAGGTTTCACTAAAAGTCACCCTTTGCGCTTACACAGAGAACTAATTCAGATGTTTGTTATGTGCATATAATGTTATTTCCAGGTGGGTCAAGCCAGAAGGATGACAGGCAGGTGGAGTAGGACAGATTAGCATAGGAAGAATGAGGCACCCTATGGCTTACCTAGGTCACCCCAGCTGTGTCCCAAACATCTCATGTCCTTCTGCAGTCCGGCCACGAGAGAATGCTTCTTGTGCACAAGAGGGTCGCCCCTGTTGGAAAGTTCGCATCTGAGCATTGAGCAGCCTTAAACCCAGCTTAGCACAACCACAGCAACACGCACAGCTATGAAGACCCCCAAAATTCACCCTTGTGCAGAGAAGAAATCAGCATTCTCCCAAGCAGTCATTTACAGTTTTGTTTTTATTTTTTCCTGAAGTCCTATCAGTCCTCTAATTTTAGACACTGATGATATCACTAAATGATGCTGGACATTGCTTAGGTGCCTGCCAGTCCACACAGAATATCTCCACCTGAATAACACGTCACCATCTTGCTGTCAGCACCAGAAGGATGGCCCTTTGCATTGACCTGTATGTCTTGAAGGTCACGACAAATCTTTAATTACTTAAATACTGGGTTTATAATCTGATTTATATCTTAACATATAATCTTAATCATCTGAAAGGCATCAGAAATTTTAGAAGAATGTAAAGAGCACATTACATTGGAATCAATCTAAATTTACATTTTTATATATAGGCCTTTAAGAGCAGAACATAGCTTGTGTTAACTTCCAGAAAAATATTCACTACATACCTGTGATTTTTTTGTTTCAAATGGTGACTTTTTGCTTGGTAAGGCTTAATTGTGCTTCACCAAAGACAGGAACTGTGAGTTTTGGTTTGGTTTTTTTTTTAAATAACTATCCTTTCCAGGGAACCCTACATGCGTATTCTCAGGTCTTCCTTACACAGGGGTGAGGGATTGAAATACAAAAGCATAAGGAAAAAAAGTATTTCTGTCACAGAAGGATGCAGAATGATCACATCCTGGTCTGCAGAACACCTAAATGCCTGACTGCAAACTCAGGGACAAGCATTTCAGGGCTTGAACTCACTGTAAGGTAAAAAAAAAAAAATAGCATTTGCTTATGTGGTGGGAAAAACAGTGAGATCCCTCCCTGTAAAGCCCAGATTCAGGGGGAGGGCTTCCCTCCCCCCCTTCTCTTTATTATTTTTCACTTTTTTTCTGTAAATGCCTGCATCACTTTGCACGTGATGGTTGCTTTCAGATTTGCATGACTGATACGTGACACAGTAACCATATATAAGACAGTTCAAGAATCCAATGAATGAACTGCAGAGTGGTTTTTAATAGGTCATATTGAGGATTCTGGCAAAACCAGAACCTTACTCTAAATCACTGAAAGAACAAAAAAAGCTCAGGACAAGTAGATAAATGTATACTTTTAGTGCCTTAATTCCTTCCCTGCAAATCAAAACCAACTGACTGATTTGTGTACAAGGTTCCTAGATTTCAGTAGGTACAGGGACAATAGCTTCCTGTAAAAACAGGATCAATATTCAGAAATATGATTTACCAGGACATTATTACATTTCTCTTTGAAGAAACAGAACAATTTCAAGGCATAGTGTTTCACATTATTTCTATCCACTTAGAGACTTATTTTCTTTCCTGTACGTCCTGGGTGAAGAAAAAGCTTGTTTTTATCTTCCTCAATCACTTCTTCAGAGGAGTTTAGGCAGAGGTATAATTCACTGTAATAAAGCTACCTGCACTTCAGGTAGATCTGTAAGTTTGGAGTTGGTTTTTTTCTTATTTCTTCCTTCTCTGGAAATAACATACATACTATTTTATTTGCTTTAACAAGGAGCACAGTTGGGTTTTATTTTTTGTGTTGTTTGGGGTCTTTTTTGACATTGTAGAGGCAGTAGGGGTGGCTGAGAGGCCTGGGAGTGCAGTGAAAGGCTGTGGAGTGGCAAGACAAGAAGGAAAACAAGCAACATAAAGTTATGCACTTGCTCACTCATGGAAACTTGTTGCTTGGAACATTTGGCTAGGATGTGTTTAAATTTAATTTCTGTTGCATTTAAATGCCACCACAAACACAGTGAATGCTAAAATATGACCGTCTAAATAGCTCAACAGTTTCAAAATTAAACCAGACTAAATTACTTTCAAATATTTTTGCAAGTAGGAGGAAAAAGAGATGTTGAGGTACTGTCTCAACCCTATTTTCTCTGTTACTGACCTGACTTACAGACAAAACCCTTGCTGATGGGCACAGCTTAAGCCAGGTTCTCCCTCAGAGCTCTGTGCATCGCTTTCCACGCCATCAGCCTGCCAGGAGCAGGCTCCACCAGCACTTGTTGCACAAGACTTGCCTGCAGTGCCGGCGGACTCGCAGTGGACTGTTTACAGCAGAGCGCTGAGGACGGGCAGGAGGAGATGATGAGGTTGCTGTAATGAGCACATCATGTAGTGGCACATTTCAAAAACAGGTCTAACAAGACAATGCACATAATAACCAAAATTAATGCTGTCCAAACAGCACTGGCTTCCCTTTCAGTACCTGACCCACTTCAAGATCGTTGGAATAATACTGAAGTCCTTAACTGACTAAGTCAAGTGTCAGTTCCAGTGAAAACTCCCATCTCTGATGCGTGTCTTTGACGGAGATCTTGCACAATGTGGCTGCAAGAGACAGGAGCAAAGTGATGGCCTGTCATTCCCCAGCACTGCAGCTTCTCTGCTGGCCGCAATTGTTGTCACGACTGCGCTGTCGGCTGCTTTCACACCCTGCCTGGGTCTCTGTCAAACAGGGACTGCAGCAGCACCATGGGCGAGTGTCTGTGTCCTCACTGCTCCCACTGCTGCAACAGGAGAGGGTGTCCCATCAGGAACAGGCAGCCTCCTGGCTTACAGCCCCATTTTCTAGCTGTGAAACCACTGCTTCACTGTCAAGTGTAGAGTTCAAACAGGCTTTCAGTAGTGTGACGGGAGATTTAGTTGGAGCAAACCGTTTGTGCAAGGCTTACATTAGAAAAGAAAATCATGCTACAGCGTTCCAACTGAGTGAAAGCTGCGGTGGTGTGGTCAGACAAATGGTTCAGGCTCAGATATTTCCCCTATCACATCAAAACAATCTGCTCTTAAGAGGTGAACAGATGTGAACGTACTGTGTCAGAAGATAGCCTTAAAGAGCCAGATGCTTCAAAACATTCAAGGCAACCTTTCAGAAAAAAAACCAACCCAGTTTCTGTTACAAACCGTGGATGAAAATATTGTGTACCAACCCAAGTAAAAGTTAAAAAGCTGCACCAGTACCATCATACTACACAAACACCTACCAAGAGGTTAGGGGTAACCTGTTCTTGGTGTATAAAGCACCCACGTGGGAGAGTGGTTTCTGAGAGTACTGCCATTTAAATCGAGTAGGAAAAGACATCCCAACAAAGTGGTTGGAAACTGAAGCGACATCAAAAACAACGCAACACAAAAGATAATTATTCCTTACAACTATTTACCTACATATGTGACAGATATCTCATTATTCAACCTGTCAAATGAAGCTTAATAACTTGCTAAATACCAAGTCAGAGTCCAAATGGCGTGAGTTCTGTCAAGACTAGCCACTAATGCCATGTTCTTCCAGAACCTCTGGATTTATTCACTTCAGCAGTAAGAGCAGCAGCAGCTCTTGCCACCATCTGCAGATGCAGGTGTGTAATGTAGACTTTTGGGAGCTTTTACCTGCTGCTTTGTGTGGCACAGACAGTGCTGATGGAGAATGTCTGAGATAGCTGACGAGTTTTTCTTTGTGTGAGATCTAGTGTCTTAGTACCAATTCAGTTTCTGTGGGACTGGAGGAAGTTACTTTGAAGCTTGAGGGAAAAACACATTTCACATTTTTCATGGTTATGCTCACCAGAGATTACTTTATTTGTGGCTGTTACTGACTTTCACGCCTCAACTATTCTGACGTTTCCTGTTTGCTAAGTGACAGAGAATTGCTTGCCTTGCATACTTAAAATGCTTGTACATTTGTGGCCTTTTCACATTCAGGTAAAACTCTAGGTTTCCCATGTGGGAATTTTCTTCTTCTAAAATGTACATGTTGTTCCAAAAGTTACTTCTGGGTGGGAGAAGGCTCTACCCAGGTGTAGTTTTCATCTTTTCCAGGTTCTTTACACTGGCACAGCAAGCCTTGTGCAGCAAAGTGACTAATGTTCAGTCTCACGTTAGGTATTTAGTGGCCAAGCAGCTGTGCCAGTTTAAGATGTGACCAACATCCAGGTGTTCGTCATCGCTCTGCAGCAGCTGTACAGTCAGCCCAGAGCATAAAAGGCTGTATAAAAAAATCAGTGTTTAAATTCCAGTGGAAAAGTCAGGTGGGTGAACTCACATCACTCCTACCAGCACTTACTAACCTGCTGTCTTTGCACTAAAACCCATGATGAGTGCCCAGATGATTTAGTCTGACATCTAAGCTGTACCAGGAAGAAGGTAATTTCCAGTTTATGGCTGGGGATGGACGTCTTCAAGTGCCACAAAGCCATTTCTACAATGACCATGTGACTGAAGCCTCAGAAAACAGTCATTATTTTACAGACAGCTGGTAAACATCCTCTTCCAGACCTGGTTCTGCAGGCTAAAGATGCCAGGCATCTGGAATGGGCATTCCTTAAATGAGGGCTCTCGCTGTAGCTCAATGAACTGGAATAGTGCTACTGTTTTCCTAATCTGCCTGAGACAAAGCCATGCTGGTTAGTCAAGCCTGCCTTTGGCAGCTGTTTGATCTAACCCAGCAGAACTTGCCTGAAACAGTGTACTGTGCATTTATTGCCCTGGATACACCTCTTTGACAGAGTTGTGCTGTTGGTAACCCCTGGTTGTGGTGAAAATGCAAAACTGGAGGCAGAGAGAGCAAGACTTTCAGCAGTCAAAGGGGTTTGTGAAATGGTAATGGCACGTGATCATCAAGTAGTCAAGCAAGTTGCATAGTACAACTGTCCATTTTTTTTTCAGTTCTGCTTAAAAAATGTAAAACATCCATGAAAAACACAGCTGTCTTTCAGCCCTTAAACAGCTCTGAACTCACAAGGTTGAGTTCAATGCAAGAAGCAATCTTTTAACAGCTTTTATTCCATGACAATAAATTCAGACAAGATGCCACTTTAAACCATAAGATTATTGCTATCTTTACTACACTGTCATCTAAGAGCCAACAAAGACTTTTGTCTGGCACTATTGCCTAAAAATAGGCAATGTTCTGCAAAAAGGTTTGCAGATGATGAAGATAAGGCAGGTTATGGGGAAGGTGTGGTGGGAAGGAAGATGTGTTTTCAGGTATGGGTTGAGGGTCCTTGGACATACAGTCTGAAAGGAGTCCTGAAACAAGTGAGAAAAAGAGAAAGATCACATAGTAGATATCTTGAACCTGGTGTGAACATGCATGAGATCACCTTGGTATGCGTCTCCCTCTTGTGCAGAGAGTCCAGTGGGTTTGGCAAAGCAGGCCCGTGTGTGCTGAGCCTGGCTTTTGGAACAGTCATGACATGGATGCAAGATAAAAATAAACTTTGGATGCCAATGAGTTATTTGTTTGATCTTCAAGAAATACCTAAATAAATAATGTCCTCATGAGAGGGCGTGGTGTGTTGGTAGCACAGATCCATTCTCATTAAATGGCTACAGTTTCTCAGGACATTAAAAGACAAAATGCAGAAAAAACAATGGATGAAGAGCTACATACAGCTGAATAAAAGTCTACATGCAAGACCAACTTCCCAGGATGGATGTATCAGACGTATGGCAAAATTTTCCTAATATAAATACAATGTATTAAGAAAAGTTCATCGTTACTTGTGTACTTTACACAAGCCTGCTGTGCTCTTAAAAAAAATACTTGATCAAACAGTGACACCTTTTCAAGGTAATACTCAGGTTGGCAATCACATTTCTTAGTGTCTCCCTCTGACCCAAATTCTTTCTAGGGATTGAAATCAGCTGTGGCCAGATTGCAAGGCTTATTTGGCTGCAGCTACATGGCTAGGGGATGTTTTATTCATGTCATTACTGAAATCACTATGTCAATTTAAAATGCTGTCAGACAGTCTGCAGATTCTGCCCATAGAGGATAAGCCAAGCAATATTCCTCAAATGAGCTGTGTTGCACATAGCACTCCTGAAAATCAATTTTTATTGCATATACCATTGATATTTCATAATTTGAGCAAACAGCAAGTACGATACCACTGTAAAAAAAAATCTGGCTCTGTAAAACACTTCTGTTTTAGTATGGAGAGAGAACACTACTAGTAATTAACAGATTAACAGATGATAAGAATTATTTCTGGGAGATAATCTTCTTCTTCTCTGTTTAATGGAACCCTTCCAATACCTAACTGGGAATGGAGGAATAAGGAAAAAAACCTTCAAATTGCTTAACAAGAATCTCCCTCGCCAACTTTTCTGGTTCTTCTAATTGAGAAATTATAACAGCTAGGGATAGGCACATGTTATTATCAGAAACCTTTTGCAACCACTGACATGGATCCAGTTATATGCTTCATTGCTTTCTACTGGTTTCACGAGTGTAGTATATTAAAAAAACCCAAACAAAAAAGACGTGAAAGCACAAAAAACTCCCAATATTCTGACATTTTCAAAACGCTACAATTTCTTTTTTTTGGTCAGTATTACTACAAATTTTCTTCCATTTTACTTTAAAGGCCATTGTAAGGGATATTTCTGGCATCTCCAGTATGCAGGACAACTGTATGTATGCAGATCATACACCATCAATTCACCTGTCTTTAAAAAGGCTCTTAATTAACTTGCAAGAGTTTGGATTCACCTTAGCTAAACACCTTCAGCAGTTCTCCTCCTCAAAGATTTCCAATTTTATTTTGCTTTTTAAGTGAAGCAGGCATCTTAGCAGAACATGAATTTAACAAACGTGTGTATTAATTAAGTGCATGTGGGATGAATGTTAACTGCAAACCTTGTCTCTAGTACCAGATTGTTCAGGAAAATAGAAGTAAGGAAATTCTAGAGTAGTCTTGAGGTGTTTTAGAAACAACAGGAGCAACATTTGTGCTATTTTAGCCATTTTGTTGTTGAAATGCTATCACAGTATAGCAACCCAATGCTATCACAGTATAGCAACCCCTAGACATCAGGCAACAGCTCAGCAAACCTAGCTTAGCTTGCAGATTTCTTAAAACCAGGAATGCCAAAGAGTTTTCTTCTGCCAAATCAGACAAAGTCAGCCAAATGGAAAGGTGTAAATCCTGTCCTCTTGTGCACTCAGCATCTCCAGCCACCTTCAGGGCCTGGCAGAGGTCGAAGTTGTCAGCTATTAGCAGCTGTAAAGAGCATAAGGCATGATGCCAGCTTCTAAATTAAACAAACAAAAATACTTTTCTTGTTAACTTTTAAAGGCATGTATATTTCTTTCACTTAATGCTCGGTACATGGTCTTATTTAAGTAAGTGGCTGGAAAAGTACCAAAGACTTACATATACTTACACTGCCAAAAGGAAGACTGCATTTTTGAATGCAGGATCTAGGAAGACATCCCCTGCTCCATCTCTAGGCCAGCTGGACTATTAGGAGTTGGGAAGATTTTTGACCAGAGTGGAAAGTCCTAAAGATAATTTCAGAAGCCCCATCAATCAGCCTAATGCTGGGCCAGTTGCCATAGCAGAAATATGTCTAAAGAATTTTTAATTAGTTAAAAGGGCAATTCATTTAATTGTAGTTACAATCTACAATTGTAGATTCTCACCCAGGGAGAATGGCATGTGTTTGGTTTTTTATTTATTTTATTTTTTTAAATTTTATTTTTTTTATTTAATGCTGCTTTTACATTTCAGAACTACTCTGACTTCAAGGATTTATCCCAATGAATGGACATCCCTTATTCAAATACAAATGTTACCGTTAATAATATATTCCAAACATTTCTTCACTGTGGATAAGAGAACACATATATAAATGCATTTCCAAAAGGAGGAGAAATGATTAAAAGTGACTTATTTACTGGAGTTTTGTGTAAGGTATAGCTGGTACATCCTATACAGGGGCTGTGGTGTTACTTACCACACACACTTGCGTTCCAGTAAATACAATGCTGGGCTGTGGAAAGAGTGACATACAGTGCTTACTAACAAAAAAACAGGTACAGTTGCCTGAGAAGAAATGCTATGATATTCTAGTGTTGCTTTTTTTCCTACAACTTTCCAGTTGTGGGAAAGCATCCAGAAAGAAGAGAGGAGTTTCAAAGTCTGACTCTGCATACCTTCTTCTGCCAAACTTCTAAAATACTCATATGATCTGAAGAGGGCTAAATAGCTGAAAAAACATGTGGTGAAACAGGTGCAATTCTTTCCACAGGGAACATCAATTTTCTACTTTCCAGAGCACAAACCATTAAACTCTGTCTCTCTCTTCGTGTCCTTTTCCACTTCTCGTCCCTTTCCTAAATATTCCTCACCAAAAACCCCAACTAAGCCAGCCTTCCCTGCATAGAAATTTACACCACACCAATCAGTCCTTTGCATAACTCTGCCAAGCTCTTTCCACACATCAGCACTAGCTTATGACATTATTTTTAAGGATGTTTCTTTCTGATTGAAACTCTTTGCACCAGTGTCTGGGACTCCTCCTCCTCCTGAGCAAGCTTCCTGAGCCACCGTGGTTTGTGAAACTGCTGCAGAGATGAATGCAACCAGAGCAAGGCAGGAGGCTTTCACTGCTGCAGAGGTGTTACTGGGCCAGATGTCTTGCTTTAAAAATATTTTTATATGTATACACACACGTATACATACACACATATGTATATTTATTCTCAGTAGGGAAGGACCTACCTTCTCATTCATAGCATTATACATATTACTGACACATATCTTAAGGAGGCCTTCTAAACCTGAAAGTCAAACATTTAATTAAAAATTAATATGCCTTTCAGGCCTCCTTGCACATGAAATCCATTGGAGCCCAGTTGCTGCGTGTGGCAAGGCAGTGCCAGGCTGGCTGTCAGATGCACAGTACTTGATCAGACTCTCTGCTGACAGGAAATTCATCCAACGTCCAGTTTCTGCAGCCGTAAGGAAAAAAAGTATCTACTTTTGGTTGGCAGGAGTTTAATGATTAGAGCAGGGTTTTTACTCACAGCGTTTTCTTCTCAGTATTACACAGTGTGTGGAACGCAGAGGACTTCGCTCTGTGTTTTAATGAAGACCTGTAGCAATGGCAGAATTTTTCATTCAAGGATTTCCTAGGCCTGCAAGAATGACTTGGCTTGAAGGATTGGGCATCCAAACACACAGATTACCCAATACAATCTATTATTTTCCTGGTGTTCATTAGTCCTAGTCCTATGAATCAAGAGCTCTGTTGGGTAATCCTGCAGGCATTTTGATGACATGCATGGATTCACAAGATTCTTCAGGATTACTTTATGCACAAAGTGCTCTGGTACTGGTAGCTGTTGGAGAGCTCTGCCTCATCTTCCTTTCTTTTAAAAACTGTGTAAGGAAATATTTGCAGTACACAGGAAGACACAGGAATCACAGGAACAATCCTGAACATAGGATGGATTTTCAGACCATCATGCCATAGGCATTACTTGTCAGAAGAGCCCGAAGCCTGGGCAGTTTCCATGACAGCAGCGACCTTGCTGCTTGGGGCCAGTCGCTGTTTTGGCATCAGAATATTCCATTGTTATTCCTTTCTCTTTTCCCCAAAGCATGGAAACCAAGGCACGTTAGCCTATGTTAGAAAAAGAGCCTCAATAATATTTCTTACTCAATTTACAATTCTCTTATTTTAGGTATGGAAGCAGGAAATGATATCTTCTCTTTAATCCCATTAAAGAGATCACTCCTCCATGTGAGAAAAGAGGTGTTGCCTAGAACCCCAGCAAGTTCCATACATCAAACTGCATTAGAAATTTTGGTAGCTGGATGTTGGCACAGGGCAAAATGAGGCTGCTGGCTTACAGGCAGCAAATGGAAGTCTGGTAAGCAGTGGAAGCCCACATAACTCAGAGTTTGGCATCCTAATGGCCAATCTTTGAAAAGACTTGTCACTATAGATGTGGGTTGGCTTTACCTGTGATATTCATTTCTTCAACTCTGCTTCCAGCTGCAGTTAAGATTCTAGTAACTAGCCTGTACACGTTACTGGACAGCAGGATTATTGTTGTTTTTAATGTATTACACCATCAGGCAAGCTGTTGGGACAGAACAGCTGTACAAGTTGGAGCTAGCCTCCTCCCAATTAGCTGCTTGGTGGTTCTGCTTCTCAGTTAGAAGCTCACATCTCTCCAGCTTTGCATTTGGACTTGCTTATTTCAGCTAATAAAAACGGATCCAGAGTACAGATCTGATGGCCAGCAGCTCTGGAGTTACGTGCTGGATCATCACCCCTGTGTCCCACTGCACATTGTGCTGCTCTTCTGTTTTCCCCTGGGAAAATGTGGACATCACCATTCACCCACATTACAAGCACCACTCGTGTAAGGCTTTGAAAAGAAACACAGCATACTCTGGTAACTGATGTTGGCTTTATACACTACTCACACCCATCAAGCATGGATAAAATTAACATTTCAGAATTAATTCACAAATTAATTTTAATCTATTTCTCACAAACACTGTCACCATCAAAGAACTGAGGTCCTTCGGGTCCTTCAGGCTCTTCACCTGCCTGGCAGTCTTCCCTTGCAGCTCATACATACTGCACACTGTGATGGCCACACTGTGCAGCCCAGATTTTCCCAGTCAAGGCTCAATTGGAGCTGGTTTGTTTGCATTCCAGTGCTTCAGAAACACCCAGCTTTGCTTTCCCCACAAGGCTACTCTGTCAGAGTAGGGAAAAGAAGGGAGAAAAGAAAGGCGAAACTATCCAAGCAGCAAGAAAGGAGCTGAGCAAAGCCCCAGCACACTACTTGAGGGGCTGCAGGTGCTGCTGTGCATGCAGCAGGGAAGACAAATTGCTCCAGCAGCAGTGTAATCCTGCACACTTTGAAATGGTTCCATCCACACAAACAAACTGCAGTGTGCTCACTGGCCACACAGACAAAAGCAGGGGCTTTGCTGAATCCGTGTAATTCCATGCAGCCAAAGATAGCATTGCACCTCCGAGCTGTAGTTCGTGCTGCAGTACAGCTCCTGTTTTACATGTGCGTGTACACATCATCCCACTGCACTAATTCTACAGCCAGCTCCCACACTAACTCGTGTCCCTCCACCTCCACGAAAGACCAGGATTTGGATTTCCCTTCTTCCAGCATCAGTCCTGGTCAAGACAAAAAATGCAGCAAAGCTGTCATTCACACAGCAATAAGGAGTTAGCTGTACTTGCAAACCATTTTCGTAAAGGCCAGTGATGTCCAGATTTGGGCAGCTTTCTGCTATATCCATTGTGAGGACAATGCCAGTTTCCCAGTGTGTGACACATCTACACTGGAACATGGCACACACATACACTGATTGTCTGCTTCTGATCCCACTGGTGGCCCAGAGATGAGCACAAGCAACTTACCCTGCTCCTTGGACAGATCTTACACTCTTTGTCAAGTTCTTTGTAGCTACCACTAAACTGCTTCATCCATCTGAGGCAGAACTAGTTCAAGGAGACTAGACAGTGGTGCAGATACAGGTTCTTATTAAAAAAAAAAAAAATAGCCTTTCAACAAAATAATTCATCTTAAAATAAGAGAGAGACAGTTACTCCCTAGCCTCAAAGACACACTATATAAAACCAGTTTTGATGAAACCAAGATGGTTCAAGTTAAGAATGGAAAACACTGGTTTTGGAAAACAAATTATCAGACGAAAAATCAATCTCAAGGGAAATGCTGGAGATCTCAAATAGATGTAGCTCCATATTTAACATTAAAAACCTCAAAATCTCAATTTCACTATATCTAGTGTTCATATCAGTGCAAAGCCACACACAAAACCAAAACCAGAATAAAGACTGCTATTGTCCCCAAATTAATCCACAAGAGCTATTAAATGGCTACAGCAGAGGTCAGAAAGGTGCAGTGCATTTTTGGTAGCTAGCCTAAGGTAGAAAGACCTTTTTTTTTTTTTGATTACCGCTAGTTTACAGAAAGGTATTTTCTGTTCCTGACGATGAGTGTACCTAGCCATAGCAGAAGTCAGACCAATAATTGAAACTATGTGGTGAATTTTTTTAAAGATCTAGTGCTGGCTGGTTTTGGCTCTATTGTTTTGATTGGAGAGGGAGGGAAGGACCTTGCTACATTACAATATAATTTCACTATATAGAAATATGCAGGGAAATCAGAATACACAATGATCATCAGCAAGTGCACCACAGGGATCATTTCTCAGGTTTTTTTGGTAGTACAGAGTTTAGCTCTCGTCCACTCTGCAGAATAGCTCAACATACTGGGCCTTTCAAGTTTATTCATTGTTAGTTGGATGGAAATGGGTGGTAAAAGGCTGAAAGGAAAATTACGGAGATTTTGGTGTAATCCTTTGAAGGGATTTGCCAGGGTGATAGCCACTCCCCCATCACACGATCCAGCTGCCCTCCAAGTACAAATGTCTGGCTAGTCAGGTGCTGGTTAGATCATCACCAACACCTCCAGTTTCGAAAGGAGAGATCAAAAAGGAGATTGCAGTTGTAGGCAGAGACACAGGAAACACAGGGCTACCTCTGTTTCTTACTAGCTGCTCTCAGCTAGTCTGTGTCTCTCAGCCCCTCAGCTCACCCTACCAGAGACAGGTGGGTCACTTTAATTCTCCAGCTAAGCCCTTACCCCTTGTAGAGCCCATTACAAAAAATAAAGCTGCTCTAACATCCAGCAAGCACCTATCACCTTCCTCACTCCTGATCACAGCATTTCTCCCTGTGCAGGAGGAATAGGAACCTTCATTCCATCGGGCCTTTAAAGACCAACTGACACACACTGGGCACAGAGGCAAGCACTTCATGCTTTCAGTCTTCCTTTTCCTTTCACTTGACTAGAATTTACATTTCTTCCTTAGAACTCACATTCTTTTAAGTCGTTAACCATCCTGGCTTTAACATTTATAAACTCCTGGCTAAGAGCCTTTCTACTTGACAAATCAACAGGGTTTCCTTAGAGCTTCAGCCTTTGGACCTCTCTCATATTACCATCACAGATCTCCACTTGGAGTTTCCAACAGGGTTTACTGCTCCCTATTTAAAATTCCCTACTAAATTACAAACTTTACTTCTCTTGCTTAAACAACCATATTGTTTTTTGTATACTTCCTCCTTTTCATAAAGTGCATCACTGTCAAAGCTCAGGTCCAGTTCTTCTTGGGGATCATGGGAGCTGTAGTCCTCTGGAAACTCAGACCTAAAGCTGTAGAACAGTTTGTCCCTAGTGACAAAAAAGGATATTAAACTTAACCTTTGCACAGAATTGATCCAAGTATTTTTCAAAGATACCACACGGGATATAGCTTACAGATTCAGTTCAAACAAGGAAAGCTAAAGTAAACATGTATTTTCTAATAATGGTATGAGAAATCTAAGCATGCTGTATAATTAGTATTATTGCGAAATATTACTTGGAGGAGTAAAAGCGACAAGGAAGCTGAATGTTACCTCTGAAGCACCAAGAGAGCATCAGTGGTAGGTGGTTCAGTGGGAAAAGGTAGCCAAGCAGAAAGCTCACTGGACCATCAACATATTCAATAAGATTTGCAATTTAACAGTTACAGGTCTTGATACCCACAGCCACAGGAAACCTGGGCCCAC
This sequence comes from Rhagologus leucostigma, assembly GCA_013397725.1. Classification (NCBI taxonomy): domain Eukaryota; kingdom Metazoa; phylum Chordata; class Aves; order Passeriformes; genus Rhagologus; species Rhagologus leucostigma. The sequence goes on from VZTD01003481.1 coordinate 3,232,069, forward strand.
CTCTTAAGCACAAACCCCAGATATTTAATATGCCACAATGGAGGATATCTGTATTATCATTTCCAAAAGTACAGGAGCAATCTCTCACAATATGAAAGACGAATAAAGCTACAGCCAGCATTTACCATTTGTTGGTTTGAAATTATCAGGGATGTGCTGCTAAACTGCTTTGGGTTCTTGAACTGAGCCTTTGGAGATTTTGAGTTACACAGCAGATGATAGGTGACATGGATATTGCGGGAAAGGCCCTCTCTTCAAAGCACAGAGGAGGGACGCTGGTGGGATGGAAGGGAAATACACCACAGACCCCTCAGATACCCCTTGTTTAGCAGCACCTCCTGCACAGGCTGGCACTATACTATTTCTCATTTGGCACAAGCACCTTGTCACTTGGGAGTTACTTTTCCAAAGGAACAAGATTCCGGAAAGCAACCAAACAGCTCCATAGGCTAATATGCTGGAGCTATGAGGCTGGAGTACAATACAGATACAATAGCAAAGCACCAAAGATTGATGAGCCTCGGCTTTTACCCATTTTTTGCATTATTCTTCACTGCATTCTTCCAGTCTCCCAGATAACTGCCATCTGTGAGCTGTAGCTGAAAGGAGCCTGACCAGGCAGTTGAGACAAGTGATTCTTTGTAGCTCATTGCAGCGATGTTACAGCTGGAACCAATTTCATTAACTACCAATCAGAGGGGGTAAATACAAGCAATGAGCTGTTTTCTTTGTAGAAAACAAAGATATTAGACACTAGCTCTTGAACGTGAGCAGCCATACAAGAAGCAAGCTAAAGAAAATACCCAGAGGAACATGCACAAAGATTTTAACCAGAAAGTTTCACGCAAATGTACCTGCAGGGCCTGTTTCTCCTTCACATGAGACATTTCCACGGATGCAGCCCTGACTCCCACAGATCGGAGGAGTGCTGCGGAAGGGAAGTGTTGGTGGATCACGCACAGGGAGAGCAGAGCTCCATGGCAGCAGACATGGAAAGCTGAAGGAGAGGGAGTGATGCCGGTGACCATCCAGCTCTTGGAGGAATCATGAATTTCCTCAGTTCCCTCCCCATCTGTGTGCTCAAGGACACCTGTGAATAGGTTTTGGACCTGAGCTGGTGACTTTTCCGAACTTAATTCCCGTTTAAAATATTATTGACGTATTTATGATAATATTGATGGTCTCCCATCTCCAGCTCAGCTTAACAGATAACCAGAGGAGCTGGGGTTTTGAAAGCTTTCTTGAGGACAAAGCCTACACTCGTGCAGTTTCACTGCTGTTGAGTTAGTCTACATTAATGTCATTTAAATTTTGCCCAGGGTCTTTAATAAGAATTCAAATATAACTGCTGGGGGTTTAAAATATGTGTTTTGAAAATTGGAGCCATCCAAACTATGCAGGGCAGCACATCTCCTGTGTTTATTTTTATTCCTAATCTAGACTCTGCATCAGCTGTCTTCATGGTTTGGTAGTGTGAAGTACTGGAAGCCTACCAATGCATATATATATATAAAACTTCCTTTTTGGTTTTGCTTCAGTAGAAGGACAGATTCTTTTTCACTTTGAGTCACTAAAAAGTCACTGTGCAGGCTAATTTAAGACAAATGTGAACATATGATATCTGAACAACGGATGTGAGGCTGTGTTTGAAGGAAGTATGCTGAAAAGGCCTGCATCCTTAGGGGTCTTTGGTAGGAGACAGTGCTGGCAACCACTTGGAGAAAGCATTCTGTTACTGCTGTGGTATTTTGGGCTCCAGAGTGCAATGTTTAGAATGTGCTCTGCTCAGACGGTCTTGGGAGAAGTCCCTCCACCATGGCAACTCACATATGACTTTGCATTGTTTGTAATGATAACAGAGAGAAAAAGAAGAAAAAGGAGGATGGCCTTGCATACACAGACCATGACGGTCTATGACTGCATTCTCCAAGGCTGTAACCAGAAGTTATAAATTGCTCTATTGCATATTTTCACCTCTCATCTAATTGAAGAAACAGTGTATACAGCTTTGCAGATGGCCCATTTATTTTGCTGAACTATCGGGCTCAAGGATGCTGTTTAGATCTAACTGGGTACAAGTACAACAAAGGCCAGAGGAAATTGGCTCTTGATAAAATAATTTGTCAGGTATGGATGAAAATCTTTTTTGCAAGGCCACAGCACCTCCCTTCTGAATTAATGAGTCTTTTGCCACAAAGGCAGAAAAAATATAAGGCACACTTCCTCACATACTGCCAGAAAGCTTGCAGAATCTTACAGAATTTTACAGCAGCACAGTCCTTGGGCTGCTGTTTGGATATCAGCACTGGACACTTAGTGGGCTATGGGAGGAAGGAAAGGCTGTGTGTAGGTGCAGCCCATGGAGGACTTTTCAGACACATTTCACCTGAAGGTATCCTGTGCCCTTGGCAAGAAGCTCAGCCTCTCAGGAGAATTCCAGCGTGCAGTTCTGTCTGAGCCTATCCCTATCCACCCTGCATGAAACCAGAAAGCAAGAACCCATCTGAAACCAGAGCCATCCTGCTCCAGACTACCTTCTACATACCCAAATATACGTGCTCTGCTGCAGCAAGTGGCAGGTTGGGCCAATGCCAGATCTCTGCAAGGAGGTCCAGTATAGTCTGGGAGACCTGAATGTGCTGTGCCAGGAGAGACCAGAATCCCCATCACCAGAGCACAGCAACAGATTGGAAAGGGGAGTATTGTTGTCTTCATTTTACACAGAGTGGGCTGACATACAGAAACATGTTGGGTGTTGTCTTCGATTAGAGACTGGTGGTTATACACAGAAATAGCTGCTGATCTCAGAATTCTAGGAAGTACTGATTACATTGTGCCAAAGGAATAAAGAATCCCTAAAGAGTCACACCAGAAGTGTATTACGGTTTTTTTTTATCTCTTGATTTCTGTTCTTTTACTTGGAAGGTTTCTGTTATCCAGCTAGAGACGGCAGAGGTGGCCAAGGACACATCATGGGCTGGGGGCTGCAAAGGGTGAGCAGCCTAATGACACACATACAATCCTGACTTGAAGATTCTTTGTCTAAATTTCTCTCATAATAACAAATGGACCGGAAAAAAACGATGGAATCAGTTCACTAGAAGGACTAAAGCAATAAATCACTTCAAAGAAGAGCTAAAGCAATAATAAATTCAATTCCAGTATGATTTACCTTGTACAATAGAGATATAGTATATAGGTACTAATGTGAGTTTTGGATAACTTACCTGAATTGCATCTCCAAATCTTTTTGATAGTTGCTAATCTTTGCTACTAAAATCACTGTATTGCTTATTTAGGTGTCATACAATGAGAAAAAGAAAAGATACTGAAGTACTAGAAGAGAGGATACTAAAGTTCTTACTGTAATTTCGAATCCCAACAGTGACTCAGGTTTTATAAACCCGAAAATGAGTTTCATTTCTGTATAATAGAAATTAATTTATAAATTGAAGGCAGTAAGCATACCCATACAATTCTTCTTAAACAATATGGTGTTTATTCCCCTCAGGTACTGCTGGCTGGCTGAGGCGTGGGGATGGGTCTGTGGGTCCAGGACCACCTCTTGCCCTGCAGCAGGCATGGGTGCTCCTTGGAATAACAGCACAGAGAGAAAACCAGGAGATAGGCCATCTGTTGCTTGTGTCATGCTAGCTCCAACAGGTGTGCGTTTAAACAAATGTGTGATATTGTCCAGGAAATACAGAGGGGTTTGTGTACATGCTTCTATGCTGAACTAGTCCTCTTCCCACAGCCGTGGGAATACAGCAGGGCACGGACTTCTGTTGGTTCTCTTCTCCTGGGCCTGGCTCTGACCAGGCTTTGGCTCAAGAGGCAGCTTTTGAGAAGAGACTCAGTTTATTATCGTTGAGGTCACAGGACAGTCACTGGTTGTGTGGGACAGAAAGGCTGAGGGGAGTTTAGAGGAGGCTGTGGGAGGGCAGAGACAACACAGGGCTGGTGGGAGGGCTGCAAAAAAGCAACGCTCATGCCTGGTGTAGGGCTTCGCCCCAGGTTTTGATGTGCCTGCTGAACACCCACAGCACCGGAGGGCTGAGGATCAGAGAGAGTCACGAGCATAGAGCCTCAGATTCACCACACCAAGAGCAAAAACCCTCCCTGCCAGACAGGCACAGAGCCCTGGCTTGAAACACAGACCCCTGTAGTGTCCCACAACCTGCACCGAACAGCAGCAATGTGGTGGGTGGCACAGGGCTTTCAGCACCCACAGGGCTGCCTGTGCCAGTTCGGCTGATGGAGGACAGAAGCTCATCTTTATCAAGGGGAGGAGGGTTTTCCCCAAATAGTTCATTGTGTCCTCTCAAGACTCACCCTCAAATCATTCAAATCTCTCACTCTACAAATAATTATTTAAAAAATAAACCTGAGGAATGAGATAACTCTGCCAAGCACTAAACTCCATGAATTCATTGCACTTAACACCAATCACTGCGTTCCTGTTAACACCCCTGCTGCTGTCCTTTCCTCTCGGACAGGCTGGGTGGCTGCAGACACAGCCTGGATGATGGCAGCCACATGCAGGGAGCTTCGCCTGCTGCTTTTTGTCAGGCCTCTGGCAGCAATTCACAGCTCGGTAGCAGTCGAACGGAAAGTGCTGCTTGTCCCTGCAAACCTCCTGTCCTTGGGTAAGGGTGGCTATTGACTCCACCATTTCTGCTCCGGCTCTACTAAGGGCAGTTCTAAGAAAGCCTTGGCAAGAAACCTCCTTGTCACTCTCCCGGCTCCTTGCCCTCCGGAGGTTGGGACCCGATGACCCCGGCCGTGCCAGGCAGTGTCCAGCCGGGGCTGACCGCACCGCGTCCTGCCTAGGCTCCAGCAGCGGGCACC
>VZTD01003481.1:3237330-3342209 GCA_013397725.1 Rhagologus leucostigma
GGGACCGACAGATAGACAGGTAGCTCCTGATGGGGACACGCAGGCAGACAGGTAGCTCCTGTCGTGGACAGACTGCTGCGGCCGGGGACAGACAGGCATCTCCTGCCGGGCACAGACGGACGGACGGACAGACGGGCAGCCCCTGCAGCTGGCTTCCAGCCCGAGAGCAGGGGCTGAGCGCCTGCTGCCGCCGTGCCGGCACAGGGTGCTGACCCGCAGGCTTTGGGGCATTCGGACCGCATCATCCTTCGGCCGCTGCCGCTCTGACAGCGCTGCTCGGGCCGCTCTTGCAGCGTTTCCCGATCCCCAGCGCGGGGTCCGTCAGCGCGAAGNAGGCGCCAGCAGCGGGCACCGGGACAGGGGACCTGCCGCGAGCTGCCGTCGTGCCGGCGGTGCCGCGGCCCCGGGATGCTCCTCGGCAGCACTCGGAATTCCCGACACAGCCGCAGCGGCGGGAAACGCGCCTGTTCTGCGGAAAACAGCCGAGCCCGCGGGGGGCGCGGAGGGGACCCGGGACCGCGCCGCTCGGGGCCGCTCCGAGCGCCTGCGGCGCGTCCGTGCCCGCGGCCAGCGGGTGCCAGCGGCTGTCATCGCCNACACGCAGGCAGACAGGTAGCTCCTGTCGTGGACAGACTGCTGCGGCCGGGGACAGACAGGCATCTCCTGCCGGGCACAGACGGACGGACGGACAGACGGGCAGCCCCTGCAGCTGGCTTCCAGCCCGAGAGCAGGGGCTGAGCGCCTGCTGCCGCCGTGCCGGCACAGGGTGCTGACCCGCAGGCTTTGGGGCATTCGGACCGCATCATCCTTCGGCCGCTGCCGCTCTGACAGCGCTGCTCGGGCCGCTCTTGCAGCGTTTCCCGATCCCCAGCGCGGGGTCCGTCAGCGCGAAGGCAGGCGCACCGCAGTCGCGGCACGGCCGAGTCTCCGCGGATGCGGCAGCCGTGCGTGGCTGCTGTGGCCGCGCTGCAGCGCCGAGCTCCGGCCGCAGCCACGGCACAGCGCATCCCCGGCCGGCGGGGCCTCGGGTCCTTCTCTGCAAAACAGCACTGACTGTTTGCTCTCTTCTGCTGAATGCTTGTGAAACGCCGAGGAAAAGGCTGTTTACTGAAAGATATAATGCGGTGTTTACTGAAAGATATAACGGTTGTCAAACATTATTACTTTCTCGTTAGGCCGTCAAGCATTATTACTTTCACTCTTGCAAAATTAGCAGAGGAATCTGAAATACAAGAAGGTGGCGTGTTGGGGCAGCGTTTGAAAAACCCGTACCTCTTTTCCATGTTCATATATTTGCTTTCGCAGTATGGATTTATAAACACATGTCTGAAGTCTTTGGTGGTTGAAAAGTATGGCGAAGAAACATGGGAAAAATTAAGGTAATGTGTTCCCAATAAACGTAGTGCATTGAAAGAAAATGCTCAGGAATTCAGCAACAGAGGATGTAATTTCTCATTGGTAATTGGTATCTCAAGTAATTATTAGGAGTAACTAACAGGGCAAAAGCAACAGTTTCTTACCTTGTAACACTTCATCCTCTGATACTAATTTGTCCCAATTAATTTGTCATATCAGATAATTAAAGATGGCATTTAGTCTTATAGACAATTTTGTAATAGACTCGCTGGCTCACCGTGACAATATCGAGAAGTAATTACATTGAAAAGATGTCATCCTTAATATAAAGTCAGTTTAATTCCACTACTCTCAGAAAAGCAGGTAAATCATACATCATCTGGTTCAAACCCCCTGCCACGAGCAGGGAACCTTCCACTAGACCAAGTTGCTCAAAGCTTCATTCAATCTGGCCTTGTACCATCTCTGGTTTTGTCTTCTCTTTATGAGCTATATGGTATTTCCAAGATACATAAATGATTTTTAGATGCATTCATATATTATCCATTGAAGCCAATATAAAAAAAAATCAGCAGGTTTGGGGAGCCCCAAAGAGCTGGATATTGTGACCACACTGAACGACAAGCCAGTAGACCAGAAGACAAACTAAGACTCCACTTGCTCTAGCACGCTACATTATGATGTCCTAATCCTTGAAGGACTTTACTGTAATACCATAATGTGAAATAGAAATGGAGAGGTGGACACCACCATTCAGCCATGTTAAAGCAATTTAATTAATTTAAAGCAATTTAATATTAAACTTACATCATTAGGTGAAGTAGTGTGTTCCAATATAACGCTTGAGGGACGTTAAGGAGTGCATTCACAGCAAACAGTACTTAAGAAATGCCAGCTGGGTCACCCAAGCATGTTGTATGTACAGCACTGCCGAGACAAGAATATTGTCTTCTTTGTTTTAGGCTGCAGGCTGGAGTCCAGGATTCTTTCTTGACTTTTGAGGTTTACAAAGATGAGATCACAATGCAGCTCGTTGACAAAGCCTGCAAAGTATTAGGTATGTGTTAGCATGCCTCAAAAATGAACCATCCTGGGTCAAGCCTGAGACTGCAGCCCAGGTTTTGTCTCCTGTGCCCTTGGGAATGCCTTCCCTATGTTGCAAATTTTCTGCCTTCATTCTTAGTCCACCTGACAGCATTGCAAGAACTTCCAAACCTTTCTTATTCCTTAAAGTATCTTCATTTTGCCAGGTGTTCCTGCTGACACTGTTCTGAGGGAGTTTGGAAAGTATTTCTTTGAATTCTGTAAGCGCTCGGGCTATGACCACATGCTGAGGACACTGGGTGGAAATCTCTATGAGTTCATAGAGAACCTGGATGCATTGCACAGCTACCTGTCCCTTTCTTACCAGGCAAGTCCAAGTAGTAACTGCTGAGCAGGTATGGATGCGCTCTGACAGAGTTCGTAACACAAGGAACAGCATCTCATACGTGTGAATAAATAATGAAAAAAACCACCAAAGCATGTTCTCCTATGTTCTGAAACAGATGATGCCAAAGTGTTAGGACAATTTCTAAAAATGGTTGGTTTTGGCTAGTCCTCAACATTAGGTATGATTTAATACATTGGCTTTAATGCATAGCAGATTTTCCTTCACAGGTGAGAATATTTAATTTTATGTTTTTCAGCTTATTCATGTTACAGTTTATGTTATTAAGGCATGAGATGCTTTTATACAAGTGGAATCCATCAGTAGTCTTTTTCAGGAAAAGATACTGAGATTTCAGTTTTGGTTTTGTTTGTTTTTTCCTCAGGAGATGAATGCACCATCTTTTAGAGTGGAAAAGAATGAAGATGGGTCAATGCATTTACATTACTATTCAGACAGAAGAGGTCTGTGCCATATTGTGCCAGGTAATGAGACAAAATGCAAAGTACAGATCAATGCAATATATATACAGAGTAATCATATATTTGCAGATGCACTCAGAGTTCAGTATCTTTTTTCAGATGAGAATTGGCCATGGAATTGAAGCCTGGCAGAGTTCAGTCTCCAGACACCTGAACTCAGTATTTCCCTACTGCCTGATCACTCCTAGCTCCCAGTAACTTTCATCAAAATTTACTGTATGACAACCCAGGCAATAAATGTCCATTCTTGCTATAGAATTCCCTCCCTGGAAGAAAATTAAAGTTCATGATGTGTTTCGTGTCTGTTTATAAATTCTCAGTGTCTCGTGCTTTTTAAATTACAGTGAAGTAGAAATTCTAGTTGAGTTGAAGACATTTATCCACCCTGTAGTATATCCAATCTGTAAAACTCCTACTGAACCCTGCTCAAAACTGAATCTTTTACCAGAATCTCCAGAGCTGTAATTGTGCAAGGATTAGACAGCTATAGGTCTGTAAGAGAAGATCATATTCCTTTCTTTCATAAATGATGCTGAATTTAGCAAATTCAAAACTTCCCCCTTTGTCAAAACTCATTTCGTATTGAAAGCACAGAACTATTTGGAATGTCAGACAGAGCTTTTGATGTCATTGTCCAGTATTTTGCCTTATACCTAATCAGAAATGAGAAACTGATTGTGCATCTGCATGAAAGATATTTCCTTCCTTTCAAAATATAATGTTCTTCAATGACTGAAATAGATTGTATAGCAGAATTTCTTTAGACTCCCTGCACTTTTTGGGTTAATGGGAGTTCATATTATTGCTCTATGGCTACTTGAACACGTTCTTCAGAGATCCTGCTGAGCTGCTCCTAGTGAAAACAAGCATTTGTCCTCAGCCAAGGCAAAAGCAGCAGTAACTTTAAAGCTGACCTCCTATGTGCATATTCTCATCGTGGCACCAGTAGCAAGAACGACATGGGTTGCTTTCTTCTTCCAGAGTCCTTTGGAAAAGTGATTTCTGAAACAGTGAAATTCCACTGTGGGCCCTCTAAAAGGGGAATTGAAAAGGTTTTGTTCTTGGCAATACCTTGTCTTTTGTTCCTCCTTCAGGAATCATCGGTGCAGCAGCCCTGGATTTTTTTAACATTGAGATTTCAATGAAAATAGTCAATCAAACAGAAGAAGAAGAAAGAACCGGGAAAAAAGAACATATTGTTTTTCTTGTCACTCAAAACCCTCTATTTCCATGCAAGGAAAGAAATGAATTTTCTTCCTCATCTCAATGTCTTGTTGACTCTGAAAAACAATTTGAGAACCAACTGAATAAAGAGGTATTTTAATATTCATATCAACATATTACTAAAATATATTTAAAATAAAATCACCCTTGAATTTCCCTTTGGATTTATTTCAACAGGACCTAGAAAAAGCCAAGAATGCAAATGGAGACAGAGGAAACTCTGTTTGTCCTGTTAAGAAAAGTCACTGGAAAACATTAAGAGGAATAATCACATTAGGAAAAGGTGAGCAATTGTTCAGAGGGAGCTTGTCATCATTTCTGAGTCTCTTCAGTGAGAAAGCCAGTAAACCTCCCTATCCCCACCCACCCATCCATTTTGAAGCTACAATTTATATTTCCTCTGCAACTTTTCAAAATGTTTCTGGTTAAGTTTCTTTCGGTTTGACATTGATGATCAAAGAAAAATTGTAGGTAATAAGCATGCTTAGTAATGACAGATACTTAAATGGAATATGACCTGTCACTTTTGTCTCTTAAACAGGGCTTTCATCTGAAAAGTGTTCTTCTATAAAATGCTATTGTGTGGTGAATTTGATTCTTCATTCTCATGTCACTTGGTTTAAGATGCAGAATTTTAAAGTGTGTTTTTTAACTTAGTAGATACAACTCCTTTCCAAAATTATCAACTGTAGTAAATTTTGAAAACCAAATTACACCCTCCGCTACCAAAAGTCTACTGCTAATCTAGTAATCTCTGTTCGTACCTCTATATATTACATGTTTATATATATTTATAAAATGGAAGGAATTTTTAGTTAGGATCTTTCTAGTCCCCAAAAGGAATGAAAACCTAGCTCAGTATTGCCAAGATGTTTTTTTTTCTCTACGTGTTTCTTAGGAGCTGGCAAAGTGTATTAAATCCACTTCTGTGCACATTTTTGTGGGATGTAGCTGTGTCATATTGCTATGGCATCTGCAGATTCATAGAGGAGTAACATCTACAGTTCATCTATTCTTATTTTTTCCACGTAATTTCATGCATCTAGTGCTCTGTGTTTTTTGTGTGCTTAAGTTTTAAACACTCAGCCAACTCAGATTAGGTGCTAATCAGCTGTGGATTACACTGCAGAGCATTTAGCACAGATGTGTGCACATTTCTGGGCCCACAGACTGTTTTCTTTGTCTTCACTCATTATGATATAGGGTCCTGTCTCACTGAGTGATAAAAAGTAATGCTGACTGGTTTTATGAGATGCAGCCTGATTTAAAAACTATATATTTATGTCGCCACAGGTAAACTCCTGAGAGGATTTGATCCTGTTTATCCCAAGAGCCTCTGGATTGACACGAAAACATTTTGCAATGGACTTCCTTTTCATATGGTTTTTGACAAAGAGGTACAACAAGCATGTGGTCAGGGCCCTTAGTTTGCTTAAACCTCATAGTAATTTCCCCCTGTTTTGACTGTCCTGCAGTTCCCTGCTGCGTGTGCTCTGTGTGCAGTGCACACTCACTCACAGGATTTGCAGAAGTACTCTGTACAGAGACATGCAGTAACAAACAAAACATCTCTCTCTGGATCACTGCAGACAGAAATCTCCTTTGATTTTATTGAGTTTACCACATCTGAAACAGCTGCAGAAATGCCAGCAAGGTTTATTGCAGCAGTCTATCTGTTACCAAATACTGAGCAGAATTTTTGGAGGTTTCTGGCCACCTTCCTGTCCCTGGATATACCAGAGACGTGTCCCATCCTTTAAACTGGCATTGCACTTATAGTCAGTCCCCTTCTCCTCCCATTAATCTATCCCAAGGCCTTGAGGGCTTTACTGGCAGCTGAGGCTCTATGTGCTTCCTGAGACTACTCCTACGTGCTTCTGCTGGGAAAACCCAGCTACCTACTGAATCAGGCAGCATGCAGTCCCATCTAGGACCCAAAACTCTCTTTACCTTCTGGGGCAGGATTGAGTCTCCTCTCCTGTGCGCGCATACTCTGCAGCCCCTTGTCAGGGCTGCCCTCTGGCTGCTTCCCAACTAGCCTGGGTTCCCACCAAGCTACAGCTCCTCTTGCTCTGAACTCTGTGGAGTGAATATTGGCTTAAGACAGGAGCAAAGAAAGGAGAAACTGAGGATGGGACAGCAGAAGAAGGCTGAACACATTCCCCTCAGAGAACATGTTTTGGCATGATGCTGATCGAGATTCCAGAGCACACAATCTGCTTCATGCTACTGCCCACATCAGCCAAAATACAGAGTCTTAAACCTTTCAAGAGGGCCAGTATGCATAATTTAATAAAATTACTAGTGTGCAAAGAAGACAAGTCCTACACCCATTACTGGTAGCTGGGTCACAGCTTCAATAACTGACAAGCAGAGAAGAACATTTCTGCAGAATTTAAGAGCTCACGTACGGTCAGCACGGTAAAGAATAATGACTAAACCTTCACGCATGGTTAAGAGAAAGTAACCCATGGTATCTATTAGCAAGTTAATATTTGCCGAGGGGTTCTACACCACAGTTATTTTCATTTTGGAATACAAGACACTCTGGTATCTCTAATTTTCTCCTGCACCTACCTGTAAGGCTGTTTGTTAGGCCTACACAAATGCAAGCAGGGGTAACAGCAGGTAGTTTTGGGGTTTTTTCACAACTGACAGGAAGGAACATTTTAATAACAACATTCCTTTCTTGAGGCTGTGTCTTGCTATGAAGGGCATGCATTCAGAGCTGTGCAGTACTACAGTAACAAGGTAGAAATTTTGCTCAGAAATAAGCCGTGTGCTCTAGCAAGGCTCAGTGTGTGGAAATGTATAAACAGCGATCAGCTGTAGCTTGGTCTGAACCCAAAGGGATGTGAATTGTAACACATGGCCCATATTTTCTTTTCAAGCTCAAAGTGAAGCAAGCTGGGGTGAGCATTCAAAAGATTGTACCTGGCCTTCAGACCATGGGCATCTGCTTGGATCAGTACTTCAGGATCGTTCATCCAGAAGTACCCTTCACCATCTCCAGCATTCAGAAATTCATCAACAGCCAATTTGTTTTCCAGACTAGAAGAGAGATGATGCCCGAGTCATGGAAAGAGCGCCCAATGCTAGAGCTAAGAGGTACTTCACTGTTTTCAATAGCACAAGTGCTCATATTAAATCAGGAATTACACTGAGGTGCCCTCCTGACCTCACTCAAGTCCTATAAATAGCCTTTGGGAGAGGAGATTAGATGGTTCTGTTTAGAGAAACAGTAGATGCTTGTACACAAATTCTGCTATCACCTCACCAGATTTTGAAGGCTTTTGGTCAGAAACAACAACTCTGCTCCTATTTGAAAGGCTTAGAAATACGGTGGTTTTCTGATGCTGCAAAACCCACATGTGAATACATGATTTGTTCTTAATTTATGCCTTTGAGGGGAGTTACTTGCTACTGGCTGGGTTTCAAATGTGATTAAAAATAGATTAGTTCTCTGTGGTTTTATTTTTGTAGTGCATTTTCAGATTCTGATTTCTGTCTTCACACACCCCCAAAGCCATGTAAGAGTTTACCAGTTAAATTATCTCGGCAAAAAAGATACTGTATTTGCTTTATTTTTACTAAGAGGACTGAATATGGGATGATCCTCTGCTTGGTGTAATTAACTATAATGACATCTGCTTTAAGTGTTCTGTGACTTCTATTTTGCTTTTCTGAGCTATGTAATGTGACCTAATTTTCTCTTGTCTCCTTTCACCTTTATGTAATGAGTGTCAAGTCTTGCATTCCTGAGATTCAGAAAAAAATTAAGGGTTTAGGGAGACCTTGAAGAAAGTAATGCTACCAAAACAAGGAACTTTGACTAGTCATGGGTACAGCTGTACTTTCTCTTATGCTCTAGGGGTTAATTCACATGGTATTTCTGATGTTTCAATCCTCCCAGTTTTAAAGCTGTTCATCCAGTAGCCCTGGGGATGAGGTGAGGAAGAAAGAAAGAAATAGGAATTTCTAGATTCCTGTTTAGAAACCTATGATACTTATGAAGCAAGTCAATAATAACAATAACAATAACAACAACAATCATAATAATAATAATATAAAAATCAGAATCATAATCAAACCTCAACTGAAAACCAAAAAACTGGATCGCCCACCAAAATCCCTTTTACCTTTCAGGCATTTTTGTAACTGCTTATTTAGATTATGATAGTGACTGAAAGCTCCGATTTCCAGGAAGGAAAGTGCCAATGACTTTACTGGGACACAAACTATGCCCTGTGAAATTAAACTTCAAATGTTTTGCTTAACCACTGTGAGTCTCAGTTCCCCTGTGCATGATTCTGACTGACTGGCTTCAGGAACAGCTCAAGACCTGGGCGGAGAGGAGGGGAAAACGCAGAGGGAAGTGGAAAGGAGAGGAGAGATGTTGCGAGCACTGGGGTTCCTCATGAGGAGGAGAGACCTGGTTCACAGTCGGGTTCTGCCCAGCACCTGCAGTGAGGGTGTGACTGCTTCCTGGGTCCTGTCATTTTGTTATTTGCCTAATGTAGCTCCTCTGAACAAGTTCACCTCTAATTCACAGAAAACAAATTCCTGTGATCATCCAGACCCTACAGAAACCCACTGTCCTTAGAACTCATCCCCTAAAATTAACACCAGTAATGCTGAGCACCGTGTGAAAGGCCACACTGCTGAAAACCCTTGCCAACACTTGATCCCCACAGGCCAGATGATGTGGATGGAGTCCCTGCAGTGCATGCTCTACCTCTGCTCACCTTTGCTTCGCACTTTGCATGAGCTGGAGGAGCGGCAGATGCACATCGCAGACATTGCCCCTCACGACGTGACCAGGGATTTGATTCTCCTCAATCAGCAGCGACTGGCAGAGATGGAGCTCTCAAACCAGCTGGAGAGGAAGAAGGAAGAGCTGCGGATCCTGTCGAAGCACCTGGAGGAAGAGAAGAAGAAGACTGAAGCTCTGCTCTATGCCATGCTTCCCCAGCACGTGGCCAACCAGCTGAAAGAGGGGAAGCGAGTTGAGGCAGGTGAATGAACAGGATGCATTTGGGATGTGGAATTTGTGCATTAGGAGATGGTGATAGAGAGACTGGGGTGCTGGCACAGCCCCTTTGCCACTGCTGTGGAGTCCATTCTGTACTTGGTGACACTCTGGGGTAGGAGGATGACCCAGACCCTTAATCTCGATGATAATAAAAATAAGGGAATTCTTTCAAAGAAAGCTTTGGAAGCTCTTTGCCAGTATTGTTCCTTAGGTGGTGAAAGGTGGTAGTAGCTGCCCAGTCAGTGAACAAAATTCTGTGTTTCAACAGTAATCTGAGATTTTGGGTTTAACATGTGCATACAGGAAAATGAGGGCTCAGAAGTGAAGGGAATAAAGAAAGTGGCGTTTCCTAGAAAATTCCCTTAGTACCTCTATTCTGTCTGTAAACGCAGAATCACGATGATTCCCACTGTTATTAAGGGTAGCAATAAAATGCCTAAATTCCCTTTAGTAAGCACATATATGAAATTAAGGATAACAAGCCAAGTGTATCCTGTATATGATGTATTCAGATGTCTGGGTTGTGCAATGATTCTTATATTTGATACGGTCTTATATCAACACTTCTCCTTTGTCTCAGCACCCATTTATGAATATTACAACTGATAGGTCATAGAATGATCTTTGCAAACAAGTCTCAAACAGATACCATGATTGTCCAGCCATTACAAGTACTTACCACTGCTCTTTCTGCCCACAGGAGAGTTCAAGGAGTGCACTATATTGTTCAGTGACGTGGTGACCTTTACGAACATTTGTGCCCAGTGTGAGCCTATACAGATAGTTCTCATGTTAAATTCAATGTACCTGAGATTTGACAGACTGACCACGGTGCATGATGTGTACAAGGTAGGTACTGATCAAAAAAGGCTGCAGAAATTTTCGCTGTGCTTTTTTGTTTTGCTTTGTTTTTTTGCTTTTAAATGTGCTTAAATCCTCTTCAGCACAGCATGATTTTTTATAAACCATAAAATATTACCTATTTGTAGTGGCCACGCAAACTGAAAAAAAAGGAGAAGCATGATTAAATCTGTTTAAAATTTTTGGACAGGAATGCAACTTCTATCATAGACTAAAGTCTCTTTCCACAATGCTAATACCAGAATGGCTGTTTTTCCATATATCTCTCTCTCCCTCCTATCTCAAATGTCTGTCCAACATGACTAATTTTCATAGTTCCTTTATCTGAACTTGTTGTAAATAGGTCACTACCATTAAGTGTCACCTTTGGTGGAAAATAACATTATAAACAATACCCAGATAATACCCAGACTTTTTTTTTTTATTTCATGGAGGTCTTCAGCTATGGTATTGATCTCCTTCTGACCCCCAAAGAGCATCAATTAGACCTAGACTGTAATGTACATGTGATCTCCCAACTGTGCTGGAAAGATCAGAGCCCTGTCTGGCCTATAAAATAGTGTTATTAGCACTTCAGAGTTACCAGATTTGATGTGCTGAAGAGCAGTTCCTAAGTTTCTGTCTGTCCCCAGCTCATTAAGTATTGAGGAAGACAGAAATAGTAAAGGGTGAAATCCAGATCTCATTCATTCCTTGCTCAGGCAAGGCTTGAAGTTCATCCCACAATAAATTGTACTGGGAAATCAGAAGCATTTCTTCCTTGGCAAGGAATCTGTATTCAATAATTGAAGCATCCAGGATATGGCCCACAGATTTTAGGATAAATTAGCATCATATTTTATCTAAATCATCCATCATGAGTAAATGATCTGACACTATAATAATCTCCTTTTGATGCCTGTATATAACTCCTATTAATATTGACAGAGGTTACTGGGGTATGGAGAGCAAGGACGAGATTACTATTGCAGAGAATTGGGAAAGAAATGAAATAGTGATGTTGATCAAAGAAACTTGGCCCAAGCTTATAAACATCTAACGTTATGAATAAATCTTGTTAAATTAAATCTCCTATTACGGCTGAAAAAGAATTAGGGTATCTATTTGCATCAGTAGCCTTCTACAGTTGTTTTTAGTTTGTTACAGAAAATTACTGGCATCACTGTGGGTTTGGCTATCTGATAGAAGGCATGGACAGGAACACATTCTTTGAGATTGATGTGCTGAACAGTTTTAAGTCATTATGTTAATGAACAAACCCAAATATTACATTATGTTTCCGCTCTCCTATTGGTGTTAATTTTTAAGAAAACCAATCAATGTAATCTAAAAGATCTCTTGTCTGCTGATGATAAATGGGCCAGTGAAGTCTCGTAAGAGCAGTTTAAAAAATTTCATTACCATGTAACAGGCTTTTACAGTGGATTTTAAACATTTAAGAATGTTTCAAACAGGTCTGTTCTATTCCCAGCAAAATTTCTGGTACAGGAACGAAATCCAAAGTATTTCTCAACTACTTTAGCATGTATCACTACTTCGGCATGTGTTTCAAGGAGACTGGATGCCTGAAGGAGGACAAACCCTTCAGCATATGTCTCACAGGCTGCAGCTGTTGTGGGAAAACAGCTGGTTGTAGGGAAGGATGCTCCCAGATTGCTTAGCTCACGCTGTGTTCTGTGACATCCTGGAGACTGGAGGTTCCTTAATTTCACGTGAACCCCTTAATCATAATCAGCAGTGAATAGGCTCCCTTGCTTTATTGTGACTTTTTAAATAAATAAATCTCTCCTAAATAAGAAATACGCTTTTAGCACCAGTTGTGAATTAGAGCTAATTAATAGCACTCATCTATCAGGTAACCTCCTGGCTCAGGAGGCTGTGCCTCGGGCTAGCTCTTTGCGTATAGGTCTGCCCTGACTAAGAGGAAGGCAAACAGTCTGACACTTGCACAGCAACCCTTTCTCCTTAGGGTCTCTCACACTGATATCTAAAGTGGGTCAAGTGAGCAGGGACAGAATATGTTGAGATTTTTAGTGTGGAGTGAAGGAAAGGATCTCCATCTCAAAGAAACTCGTGTGTGCTAAAGCTTTTCAGTGACTGGAAGCATCTTTTAAGAGAAAGGAGCAGTTGGTGCAGATAAGAAGAGGCCTGAACAGCAAAACACTAACCTGAGTGAGATATACCTGGCATGCTCATGTGCTTGTCCCTCTCAATTAAAGGTGGAGACGATTGGAGATGCCTACATGGTGGTAGGTGGGGTCCCCGTGCCTGTACCCACTCATGCTGAGCGAGTTGCTAATTTTGCCTTGGGCATGATAATGGCTGCCAAAGGAGTACAGAACCCAGTTTCTGGAAATCCTATCCAAGTAAGTTAACACAAAGGTGCATGTGTCTCTGCCTGCTTCTTGTGCTGAACTTCTGGTTAATGTATTGCAGCGGCACCTCAAAGAGCTGCTTCTGACTCCTCTGTGGCTTTGGGCAAGGCCCACACGGGCACATTTTTCATGAAGAGCCTCTCCCTGTGGATATTTGATATCATGCTGGTGTCCAGTGTTGTGCTGAGATGAACTTTTAGGTGGCTGGATAGCATTGAGAAAGATGTTAAATAACAAGTGACATTTTTTGGGGGGTGTTTTATGTCTTTGTAAAGATTCGAGTTGGGATCCATACAGGTCCTGTCTTGGCTGGGGTTGTTGGAGAAAAGATGCCTCGTTACTGCTTGTTTGGAGACACGGTGAATATCGCTTCCCGCATGGAGAGCCACGGTGTCCCGAGCAAAATTCACCTGAGCTCCAGTGCCTATCAGTGAGTAACTGTGGTGGAAAGTTCACCTGTTCAAATCCATGCTGAAATCCACTGCCTTGGCAGCTGCACCTTTCAGTGTAGATGGTGCTTAGTCACTCATTTAAGCAGCTTGTAAAGGAAAATCCCTGCTTGTAAAGAGTTTGTTTTCTTCTAATTATTCCAAATGTACTTACATATAGAAGCAGAGGTTTGAGAGTCTCTATCTTAGAGAGCAAAATATTAAAAAAAATTGTGATAGCTTATTTGGAAGTACTGATAAATTGATGTAGATGCTAGAAAGACAGAACATTTAGAACATTTAATAACAAAAGCTTTAAAATCTCTGTGATTGAGCACCATAATTTGTAGTGAAACAGTTTTGTTTACACTTACTAAGGATTAACTGCACAAACAGCTATCCTCTTCGTGCTGTAATTCACTTTCCAGAAACTCATGTTTGTAAAAAATTAATACTACATTTTCAGGAACTTTATGTATGCATAAAATCGGTGTGCAAGAGTGGAAGCAAAGACAAACTACAAAGGAAGGAGCACTGCAGCATTGTCTGGGCACATAGGAATGATGTAGGGAAAATGAGAACTCGGCTGGCACTGAAATGGGCAACAAAGTTCAAAGGCAGTCAGAGGAGCTTCTGCAGTGTTAGAATATAAATAGAATCATGGACCTGCTGTGGCAGGTGACTCAGTGACAGTGCCCTGAAGAAAGGCTGAGTTACTCAAGGCCTCTCTTGCCTTGGTCTTCACTGATGAGATCTTCAAGGTCCCTGCACCAATGGTCAGGGTTCAAGGAGCAGGTGAACTATGAGTATTGGAAGAGGATCAGATCAGGGGTCTTTTGAGACACCTTGATCTACAGAAATGTGTGGGAGCAGAAGGGCTCTGAGCTAGTGAGAGAGCTGGGTGATGGCACTGCAGGGCTGCTGGCTGTCAGCTTTGGAAGGCCGTGACTGTCAGCACCGTAGCAGCTGAAGAAAGACAGATGCTACAGCTGTATGGAAAAAAAAGGGGGACGGTGAAACTGTAGGCTGATCAGCCTCCTGTCAGTCCTAGTGAAAATCAAATGGCCGTTTTTGGACACGTGAAAAAGGCAATTGGGAATAGCAAGTCCGGATGTAAAATAAATGAGTAAGTCATGCTTGATGGACCTGATTGCCTTCTCTGATGGGATGACTCAGGATAATTCTGTCTGGTCGATATTGGCTGCCTCAGTTCTTAATTTCTATTTACTGGTCAATAAGAACCCTCCACCCTACTGAGGTATTTGACTATGTGATCCATTAATTTTTGATCAGGCTGTATGTGTAAAGCTATGAAAGCACAGCAGGCTTGAATAAACAGTTGAAACAAATACTCAGTTGTTCACGAATTGAGACTTTTTGCCAGACTGTTGTGATTTGATCACTCAGCTCTTTTAAAACATCAGTGTCACTTTTACTTGTCTTGAATTTTCATGTGTCATTTTGCTTCTCATACTTTAGGTGCCTAAAATACAAGAATTTTGAGATTACTGAAAGAGGAGAAATAGAAGTAAAAGGCAAAGGGAAAATGCACACATACTTCCTCATTAGAAATAAATCTGCAACTGAGAATGAGATTATGGGAAGGCCTATGAAAGATTCAGATTCTGGCCATGAATCTGTTCAGTCCTTTCCAGACGGCAAGACTAAAACAATACCAAGTTCTCATCAGCCAGGTAGAGTCAACTCGACACATATTTTCCTCCTTGAACAAATGAATGTTAATACAATCCAATTAAATGTCCTTTTGTATTCTTCTTTCAGCTACTCAGACTCAGCCAGAAAAGGACCAGACCCCAGCTATTGCAATGAAGTATGTTGATGGCCCCACAGACGCACAAAACAGCCTCAAAAGAAGAAATCAGATGAAAGTTGGAGATTTAACAGGTAGTTACTTGGTTACCATCTCACAAAGACCACAGAACTAGGAAGTGACTGAGGCTTCTGAATAACCATTGTTTTACTCAAGCCAGAAATTCATGCCAACATATACGCATTACCCTTCTGCACACTCTTTAGGGCCAGACAAATTTCAGCTTTGGAGCAATCTCAGGTGTTGATTGTGCACCAGGGAGAAAGAAGCTGACAGAGCTGTCAAACCCCAGAGCCCTTCTGGCAGTGCAGATAGAATGGATAAACAGGGACAGACCCATGAACTGTTCATGCACACATCTTTTCCTAGAAAAAGTGTAGTTATGGGGGAGCCTTACCAACCCAAGAGAGACCTCAGTCCTCAAGCCAGACTGCTGCAGGTGTCAGAAGGATTTATTGCCATGCTTATGTTCTGTGACCAAAGCTCATTCTCCTTTGAAGCAGCTGATACTGAGAGATAACAGATTTGATGCCATAACAACCTAATCTAATTCAGCAAGTCTTCTAGTTCTGTTTCTGTGTTCTGTGGATTTTATACAGACTAAATATGTTGTCGCTAATTACTAGAAAATATTTTACTGCCTTCCCTCCCACCTGCTTAGATGTGGTAGTTAATCCAGTATGTGGTGTGCTGACAAACAGAAACCTCTCTGGTCCTTAAAAACTCACACTGCAGGCGTGCTTCCTTTCAGGCAAAACTTGTGATTCCAAAAGCGATGGGAGTCTCCATGGCAACCAGCATGCAGATGATGGTCCTCGTCCTCCAAACCAGGGAAGAGTCAAACCTGCTGCTGAAGAGCCACAGAATAGAAATGTTCGCTCTAATTTTTGCACTTTACTCTAAGTTTCTTACTTTTACATTAAACAGAGGAATTTTATTATGATTTTGTGCATTTTGCTGCTATGGGACTGATTTTGTATATGAGTACCACATGATTTTGTAAAAAAAAAAAGAAAAAAGACATTTCATCACAGTTTTCAGTAAAAATAAAACAGTGGAGGAAATTTTTTTTAATCAATCTACATGGGCCATATAATACTCCCAGTGGAGAAAGAAACCTTTGCAAGATGCTTTGAAGATGCATTTTCAGCCTGTGCCACATCTTTGAATATCTCTGTGTAAAAATCATGTGTTGGTATCTGATGCAGCAATCAAGAAAGAGGTGACTCATCCAGCTAGAAATATTCCTACTCAAATGAGCACTTGCCATAAAAGAAACATTCCCTGAAGTGACCATCTGTCTTGACTCCAGCACAGCCAACAACTTCCCCGTGTAAGGTTAGCAGAGTTCCATCTACATTTTAACTGCAATAACAGCTTAATCTCTTAACAGGTCTTTTGTTGGGTAAAGGCATCGTGAAGTAGAAGTGCAGAATAGATCTAAAACAACCTCTATTTTTGCATCCTGAAGAGAGAATAATGTGTACATTTGATAGCACCCAACAGCAAAAAAGAGCAGGTGTGGTCTCTGAACCAGCCGTACGTGCTGTGCGCAGAAGGACGAGGAAATGGGGGAGCTACAAAGCATCGGATTTGTCACAACACCGAAGGACTGTTCGAGGCCTACAACCTATTTGAGACCTTCAAGTGAGTTTCAAGCTCATTTCTCATTTTCTCACCCCAGCTAAACAGAAAAACAAGTTTCAGGACTGCAGAAGGACATTGTCAGTGATGGAATTAATGTTGCTAATATCATTGAAAACAGCAGCATTCAAGATCAACATCATTTACCTGGTGTAAGAGGCTGCTCAGCTGACATACTTCCATGCTGATATATTCTTAGATTATGCCTGATCAGAAATGGCAGAGAAAAATTGAAGTTCATCTGTCAGGGATTTCAGACAGAGGAGCAAAAATACAGTGGATATAAAGGTTGTAGACAATTTGGTGCATCATAAATTGCGCTCTCACTCCTATAAATGGAGCCTGGAGTAGGTGGGCAGCTTTGACAGAAGATGTGCCCCACACACTGATTTATTACCTCTGGGTGTGGATTCATCGACTAAGGATGCAGGCATGAGACCAATGTGAACTTTGAGCAAGAACTCACTGGAGAAGGTGATAATGTTACTCCTCTCTAACAGTCTGGAGCATCACATTTCCACCTCTGTGTCTGCAGCAAGAGGCTCTTTAAACACCAGACAGAGAGCTAAGACTGATGAAAGGCATCTCCTCCTCTTTATAGTATAGCCAGATGAAATTTCACCTGGTTAGATTTTTTTTTTCAAATCTGAGGCAGGAGCTCCATAGTCCAGGAGCTCTGTCTACACGAGCAATTAGTGCAATTAGAGCAGCAGAGGATGCACAGAGTGAAACCATCAGTGCTGTTCTCCACGCCAGAGGTGTTCCAGGGGATTTGCTAGGTGTGGTCCCATGCAATGAATACCTGTTAGCTTTTGGAGCACCTCATAAGCACATCCTCTGAGTTAGTTTCATCCAGAATAATCCATTTGTGTGCTGTGAGACCACTCTACAGTGAGAAACAAAGTATGGTAAGTGGGTTTGAGCAGGAAATTCACTTAGGAGCGTACTCCTGACTGACTGAAATGCTGTTATAGGCACACCCTGTGACAGGAGGACTTTCCACCATACAGCTGAGCAGCACCATTCAGGGAGTTCAATTTTATGAATGGAAAGCTTTACTTATTTATTTGGATTTTCTTATCTAGGTATTGTTCATTATTTTGGCAAGGGATAGATCTACTGTATGTTGATGCTGCATCTAAGGGTTATAATTGTTGAGTCGGGTATCAAGATTTCAAACACTGGATTCTGTGCTACCCTCAGACACAATCTAAATATCACCTTCACCTTGGTAACTCCTCCCCATCGTCCCAGTGCTCATGGCTTTGTGCTTCTGTAGTACGACCGTAGCTTTAAGAAGACTTTCCTGAAGAATGAGAATACCCAATTTCTCTCTCACAATGATGTAAAAGTGAAGTATCGGGTAAATAAGCACTATCCCAGTGATTGAAGTCAAGAAGGAGCTCTGACAAGACTTTTGTGTCTCCAGCCTAGAGATGTGTTTCAGTACTCTTGACTAATGGTGCTGGTTAAACATCATTTAACAAATGGCAGTGGAGGACTCTGTCATTATTGGTATTTGCTGTGGAGAGATAAAGCCACTTTAGTCCCAAGCACAAGTGTGACACAGGAGTTTACATCTCTCAGTGGCCAGTGTGAATGCAGCAGGGATGCTCCTTCTGTCTCTGCTGCTCTTGCAGTCCCACACCTGCGTGGCTGAACAGCACTGACCACTTCTCTGAAAAAAAGGATTTCCAGTTGGAAATGGTCCAACCAGTCTGGCCACCAGTGAATAGGGTCTGGTATACATTCTGGGGTTTAATATAGGTATATTACAGAGTAGTTTTACGTGGAAGCCCAGAGCTCCTCTGAACTTGTATGGATCATCTTGGGAAGAAGAAAGAAAAGAACCGTGGCTTAACTGCTGCCAGCATCTCTCTGTCCTTTAACACTTGCTTTGCTTAAACCTGCCCTTCTCGCACTGAACAAACTATGGATGTTTAATTGGAATGTTTTAATTGCCAGTAAGTGCTCCATAGTAAGTTACTTCATGCTGTACTGTGGTAAAAATGATGTGCTCAGTGGTTTCTCTGTGGCATCTGCTAAAATCTGGTTCTCCTGGAGGTGCAGAGCTGGGTCAAATCTGCACAACTGCTTCTAAAAATTAATGTGCCTGTGCATCATCATGTGTTCTTAAATCTGTAGGCACTGCTAAAGATGGAAAAATATAATTCAAAAATAAATCTTTTCATTAATATACCTACTGCCATCTGTCAATGACTACTTTGATTCCTTTTCCCTTCTACCTTTTCTGTTCTATTTTTCCTCTAGGCCTACAAAAGTGCACAGTCTTTGTGTCAGTCACATATCTACAGTGAATTGACACAAAAAGGGTGGTAGAAGAGAAACGCTGCTTCATGGAAGCTGAAGCTTAGAAAAATTAAAAGTTGAGACTTCTGAAAGCTTCCTAAAGCATATGGATTCCCAAATCCCATTAAATCTGGTGTTAAAACATTAACTGGAAAAGTTTGGGTACCTTAAAGGTCCAGGGCCCAGATTTTTCAAAGACTTTTGTTACTTTCCTACGTGAAAAAAATTGGATTTAGGTGCTTAACCGAGCACATATGCAGTGTTTAGTTCCCAAAAATGATGCTTTCCTTAAAACATTTAAAAAGCACTTCCCTGTAAAGACTTCTAAAATGAGCTGTTTACTAAACTTTCCAAACTGGAACCTCATTTGCTGGAAGTCATTAATGCATTACTTCTGAAATTACAATACAGCTCTGTATGGATCCAAGCTGAACATAAAAATACACAAATAAAATAGCAGTGAAATTGAAATTATTACTTCAATGGTGAGAATATATTAAAAGTATACTTGAATACAAAATACCATGGTGAAATTCAAAACAAAAAAAGGAACACAGATTTTCATAGAACTATACAATATCATAGAAAATCCAGAGGGGATTTTTTTTACATCAAGTCTCTGCTTTCACCTCAGAAAATTCTAAACTTTAAGAGTAGACAGTGAGATGAAAATCTTCCTTAAAGTTATCTGTACAAACATCTACTATTCATGCATTCTCTATACAATATTCAATCATCAGTGCTTCCTGTACATAAAGAAATAGCAGTGTGCAGTATTTTGATTCCATAAATAGTTGTAATCAAAATAAACACATGGAATGCTATCTTTACTCATATGACTAGACTAACAAGCACCGTTCATTTTTTACAAGCTGTCTGTACTTCTCTCTCACATTTATTTTGCACCTGCTTGCTAAATTTCTGCTAATGATTTTTGGTCTGAGCTGTGCTGAGAAGCCATTCCTGAAAAATCCTGATATTCACAGTCCTTCCTATTTTGACTTGGTGTCCAGCCTTTAGTCTCCAGCTGGATGAGCACGACGAGGCAGAAGCAGATTTGTAGTCACATTTTCATACCAGTAAGTACTTACTCTCCTGTGCTTTGTTAGAGGTGAACACACCCTTACTCTCCTGTGTTCACCTGCTAGAGGGGAACTCCAAATGGAAATAAACTCATTGCCAAGCTTTGCAGAAATTCAGGGCAACATTAACTGACTCTGTAACACCTCCCTGACTTTGCTGTATCAGCACTGTGAAGTTTGAAAGCTTTACCTACAGAGGAAACCTCACAGGCGCTTTGATAGCTCCTATTTTGTCATTTGCATCAGACACCTTTCTGTCAAGGGAATCAGCCAACACAAGTGGTGACATGGTTTCTGCTTTTTGTGACAAACACACCAAACCCAGCTTCAACGCCCTGCTCACATCAGGCCTGAGGTAAGGCCTCCTTGAGACACACTGCACAGAAGCACTTTGTGGAGGTACCTTTGCTTTCTGTGGTTTCATCTCAGTGTCTGGGCTTCCAGCTGGCTTTGTTGTGGCTTCCATTTCCATGCTGAACATTGGGCCAGTGACCCGAAACACGGCTGAGTGATGCTCTGTGGGCATCCTGCCAAAGCGTTTTGCAGGAGAGGAACCTGACACACAGCTATCATTTAAGGCCAATTTATCTTGGGAATCAATGGGCCTTTAAAAATTCACCAGCTCACATATCCTTTTCAGTGATGGTCATTAGATGTTTTGCGCTCAGATTTTGTGGGCTTTTGAGAGAACCTTGCTTTTCAGCAAATGATGACATATCCATCGGTAAGAAGAAACTCACAGCCTTTACTTTACCCCTGGAGAAAGAAAGAGAAATCATTATGAGGATTACAAATGTATAAAACATGCAGAGAAAGTAAAAAAAAAACCAAACCAGCAACCCAGCAAGCAAAAAAGTAAATGCTTTCAACCATTGCACGCTACTGGAGGCAGGATTTCATGCCATTCACATGGTCATCCCAAAGGACCGAGCATGGTCCTGTCTGCTGGAAGCATCTGCCTTTTCCCATCGAGTCTCACATCTCTCTATCACTGCCTGACCTGCGTGTACAAAGCTGTGTGTGCACAGAACCCTGGGGGTGCATGTGCACCCACAGAGACCCTTCAGTAGTTTTAGTATAATAGCCCTGAAAAGAGTTCTCAGCCTCTCTTATCCTGTATTTAAATATTTAATGTTTTTTTTCATTTACCAAACACAGTGGGAATCCCTTGGTAGGAATAATGCTTCAGCATATATGAATTAAAATATTTTACGCATGCAAATTAGAGATGATTTGTCAGCAGTGCTGTTTTTTTATTACTTGGATGCAACTGCACTCTATACAAATTCAAGGTGATACTTCTACAGAGTTAATTTTAAAGCAAAAATATTCATATCACATACATGATTATAACTTTGGAGCAAAATGTGAGCAAGCTACAATAAACAAGGAATAGGAAAACCTGACATGAACCAGCATGCTGGGAAGCAAAAATGTCATCCTTGTAAAAAATTAAGCTTAATAAGCTTGCTGACCTAATTGCTAGAAATTATCTTACTAGTGAAAAGCTAACTAAGATTGGTGTCTGTGTCAGACATTTGGGTACATAACAGAAGCATCCACCATTAAGATCATAAAAGATATTAAATTTTTTTTGGTGTAAGAAATATAAAGCTTCATGCTTCAGGATATCAACCAGCCTACCGAGGGGGTTAGGTGAAGAGCTCTTTCCACAGCCAATTCTCCTCCTGAAGCAGCCGGCAGTGAGTGCACATGAGTCAGTGTTCAGCTTGGCAAGGCAGCTCTAACAACAGCGATAAAATCGTCAGTGCTGTCGTTTGGCCACGGGGCACCCGGTAGGTCCCCGGGCATTCGATGTAACAGATCTGTGCTGCTATTTTGATTGCTTTGAAAGCTCTGTCCCCTCATGAGCAAGCAGCAGCATTTGCCATTGCCACCCCGTTCCTGCACGCTGCCCCTGTGTTTCTGACCACGCACACCTTCCACGTGAGCTGGCTTGAGGGCAAACCCCCTGGAAGCATTCATGTGCACCGAGAGTCTTGAGTTTCCCTGGATCCAGTGGAGCGTGCGCAGAAATCCAGAGTTACAGGGTCAGGGTGCTTTGGAAAACGACACGAGTTCCCTGCCAGGGACTAAATTTAGGTGTCTAACTGCTGTAAAACATCTGACCCTGAAATGTCCTTACAAGAAAACTCAGGTGCCTCTGAAAGCTTGGCCTCGTTGTCCCCTGCAGCCTCTCAGAGAGGAGCTGGGCCCCAAATCAGCTTTGCACAGGGAGTGCAAGGGGCTGGGCACTGGTCTGCTCTGAGGATTTAGGGGTACAGAATAAAAGCTGTTGTGATGTGCCATGCACAGGTACCTCCACACAGGTGACAAAAGCCACAGCAGGTGTCAGCCCCTGGGGTGGCCACTGGAGTCCTGCCCCAGGATATGCCTGGGCAGGTGGGCAGAGCCGTGGACTTCTCCCTGCTCAAACACATGCTTTGAGGCCATTTGGATTATTTTCCTTTCGAGCACAGCACGACTGGGCTGAACCCAGGAATCAGCATGAATTCCCAAGGTGGATATATCAGCAACAGGATGTGGCTGGGCTATCACACATCACAGTCTCATTACTGCTGGTTCTACCTGTGGTTGTTGTCCTGTCTTGGAAAGCTTCTCATCAATGAGCAGAGACACTCAGGGCTGGTCCTGCAGCCATTTCACTTAATTTAGAAGCTGTCCTGAGACTTCTTTTTTTAAGGCTGAAAGCATTAACTTGTAATGCTTCAGTTACAGGGGAAATATGATACAGTACAACTAAATGCATGAGCCACAGTAACCACACTTCTAAAGGCATAGTGCAGAGTTCCTTGGTAATTCCATGCTTTTTGTTCAAAGTTTAAAAATCTCTTTCAAGCTTAGCTTGTCAGAACATCACATCAATCTGCAGAACTCTGCCTGGCTTTAACAGAACAAAGATTTGAACCCCTTTCTCTCTCCCTCAGCCTCTCTTCCTACAGCAAATTTAACCTGCTACCACTGCCAAACCTCATGCATTGCAGGGAGGAGAAGGACAACTTCCTCAGAAGAGGTCTCCAGTCTGCTCAGGGCCCGTGTACATTCAAACAACAATTTTGCTGGTAACATACTGAAACCCAGAGCAAAATCCATATATCTTATTAGGTGAAACCCATGACCAGTCCAGGCAGGTGATGCTGTGAAGGCAAACCACACCTACCTGCACTTACAGACATGCTCCTGAAACAGCTTCGTGTTTCTGGAGTGGCTGTAGGAGAGACAACTGGCTGGTGATTTTTCAAGCCCTTTCTCCTCTTCCCTGCTGAGCTGTGCTGCAGCAGGAGGGGCCAGGGGCTGGGCACTGCCTGGCACCTCTGGGAGTCCGTGGCTTGCAGGCTTCCTGCCAGCCCAGTGGGACCTTGTGCTGGAAGGAGCAGGAGCTGGGGAGACGGTGGGGTAGCGTCTCACAGTCATGGCAGTACCTGAGAAGCAGAGAAAAAAGCAGAGCTAGAAACAGTAACAATAACAACAACAACAATAATAATATAATGACAGTTCAGGTATCCTCAGTGTATTTTTGGAGAGTGACTTTTTACATGGGCATATAGCGATAGAACAAGGGGGAGCAGTTTTAAGCTAAAAGAGGGAACATGAGATTTTAGGAGGTGAGACACTGGAACATGTTGCCCAGAGAAGTTGTGGGTACCCCATCCCCGGAAGTGTTCAAGGCCAGAAAGAATGACTCTTTGAGCAACCTGGTCTAGTGGAAGGTGTCCCTGCCCGTGGCAGGGTTGTTCAAACTAGATGAGGTTTAAGGTCCCTTCCAACCCCAAATGACCTATCACTCTATTTTTAATCACTTTTTTGGCTCAAAAATGTCTTGTATGTGGTGAAGCTGAGAGGCAGAGGAGGCCAGACATTCCATTTAGGTCCCACCCTTTGCCCTAGAAGGCAGCTGGAGAGGAAGAGCCACAGGGTTAGAAAGCACTTTGCACAGCTTTCCCACTTGTCGAAAGATCAGGGAGCTATTCCCAAGTTGATCACATCCATACATCCAGCAGCCCCTGTGTGAGGCCTTCAGGCTGGTAACCTGGCCACTGGGTCAGTGGGGTTGGCAACAAGCACTGTTCCACCACAGCACCGCTCTGGCTGCACGTCAATCCACCAGTGCTGGTCAGCCTCTCATCTCATTCCTTCACACAGATTTGTCTCCATGAAAACTTGTGGGGCCGTTTCTCCAATACTTCTCACCAAGCAACATTTTGCTCTAATTCCCGCTTCATTAATTCCTCCAGAAATCCCAATCAGACTTCCATAACTGAGGAATATCTCCATTTTTCTCCTCTGATACAACTATGAAGAGACTGTATTCCTATACACTGACCCCTCTCTGCCTCAGCGAGAACTAACTGTGTTATCAGCAAAAATAAACTGCACATCTGGTGTGATGTATGCAGCCAACCCAGCATTATTTGTTATTACTTGTAGCATTTTTCTCATCATTTACTAAGGCAGGACAGGTTATGTCATGGTTACAAGTGCTGGCCCTTTTCTGCCTGGAACAGGCATGTGGAGGAGAGCCCACGCCTGCGAAAACCCAAAGCAGAAAGTCAAATTCTGCTTAAGCAAACTGAACTCTTTGAGTTGAATCCTTTGTTTGAGCAGCAGCGAAATACTCCTCTAAGCTCAGCTGGGGGGATGCACCCTAGAAAGCCCACAGAGCAAGACACGCAGTGCTGGTGTGTTTGGTGGCAGCACAGAGCGAGGCCAGAGCGCTTCTGTGGGGTTAACCAGACAGCCGGCTAGCAGCTCATCCCCTTCCCTGCGGACAGGGCCCAGCCGGGCTGGCACATCCTGCACGGCAGTACCGGGGTGCCAGGGACAGCCCCACTCAGTACCTGTCTGCTCCCTCAGCGCCGGAGCGGCCGCGGCGCTTCCCTGCAGGGATGCTGGGGATGCAGCCGGTCCTTCCCCCCCGCGGCCGAGGCTTCTCACATCGTTCCCGTCTCCTCCTGCCGCCCCTCTCTCCGCCGGCACAGCTCTCTGCCCGCAGCCCTGCAGCTCTCCCTTCAGGGCCCTGTTTTCCCTCTCCAGCTTGTTGATTTGGGAGCGCATCTTGCGGATGACCTGCAGGAGGTGCGTGTTCCCCTCCATGCCGCCCCGCCAGAGCCCCTGCCCTGCACAGGGGCTCCTCAGCCGGCCGCGGGCAGACCCTGCCCTTAAAAGCCTCTGGACAATGGGAGTCCCTCCCCGCACGGGCCAGACCCCGGCGCTGGGAGGGCCGGACCGAGCTGCCAAGTTGCTAAGAGAGGGCCATGATTTATTCATTCGGGGGCTCGCGTTTCAGAGCAGAGCTGGCCTGTCCCCACCGCACAAATCACTGTCAACACGGGATCGCTGCCCCAGCGAAAACCCGCCCGCCCCTCGCCTGCCGCTTGGTTTTCTCCGCACCGCCGAGGACAGAGCCCATTTCCTCTGGTTTGCCCAAAAAGGCCAGTGATCATTTCCATGGCACAGAGAGATGGCTGTCCTTTTGCTGGACAGCAAATCATCTCTCCGTTAACACCAGGTGAATTACAGCTTTTCTCTCTGTGCGTCTGGAATTTCAATTCCAGAATTAGCAATTTCTCACAGGAAAATTAAATTTCTAAATGAAAGCTGATACGGTGCAAGAACCCCGCTATTAACGACATGTGCCAACAGCTGTGATGGACAAGCAGGTACACCAAAGCTCTCCTGGAAGGCTGCAGCAGAGCCTGGGCCCTCTCTGGGCGCCCAGGGAGGCTCATTGGAGTGGAGAGCCTGCACGAGCGTCCAGGAGTGTAACGAGAGACAGACCAGGCATGATTCTTGCATTAGCAAAAGAAACACAATCCCCTGTATTTCTCTCATCACCTGGTCCCTAAAGCCATCTTTCTGCTGGCAGTAAGATGCAAAAATATGTGGAGCTGTCTTCCCGCTCCCCAAAACCTACTTCAAAATACAGAACTGAGAATGCCAGAAAGTCAACAGGGAAATAATGTAACATACCTTTTGCTTTGAGGCCACTCACTTCCCAATAGCTCAACAGTGACTCAGGAATATCTGAGAGAGGAAAAAAAGACTTTTTCAGCTGTGTGCATTTCCTCACTCTGCTGCTGGAGGCTGGGGGAAGAAAGGAAAACTTGTGAAATGCTTCAAACATGAGATGACTCAGTTTTACTTTTTCCAGAGGTGTCAGAAGGGCTGTCGTGAGTAAGCCAGCAGGTCCATGGGGAGGTGCTGCTGCCCAGCAGCTACTGGGAAATTGGACAGAAACTGCTGAAATTGAGACAAAACCATTGATAGAAGTGAAGGCATACCCTGGGGCATGTCCTCACGTGAGCAGTGCTGGCTTTTTGGAGCAGCATCCTCAAAAAGTGCTTCCCAAGGGCAAAGTGGTTCCCACAGGCCACGCTGTCCTCACTGCCCCACTGACCTAGAGCCATGTGCTGTGTGAGGCAAGGGCAGCTGCGACTTGCTGCAGGAAAACACACCTGTGCTGATTTTTCCAGGAACCCAGGCACAAGGCTGGGCACTGGGAGCCACAAGAGTCACTGGCAGCCCTGCTGTCACCTCCTGGGAACCTCTCCAGAGGGCTCTGCATGGTTCAGGCTGCATGCAGAGAGGTGAAACAAATGTGAGTTCTCGGGCTGCAGACGAAGCCCACAGCACTCATGCATTGGACTTGGGCTTGGATCCAGGCTTAAATAACAGTGTAGGTGCCCCTATGCTGGGGATAATGTTTAGGGAGCATTATGGGTCTATTTCTCCAGCAAACAGATCAGGCACTGGAGCAGTGACAGCACCCATGTGTAATTGTAATATTGCTGCTGATCCTGCAGCTGATGGGTTTGGCTGGGCAGGGGACACTTACCAGCTCAGCAATTAGCTTATCCCAGCTGTAGCTGAAGACATCTGCTCCTCTCATCCCGTGGCTGCTGCTCCTCTGGAACCAGACTGGAGCAGGCATAGACCTTTTGATGCACCAGAAATGTCTGAGGAAATGACTTTCGTCTTGTAACCTCATACAGCTGCTCCTGCTGCAAGGGCCAGATGACTCAGGAGTTTTGGACAGTGAAAACCTGGCAAAGCTGTCTTTGCCACTGGGCTGACCAGTGTGTTCCCCATAAGCAGAAAGAGCTACATGCACCCAACCTTGTTTTTTGTAAATTCAGTGGGGTCCAAGACGTGTGCTTACCCTTTCAGCTCCTGGATGCTGCTGCTCTGTGTGCCATGGGTGGGAAACATGCTGGGTGCCTCTTAGCCATGACACCCTAGCAGGCTGCAGAGTTTGGCCGTGTCTTCAGTGTGCCTTCCTGAGCCTCCTGCAGACACCTATAGCTGTGTGGTTTTTGCTATAAAACACTTCAAGTCTTTTAACAGAAAGGGCAGTTTCTCACACCTGAGATGCTTTGGCAAGTTGTGCTTGGTAGGATACTGACCTAGGTAAAATTGTTTTCACCCTCAGTCATATCTGAAGCTCTCCGCTAAGAAGAATAACCAAACACAGTTTCTGGCAGCTGCTGGGCTCAAGGAGCCCCATAGCAATATCTCTGTGTGGCTGCTGGTGCATGTGCTCTGTCTCAGTGGACTGTACAAACTGCATAGCAAACAGTACTGCAGCAGAAAACCTGTAAACAAACCACAGAAACCTTGTGGAGCATCTTCACCCAAAACGTGGGGAGCTCAGCTCTGTGTGCTGCCCTGCCCAGCACGGTGGCGTGCAGCAGCTGTGTGTGCACGGCTGCTGCAGGGGCTCCCTGGGGAAGGGCTGCACTGAGAGCAGTGAGGGGACAGCGTGAAAACTGCCACCAGCAGGAAACAGCAGCTGCACAGACACCAGCACTGCTGAACAGTTTTTGTAGCCGTCTCACTTGCCAAATCCCTCTTGCTCCCCTGAGGTTAGAGAGAGAAAAAAAATCAAAAAGGACTCATTTCTACTCTAGTATGATGATTTCTTTTTAGCATATCACTACATTTTATCCTGGAAAATCCATCAGCAGCAGGTGTGTGGATATTCTCTATGACATGCTGCAGCTGGAGGTGTGTTCTGCCTCCCAGTGGCACAGGAGTCCCTGTGCAAAAAGACAGTCTCCCTTCTCTGGGGCTAAACCCGACCAGCAGAGCACAAGTGCTGGCATGGCATCTCCAGCCTCTCTGGGACAGGATGGGGGAGAAGCACAGCAGCCCGTCTGCCCCAACAGGAAATCCTGGGGAATAGAACAGCTCGCAGGTCCATCATCCCAGCACCAAACCTGAAGGCCAGGTCTCTGTCAGGGCTGAAGTCTCCAGGGAAGGTTTGCTGTTAATCAGCCTCGAATGTCAGCAGCACTGCATTTATGCATCCTATAAAAAATTACCAAGCAAAAGCGTAACAGCAGCTCCGGTCAGGGTCAATGCCAAACCCTGCCAGTTCTCACTGTGCAAGAACATCGCTGTGCCCTGAGTCCTTGCTTGATTTCTGACTTTGACATGTTTAATGCTTCATTGTGGTGCAAAAGAGCCTAATTCTCTTCTGAATCTGGCTGTACAACTCAAGTAGGTAAAAGAATATTTCAGTGGATTTAACAATTAACAAAAAGTTATTTTTTTTGTGTGCTGATTCTGTTTTGCTGACATACTTCTGATCATTTTCCTTCTGTACATCTGAAAGGACTGAATAGGTTTAATGTCCAAATTGGATCCCATATTGGCCATCTCTCAGTGGCTTCTCCATTTAAATGGTAAAGTAAGATGTAAACAGTAAATTTAGAGAAGCAAACATTTTTTTCCAATTTTCATTTCTCCCCTTTCATTCTTCTCAAAGCTGAGACATTTAGACCTTTATGCATTTAAATTATCCCTATGCTTTACTTGGCCTATCCTACGGCCTGAGGCTCAGCAGCAGGTTTAAGACTGATGCTCAACTTGAATGTATTTTCTTCTGAGCACTCAAATAACAGCTTGAATGCAGTGGGACATGCAGCAGGGTCTGCAAGGCCCTTGCTCACCTGAGCCCAGCATGCTGGCACCCACATCAGTGTCCCCAGAGGTGCTGCTCTGCCAGGCCAGGTCACATCTTGCTTTGGATAGATTTCATCCGCAAATGCTCATCCATGTAAAGAAATGCATCCTTCTTGTGAGGAAAGGATTTGACAGAGTAGATTTAACAGCAGAAATTGGAAATGTTCTAATAATTGGCCAAATGGCCCAGAGTCTCTCAAGTTTGCTGGTCACATCTGTGTTTAATGCAGTTTCCTGGCCATGCACACCCTGGGGAGGGTGCTGCACTCAGCCCAGGTCTCCAGCCTGTGTTCACTCACCCAAGAGGTCCATCCCTGTAGGGCCACTGCTCATTCCTTGGGCCAGCCTGGGCTCCTTGCCAGAGCTGAGCTGCCACAGCGAAGGCAGGAACAAGAGCTTGTACCAGTTTCTGCAGTAGTGCTTCAGGCTTTCACCAGGGCAATCAGCTAATTATTCACTGACTAGATTCATTACAGGGCTGTTTGGAGCAGCCCCGGTTTTATCTGTGGGAGTACCTCCCCCTCCTCTGAGCTGGCACCACTGTGTAGCCAAACAGAGGAACCCGGAGGCCCATTTTGGTACATTCCCACAGATCCAAATGCCAAAATATATCCATTCTTATTCCGAAAAGCGTGGCTTTTGGGTCTTACCTACCGCACAGCCGAAACCTGCTATTCCTAAGCCCCTTCTGAAGGACAAGGGTGAGGTATGCTGGTGTTGGGACACCCGTGTGGGAAGGTGTCAGTGCTGCCATGCCAGCAGGCAGGTGTCCCCCAGAACCACAGCCCACCTAGGCTGGGAAGGAAACTCCCTTTTCACGTGTGTAAAAGGGCTTCGGTGCCTTTGCAGGCAGAGCTCTGCGGGAGAGCAGAGCAGCGCTCACGAAGCCGCCCGAGGCGGGCACGGTGCTCCCGCCCCACCTGCGCATCCCTGGCCCGGCTGAGCCGGCCCCGCCGCCCCGCACCGAGCCGCCTCCCCGAGCGCCACCCGCGTGTCGCACAGCCCGAGCAGCGTCCGGCAAACGCCACTTTCGTACGAAGCTCTTCTCCGAGCACTCTCGGACTGCAGCTACCCCGCAGAGTGACCATTACCCGGTGGATTGGCAGGACGGGCCCAGCTGCAAGTCGGCAGGAAGGCCCTGTCCCTGACGCTGAAGTGAGCAGAGGACGTGTGATAGCTAACCGAGCGGGAGGGCGACATGGGGACGTGGGGCCAGGGGCTGCCGTGGGCCCGGACACGAGCAGCAGCATTCGGGGGGCAGCGGAGCGGGGAGGGCAGAGCCCGTGGAATCGCTCTCTCGTGTAGCCGGGCGTGAGCGAGTGCAAACCTGGCTGCTCTCCCTGCTTGAACGAGACCTTGCCTTCCTCTCATGACTAATTAAACGCTCCCTTTTAACCACGGCTGAGTGGGGACTGTTGCTCACAGCGGGCGCAGCGGGGCTGTTGTGGGGAGGGAGCTGCACAAGCTCCCAGGAACAAAGCAAGATGGCAAAAATCAACTATATGCGTCAAGCATTCTCAGGTTTCAACATCTCATTAGGTAATGATGGCACAAAGTTATCTGATTAGTCTGTTAAAAGGTAATTGTTTAACTTATTAATGTCTGTTAAGCATCCTTTTCCTTTTGCGAGGACCGTTTACTTGACTGTGCCCTAACTCCCACATGTATGCAGAAAATCCCACGAGACCCATATTAAAAGAAGCTTTGATTTTGAGCATTCGAGGTTTCTGAAAGGGGTCTGAATTCCAGCAGGGGATGCTCAATACTTTTGAAAAACAAGGCTTAACCTGAAAATGGGAAATAGAAACACCGAGATACATGAGTCACATCTGAAAACGTCGGCTATGGTTTTGGACTGGGCTGGCATGAAGTAAGGCTACAGAAACATTTCAAACTTCTAAGAGAGCACTTCAGGTCTCCATGTTGCATTTCCAAGGCTCTGGGTCTCCGTCCCTTTAAATGGATCCTCAAGTTAGTGTGGAATAATCAGAATTAGTCTCTTTTACGCCAACCCCCTGCAAGGACAACATATGCTGCAGAGTACAAACCCATGCCTCATGCAAGAGAATCTTTATGCTCAGCTGGAAATGTTCATAATGAGGAGCTTGCAACTGGGCCCGAAGTTACCTACACACAGCTTGTGATAACTTCCAAATTAGAACAAGCCCTCACTCATGGGAGAGAGCCTCATGATTACACAGCAGCCCCAAGAACAAAATCCATCCTAAAATTAGTAATAATAATAATTCTTATTATTTCTTACTCAGCTTTCTTTTCTCAAGCAAAACACCCCATATGAAACGTGAGTATATTTGAATCTCTGTAGCTATAAGGTATCACACTAGAGGCAACCTGTGCAAAGACATCTAAACCATGACTCAGAAATACAGGGAATGTCACATGGCATTTGCAAGTCACAAAAATGTACCACAGGGTAAGTAACACCCTCACAGCTGTTCCTAACCAGAAATGAGTGACTACAGCTAACTGAAGCAGCACATGGGGAGCACAGCTTAAAAAGCAGCTTCTATAAGGTGGGGGTTAATTAATAGGAAAAAAGGAAACATGCTGCTGTTCACGGTGAGATGTTTATCCTGAGAACTTCAAGATGCTCTAGTGAGTAATGACAAACCTCAACAACCTGGACAGAGGTATCAGTAATTATGATTGCACTTTTGCGTTACTGAGAATTTCTAAAAATACCTGTACATTGTCAACTCAATGAAATGTTACAAACCATGCACATATCTCATGTAGGCTACTACTCCCAGCTTAAAGTACACTCATTACCCTGACTCCCACCTTGCTGTGCCTCAGAGATGCTCTTGAAGGCACGGGACACGCCCAGGGTTGATCCCAAACCTCTGTTGGGTACAGCTTCCCTGAGGGGCAGCAGCCCCTCCTCCCACAGTGCCATGAGCCAGAACTGCTCGGGTGCCACTGTTTTTGCATCTTGAGGCTACGGTGTGAAATACACACACCACTTACTGGAGGCTCTCCCAGATGAGTTCTTTACCATTCTGCCTTAAAACTACTCAATACTCTTTCGGCCTGATAATCTACATGCGGTGGCAGCTTTTCCCTAACACTGCTGACTTCATTGTACTTTTACTTTTTCCCATCTCCAAATGCTCCAACACATGCCTCGGAGGTAGGAAAGTTACTTGATATTTTCCATAGCTAATATTTCACCAAGGAACTGTGCTGGACTTTTCTTGAAAAGAATAATAATGTTCTCATTTCCTCCCCCAGCTGCCCAGAGCGGCTCTCTGCAGACTGCAAACGAAAACAGGCTGGAAGGGCCCCTGCAGGCAGAGCTGTGGGCACCCAGGCTGGGGCTTGCATGGTCTGTCACTGGCCATGAGCCCACCCTGGTCTGTCGGGGGCTGCCTCAGCCCCAGTGGGAGCTGGCGTGGAGGGCACAGCCAGAGACACCAGCCTCGTTTGGAACAAACTGCACATCCCTGATTTAAGTAATTTTGAAACAAAAGCATCAGTTTGGCATTTCCCAAAGTTTCCCCTGCTTTACCCAACTAAAATTAGTTATTCTGTTCAGTTTTAATTAGCAAATAATTTCAGCTGTGTTTTGCAGTAAGAAGGATTCTGTGTTTGAAGTACGAGAGATCAGCCCTGAAGGAGGCAGTGGAGCAGAGCTGTGTGAACGGCCACTACACCGGGTTTGCAAGGAGGCAGGGGATAATGATCCTGGGTCCTTGAGATCCCAGTGTCCCAGCCCTGGCAGCTTGGACACCGCACTGCTCCAGCACGGCTGATTTTGGGGAAGTCCTGACCCACCATTCCTAAATTCTGTGTTCACGCTTTGATGTCCCATGAGCCATGTTCTGCTCTGGTGCAGAGCAGCTGTTCCCTTCACAGGCTCACCTGAGCAGGCAGAGGCTGTTCCCTTCACAGGCTCACCTGAGCAGGCAGAGGCTGTTCCCTTCACAGGCTCACCTGAGCAGGCAGAGGCTGTTCCCTTCACAGGCTCACCTGAGCAGGCAGAGGCTGTTCCCTTCACAGGCTCACCTGAGCAGGCAGAGGCTGTTCCCTTCACAGGCTCACCTGAGCAGGCAGAGGCTGTTCCCTTCACAGGCTCACCTGAGCAGGCAGAGGCTGTTCCCTTCACAGGCTCACCTGAGCAGGCAGAGGCTGTTCCCTTCACAGGCTCACCTGAGCAGGCAGAGGGGCTGTTCCCATCACAGGCACACTTAAGCAGGCAGAGGCTGTTCCCATCACAGGCTCACCTGAGCAGGCAGTGGCTGTTCCCTTCACACACTCACCCAGGAGCCGAAGCCAAGCGGGTGCTCTCCTGCGGGGAGCTGGCCCATGGCACCTTGGCAGCTCAGAAGACCCCCAGGATGTTTTCTCTCCACTGTGCACTGTGTGCTCACCAGAGTGGGACCCGGCCCTTCCTTGTCAGGATGAGCGTACTTGGGGCCACTGCAAGAGCAAAAGAACCTCAAGCAAAATAACAAAACCCTCCCCACTCCATGCTGTGGCTTCCAGACAGCAAAGTGATGGCAGAAGGAGCAGGAAACCGGTGTGGGGCTGGGTGGTTTGTGCCCAGTGTGGTTCCTGTCCAAGCAGCTCATGTGAAAGCAGAGGGCATGCAGCAATGGTGAAGCTGAAGGTCCCTCCTGGTCACGGTCGTAGTTCTACATGGGCTTGGCTGTTCTTTGCCTTTTGGATTAGTTTTAACTTATCTCAAAGCAATTCTCTTAAATGAGAAATGCATGCTAGTTTGTTTGGGTTTTAGAATTTTCTTTCTTTTTCTATGGCTTTGAAGGCTTTCTTCCAAATCCTATTTCTTTGTTCTCATTTGATATTTGATTTAAACATCTTTTGATTTTAACTGCCTAGGTTCAGAGCTCACTCCATGGTTTTATTGTTGTGAATGTGTATCACTGATTATTTTTGTGATAATCTAAATATTAGGAGAAAAATCTTTTGCATGCATATCAAACTTGTTAAAAATTGGTAAACACATTCAAGTTCATAGCAGATATCCTTGATAGATCACCTGTCTTGAAGATTCATCCTCCCATGTTACTTGGGAGCTGAAATATTGAGTAGCCAGTTACCAGTTTAAAAAATGTTCAAACTGATGTAGAAGGTACCTGCACAGCCTGGAGCTTCTCAGCATACGTGGAACAACAGTTTTCATCCTGAGACCAAAACAGCCACATTTAAAGCTACGTATGGATGCAATTTCATTTCTTTCCAGATCCAGGCCCATGGATGGGCAGCACAGGGGCAGAGTGTCTGGAGTATGAATGGTATAGATCATCCCCTTCCATTTCTCATTTGGATATTATCCAAAAATAAAATTAAAAAAATATTCCTCTTCAGATCAATATTTTGTTGCCAGTATAACATCTCTCCAGTGAATGTTAAGATATAATTACCCTGTAAGGAATGATTCCTATTAAACATTTAATACATCTCCCTCTAATTGAAATTTAAGCCTTTGGTTGTGGTTGGGTGTCACTAAAGATGTGATTAAACATAAAATATGTATAACACTTAACTCCTTTTGGGGTGTTGAGATAGCGTCCACTAAGTAACAAACATGAATAATTTCTTTTGCACTCTGTAAAGTTTTTAAAGAAGCTCAATTTGAGTCTGGCATGGGCAGATCTCCTTCCTCGGATGAAAAGGAATCTTTCACCAGCTTCACCTACAGCACCAGGGGGATGGGCCTCCTCCAGCTGGAGGAAAAGGTATAAGAATAGACTGTGAAATAATTTACTGGAGAAAACCTCAGCTCCAAGAACAGCCAGTCATGATCTTGTGGCTGCCCTAGACAAAAGGAGACTCAAAGGGGAGCTTTTGGTGGAAAAGAAAAAATGGTGCAGACCTCATGTAATCCTATGAGTTTAAAAAGCAGCAGTGGTATGAAGAGCCTTTTCCTACGGCATCACGGACAGGGTGGGTGTGAGATTCAGTGCTACACATCTGACTTCTGCAGTTTGGGTTGCTGAATTTTATCATGGTAAAGGGCCAAAAACCCCATCCTTGTAATCATCCTACAGCCTCACAATGAGTCCTGCAATTCTTTCATTCTCTCCCCTCAAACACTGGGACCATCCACGGTCTAATGCTTTGTTTTCTCTCCCTGCTGCAGCCTTGGTTCAAAGCTGCTGTTTGTGCTAATTGCCTTCACCCGACTAAGTTTAAAGTGTGTGAACACAGCAGGAGAGGAGGAGCCATCTGGAGCAAGGACCCAGCTACACTCAAGCCTGAGCATCTCTAACACCAGCAACGAGGCAAACCCCTGGGCTGGTTCTCAAGCCCCAGAGGAGGCTGCAGAGCTGGTTGCTTAAAATAAACCAAATCCCACAGCCCTTGGATTTACTCATGGAACTCATTTTGTGTACAAGCTATTGAGAAAACAGTTCAGGGATTTCCTTACCTCTGCTTCACAGACCACAGCTTGGCTTCAGCCCAGCCTGGCACCAGCCTGCAACATTCCCTCAGTGCAAACCATGCTTTTGCAATCTACTTATTCCCAAAGATGGCCAACAACAGATGTAGTTGCTCATTTCTTGTGAACATTAATTAGAAACAGTCTGTCTTCAAATCACCTTGATGGCTTCTGAAGTACCCATCCATAAACACAAATTATCATAAACACAAAATGAGTCCAGTGAGACCAACAAACCAAGGGACAAGAGGACTCGGTGCTCACTTACCTCTCTGTATGGTGCAGTCCTGCTGCCACATATATATATATATACACACATATAAAATATATATGGGTTCCTCTCATATATATATATATATAAACAGCAGGTAAAACTTCACCTACCACTACATATACAGCATAAAGCAAGTTAAAGTTTGGGCCAGGCATCACTCCTTTCAGTAGACTGCTGGTTTTGCAGAGCAATGTCCGAAGAGCAGAGCTGGGCCGGTCGATGTGAGGCTGAGGAGGGCTCGGCTCCTGTCCAGCCGTGTGGCTGACGCCACTGTGCAGTGCCCAGGTGAGAACTCAGGCTCTTCCCAAGCCCCAGGTGAGGGTCACGCTGTCCCTGCACTGATGCTGGAGCAGGGCCATCCCAAACCATGGTGTCCCTGTCCCAACCACTCCCCTCCTTCCCCCACCAGGCAAGGACACTGGGGGGATTTCAAACCTTAGCAAAGAATTCTGGAAAACTCCTGATCTGCTGAGTGAGACAGCAGCAGGTGCTGGCAGCACCTGCAAGCAGGTGGAGGCTGGGTGATGGCACCTCTAACCTTGCATACAGACACATGGGGTGAATTCAGAGGCCACCCTTGGCTCTGGCCTGCAGGGCCAGGCTACAACTCCAGCTGAGATGCACCAGTTGTGAATTTGGGGTGTTACAAGAAGAGACAGGAGGGCAGAATGAGGCAAAACACTGGAAAATTCCTCCTGGTACCCCCCAGGTAGAAAGAAATAGCGCTGGCCTCTGTCCTGAACAAACTTGTGGAGGCCTCGGGAATCACCAAAGCTTCTCCATGGAAAATGAGCTAAACAGAAAAAAACAGCTTAGCAGAGTTGAAGGGACTGTGTGCACAGGAAAGAATTCTAACACACAGGCACTATGAGCAGGGACTGCTCAAAGCAGGGATTTTCTATGGATGAACATTCAGGGAACTCCTGAGGTTAAAGGGAACTCCTAAGAACTGGCAGAATCATTCCACCTTATCCCAACATGATGCAGAAACTGAAACAAACATCTCACTAAAGGCACAAAGTTTCCCAGTGTGCCCCGGGCAAAATCTGGGACTATGAACTTCAAAGGAAAATCACAGTTTTCTTGGCCTCAAGCAGGAGAACTACACCAAGCCTGTTTCTCAGGGTGACTTCAGTCTGGGGCCATGGAGAGAATCCAAAGCCACATTCTGCAGATGGTCGTAAATGTCTCTATCAGCATCCAAAACACGACAGACAGCCGGGATGCAGGAGGCATCCTGATCTCCACCACTCTGGAGAGTGCTGTCCTAGGAATGAACCAATGCACAGACCTTCAAAGAGAAAATTTTATGGACGCTTTTATACACATACACAAATATTTTAATAGAATGGTAACTGAAATGTTATCCATATTCTTAGTACTGTCATAATTAACTAAAAAGATTTTTTTTAAATTTTGTAAAAATGACATATTTTACACATCTTCTATTTACAATTGCAATATGCTTAAATGTTATAAAACATCCACTCTGACCTTTAAAATATATGTATACTAGGACTTAGTATTAGATATATTATAATTTATAGCAAACTTAGGGTTTGCTGTGTACCTATCTGTTCAATGGGAATTTCATAATCAGCCTGGCTTAATAAAGGCTGCTCAAGACCAAAAATTGACAACAAAAAAGAAAAAAAAAAAAAGGAGGGAATGTGCAAATATTGGGGCAGGCAAAAAAATAAAAAAATTCTCAAGCTTGAGTTTTTAAAAATAATACCATGAAGACTTCCAATAAATTAAAATCTTAACCCTCAAAGCCTTTTCCTGGTATTGTCCATGTTCAACTTAATTTTCAGTACTATTAATCTAAAAGGAAAAAATACCCCAAACAACAAAGACGAAACCCCACCCCCGACACCAGATCTTCCTGAGGCCGTATGTTCCCCACGCTGCAGTCAAGCATCAGGATTTGCTGGAGTGGTTGCTGCTGGCACAGAGGAGCTGGCTCTATGGATGACTCGTGAATACGTGCGTTCCATCCCTGGATGTTTTGCTGAGTCCTCCTTGTATGCAATCTTTTCAGAAAAAAGAGAAAAATAAGCAACAGTGAGAGAGAGCTGAATAGCTTGGTGTCTGAAGGGTCCATTGTTTAACCAGGGATTTCCCATTTTTTAATCGTTACACAATGGTGCCAAGGATCTGACAGAGGAAAGGACCTTTCCCTGGTAACTGGAGGCTGCAGGGGCAGGGATGACATCCTCTAAGTCAGGGGTAAGATGGGGCTGGGCCGGCTCCTGCCGAGCTCCATGGGGTTCCCTGAACTGCACCACTCTCACAACTGAAAAGTCCCCTACACTTTACAAACTTACAGACACCTGCACTGGCACCTCCTGAGCGTGGCACAGACAGGCCCAGCTCTGCCCACGCTGCCATTTGGGGATGCAGCAGCCCCACAGAGCTGCACACACTGGGCAGCAAGGCTGGGACCAAGTGCCAGGCTGAGCCTGTGGGCAGAGCTGCAGGGGAGCAGCAACGGCAAAAGCTTGCTCTTCTCCCTCCTATGGACAGGCTTTAGCAAGAAGGAAGATCTTTTTTCTGAAGGAGCTCTTCTAGCCTTGGTAATTGCTTTTTTTTCCTACTTACTTCTATAAAAGCAGACTGAAAACCTGTCTTCCTCCATGGGTGCTTTGTTGAAGCATCCACAGCAGAGACTGGGACCATCCCCACTGGCCACACAGCACCAGCAGCAGCAGAGAAACCTCTCTCCTTGACAAAGCTCCAGGTGTAACCCTACGCCATCATCCCCCAGCTGTCCTTGGCCAGGGCTGCAGGACAGCCACACCTCAGCTGTCACTCGGGCAGACGTGACCACAGTCAGCTTCAGTGCCTGAGCCAGCAGCTGGGGCAGCTCTGGGGAGGAGCTGCTCTCACACCACGGGCTGCAAGAAGAGCACTGGGACTTGGGCACTCCCTGGCAGCCACTTTTGCTACTATTGCCACTTGCTTTTGCATCAGGGGGCTCTTGTCGAGCTGCCTCACTGGCCCCCCCAAAGTTCACAACTAGGATCCTAAAGAACAGGCCTCACAAGACTGCTCATGGACAACACATCACACATACACCTTGGATCTTTTTTTTTTTTAACTCCCTGAGAAGGCAGTCATTAGAGATGAAATTAAACAAACACCCAGCAGAAAAACCAGCAAGTGAGGAAAGTATATGACATTAAAAGAAAAAATAGATGTAAGAAAAATGAACATACCACTTTTGGCTATAGTATTGAGGGAAATGTTAGACAGGGAAGAAGAGAAGCTGTATAAGCAAGGACCATGACAGAGCTGTCAGAAAAGAAAAACAAAACAAAACAAAAAAGAGAAAAACATATGGTGATGAAAAAGTCACTGTCAGTAGGTGAGAAACAAAACTCTCTTGAATACGACAATGGGAAAGATGGCAAATTGTACTGGTGTAAAGCACACAGCACAGATGCAAGAGAGCCTCAAGCTTTCCAACTGTGAGATAAATATTTCAGCCACAGTTTATGGCATGTGATTTCTCTGAGGCAATACTCTGCTCAGAAGCAGGGAGTTCATGAGTTCACTGCAAGAGGAGTAGAGTTTTCTCAAAACCCCACACTGCCCGGAAAACAGGGCCGTCCCTTTTTAGGTTTCCCCAAAAGACTGCAAGTGGGAGACTGTTTTCAGGGTGGACTTTAAAATTCAGATGATTTTGGTAAAACAGATGACAATTTTGACTTTTGTTGGATGAACTCTTTACACATTAGCATTGCTTTGTACAAGTAATTTTGTATTATTTAGTATGAAGAAAACTCAGAGCTCACTGATATAAATACAGGCATGAGCATTTAACAGGACTCTCCAAATGTTTTATGAATGCTGAAGCTCATGGGCTGCTCACGCCTCGATTGAGCTGACCATCCGTTTTCCATTCTTGTGG
This sequence comes from Rhagologus leucostigma, assembly GCA_013397725.1. Lineage (NCBI taxonomy): Eukaryota > Metazoa > Chordata > Aves > Passeriformes > Rhagologus > Rhagologus leucostigma. Next base: position 3,276,981 of record VZTD01003481.1, read on the forward strand.
GGAACAGTGGTTCACACACGACATGTGGTGCTGCCTATGCACACTGATTAGATGGCCAAAATAAATTCCTTGGGAGATGCATGAATATTGATTAACAAATAATACCCTTAACACTTACATGCTTAATGTAACAGTGATAAATAGTAGTTATGATAAAATCACTGGAATGCTTGAGGTTCACAAATCTTTATACACCTAAACAGAAGAGGAGCACAACTCCCAGAACTGCAGCCACCCCTGAGCTCAACCCCCACCTGGCAGGCACCAGGCCTTCAAGCAATTAGGAGCTTTACACCCAGTGAAAAACTCACTCGATTCCACAGTAAGTACAACAATGGGCAAAAAATTCAGGTCAATCCTTTTCTCCTCATATGTGAAGATGAGTAAGACAGCATGGGGTAATGGAGTGCCAGTTAGGCACTTCTGTGAGATGCCACCACTGATACCAGTGGTTAAACCAAGTAACTGCACCAACAGTGCTTTTGGATGCTACAGGCACCTGGAAATGCAGCACAACTGCTGGAGAGGAACTGTTTATCAGATGCAATCTAAGGGAGCCTACACGTAAGCATGCAGAGATATAATTAAACACGGTTTAATTAGCACTTCAGTATGCAGAATTGCTCAATATTTAATTGAAACAGAAAACATTAAAAAAAAATTCTGCCTGGACACAGCAGTAGAATAGCTGCAAGTGTGCACTGGAGTCCAATTCGGAATTTTGGGATACAGTCCATATAATGTATCCATGCATGCTCATCCTTCTCAAGCTGCTAAAATACATGGCATCTATTTTGACAGTGTATCCAAATTAAAAAATTTTTGAAAAATAACTTTCTCTGAAGGATGAATATAAATAGAAATGATAAAGATACCTCCTGTGGTTATAAGCTACATCTTAATAGCAATTTACTGTTTTAATTAAATACATCACAGCTATATAGGACAAAGCAAGCAAAGCATAAAGTACTAGTTTAGACTGACTATCTTTCCATGCCTCTAAACCTCAGTCAGCATTTAGCCTCACAAACATTCAGCTTTTCAATATGTAGCAAGGCAGGCAGAAGACAGATCTTTGTTGATCAGATTCAGTATCTAGAATATACTTCTATTAAAAAAAAAAAAAAAGAGGGGAAGAAACAAAAACCAAAACCAAAAAGTGAACTGTTTTCTCAGTGACTATTGCATTGCAAGGTTCTACTTCTGGTATTTTGCTCTACAGCTTCATTTGTCACTAGAAGACACAATTAGCCACCCTCATTGAGCCCAACCAACACCAAAATAGATGGTCTGACCTGTTCATTCATAACTACAGAGAGCTCGCTGAGCATATCCTTGTAATGAGACTTCATCTCTCCCTGATACTCAAATTGGTCCTCCTTAATAAGGCGTTCGTTGACATCGAGGGCATGTCCACAGGCTTCAGCAAACTGCCTGCAAGCACAAAACCACAAAAAACCAATGATACAAGCTTTGTAGTAATGAAAAAAAAAATCTATCTATATCTACACACACAATGGTATATCTCTTCTCTCCGTTGCAAACTGCACCTTGTTAGAAGTGAATTTCAGAACTCATTCTCAGACGAAAAGGAATGTATTCTATTAGGGCAGCCCAAAACTCCAGTAAATGTTTCTTAGGAACGATTTGTAAGATAGGGTAAATGCAGATGTAAATTAGGCTGATTGAAATCGGCCTGATTTCGTGTCTCACCTACCTGTGCCATGCAGAGTGTCCTATGTGCTGTGCAGGGGGTGAAAAGCCTAAAATTAATGTTTACCTGAAGATTTCCTTCAGAAGCTTAACTTGATTATCAGGATATCTCTTAGCATTTGTCTCTTCAAGAAAAGCTCGAGCATAGGCCATTGGTCCAGCGTTTACCTGGGTGAAAAATACACAGTTTAGGTTCAGAGAACAAGCCATTCATTGCTGTTTCTCTTGTGTTCCAAGGCTTGGAGACTGGCCTCAGGCAACCTAGCCTGTGAGAACAACATCACCTCACTCCTTTTGTCACTAGGATGGAAGCTGAGGAGTTTTATTGAGCAAACAGGAGCTGCTCAGCCTTGTACAAGCTGCAGATCTGTGCTGGACTTTCAAAGTCCCCAGCTAGCTGACCACCCAGACAGCTACATGTTTGAAGCACCAGGAATACACATGCCTTTCACAATCCCAACTTTCCTAAATAGGAAATGACAAAGCCAATCCTAGCAAAACTCCCTTTAAATAATCTGCTTGCTTGTGATGGGCCATATTCTCAAGTGATCCATGACGGTCTTGTTGGAAAGGTCTTAATTGTTATCTAGAGTAGACTTGAATGAAATAATTATATTAGCATATAAAGCCAGCAGTCATCAATGCCAGTGGAAAACTTTCCATTCCTTAGTGTGTTTGGAGTGGGATCTAACAGCACCGGAATGCAAGATATGCCAAAGACAAAAAGTGCCCGGAATTATGAAAATCAGAATAAAAATTCAGGTAGATGCACTTAAAAAAAAAAAGAGAAAAAAGGCATGAAATTGTCATTACCTTGACACTGACACTTCCTTGGAGCTTGAGCTGCAGTCGGATCATGTCCACTTCTTCCATTGTGCAAAGCTGATTGAGCTCTGAAACCTTTTTGGACATCTCATCAATGGCCACTTCGATGGGGTTCAGCTCTGTGCTGGTTTGGCTTATGACCTGAATCCGCTTCTTCACGTAGGGAAACAAGTGACTGGCTGCTCGAGAGAGAGAAATGGATCAGAGAACTCACCCAACAAGAGAGTACTTAAGAAAGCAAAACAATTAAGTCAAAGTATTAACTTCTGACTTTGTCAGTCTCTTTATCAACCCATAAAAATTAAGTTTTAATCACCGAATGAGTAGAAGTGACACAATGGGTCCAAACTGAATTCTGATGTACCTGGCACTGGAAGAGCATTTCCTTTTGGACTCATCATTGTTTGATACCAAGCTCTGTCACATGCAGGTGGCAAAAAGCTCTTAGTGCTCAAATCTTAGAATCCACAAATTTCTTCTGAGTTAAAGCACCAAATTGTAAGTCCACACTGAACTTCAGACAGCTAAAGCCATCACACCAAATATATTTCATGTTAGAGGCAGGAGCTTCTAGCTTAGCTGAATTGGGAATCATTCACCATGCTGGTGCTGGCTGGGATGGAGTTAATTTTCTTCACAGTAGCTGCAACAGGCCTGTGCTTTGGATTTGTGCTGGAAACAGCGCTGATAGCACAGAGATGTTTTGGTTATTGCTGGGCAGGGCTAACAGCATCAAGGCCTTTTCTGCTCCTCACCCCACACACCAGGGAGGAGGCTGGGAGTGCACAAGGAGTTGGGAGAGGACACAGCCAGGACAGCTGACCCCAACTAACCCAAGGGATTTTCCAGACCATATGGTGTCATGCTCAGCAACAGAGCTGGGGGAAGGAGGAGGAAAGGGGAGGGACGTTCAGAGCCATGGTGTTTGTCTCCCCAAGACACTGTTAACATGTGATGGAGCCCTGCTTTCTTGGAGATGGCTGGACCTGCCTTCCCATGGGAAGCAGTGAATGAACCCCTGGTTTGGCTTTGCTTGTTTGTGCAGCTTTTGCTTTACCTATTAAACCGTCTGTATCTCAACCCATGAGTTTTCACTTTTACACTTCTGATTTTCCCCATCCCAGCAGAGGATGCTGAGTGAGTGAGTGGCTGCGTGGGGCTTAGCTGCCAGCTGAGGTTAAACCAGGACTCCCACCCGCAGATGAACCTACTATTTAAACATCATCCTTAAAGCAGTGAAGAGGTACTTTTAACATTCAACCTAAATACTGCTATGGGAGCTGACAGAGGAATTATTCACCTCTAAAACTCTTTAGTTCCAGTCAAGGCCTTTCATGGATCTCAGGGAGTTTGGCAAAGGTACTGTTACAGAGCATTAAGTCTGATCTAAACTAACACTCTTTTCTGATTGCCCTACATACTTTGGAAGGTCTCCCAAACTCCATGCATGTCCTTCTCTGCTAAGCATCTGCTTCTAGTCAGCTCAGACCTAAATAAGCTCCAGTTTACAGGGTGTCTGTCTCATTGGAGAGAAGGAAACCCAAGACTTCCAGAGCTGGAAGCATGAGCCAGGCATGGCAGAGAGCCAGTGAACCAAGGACTGCAGCCGGACTGCACGTGCCCTCTGCCCAGCAGGCTCTGGAGCAGAGACGCAGTGCAGGTGCCACTCCGGCCACCCAAGCACAACTGACTTCACCACTCCTCCAGTCATAGCAGAAGCCTTGCTTTCTTCTCAAACTAAAAGCACCCAAGTTTACACAGGAAACAAACGAAAATACATGACTTTACCAAACAGCAGTGGAAAAAAAAAGAAAAAAAAAAGACAAGAAAAGAATGTTTCCTTTAGTGAAAAGCACTGAAGTGAGGTCCCCGCCAAAGGGAAAAGCAGGGGAGAAGAGGAGGTCATCAAATTCCCACCTAATACCAAAGATGGAGCAAGGCTGAGAGCGGTGGGAGCTGACGACAGCATGTAATAACCCAGGGAAAATATTCTGCCATAAGAACAGCCCTCTCTGTTTTTGCCAGACAGACCATAACAGCTGCACTTCCAAGTCAGTGAAACTACCTGCTTCAATACAGATCTCAAAACACCTACTGATGCTCAAGAACTTAAAAAAAATGCACACAAGCTATTCCTCGTTTCTTCTTCTTACAAGCAAAGCTGTGTCATGTAACAAGACACCCTCAGACATCACTGCCTCTTTCCTGACTTGCCAGAACAAAACTTTTAGGTGACTCTGCTTTGCACTGCAAGCAGTTTTTTTCACTTTGTCCTTTGGGGGAAGCGGCTGCACTGAAGTTGGTGGGGAACTGGATTTTCTGTCACTTGGGAGCCTTTGCTGTGAACATCAGCCTCTCCGCCCATGGCTGCCCATGAGAGCAACCCTCCAACTCAGACAGTTCCTCATACATCAAAATTCAGACATGTCAACTTTCAGTAGTAGTCTCACAAAGGATGCTTTTTTAAAGAGAGATTTCAATTATGATAAGGAGCTAAAAACTTCAGTTTAGTATGACTCATTAGGAGAAGACATATCCAGTGCTCCTGACATTCCTGCCTTAAAACGCTGATTGAAATCTTACCTCTAGCTTAAAAAAAATTCTATATAATGTATCTTACTCCCATTTGGAACAAAAATTCCTATCTGCAAGTTTTACTCTTAGCAGAACAGACACCCTACTTGGCTCTTTCTTTGGCTTGTTTATTATTAAAAGAAAATGGTTCTTAGTGCTAAACTGCCTCCAGCAGAACCACTCCCAAGTTACATCACTGCAAGAACAGTTAAGATGTCAAGTACAAGGAAAAAATAAAGCACCTGAATGAAAATAACTATCCCTAAGTTGGTCAGCAGGTCTGTAAGGAAGCACACTGCCAACAGGCACAGTGAAAATATGAGTTACCACCCTGCACAACTGACTGATGGACACCTGGCACTGGACCTGCCCTTCTGGGCTCAGCTGGGAAAGCTGGGATGGGAGCGGGCAGCAGCCAAGCAGACGTACTGGTCAGGATCGTGCGCCTCTTGCACTGCTCCTCCACACCCCCGTGCTTCTTCCCCGAGAGCGTGAACGGCGTCTCGAACACAAAGCGGTTGATGTTGTGGTGCATCTCAAAGTCGGTCTTCCGATCCTCGGCCTCCTTCTCCTCAAAGAAAGGTGTGACATAGGTGACTTGGATGTAGGCATATTTGGGATCCAGGTCTTTGGGGTTCACCTGGGTAAGAGCAGCAAACAGTGAAGTTATGTTTAGTGTGATGAGTTTCCAAGGCATCCATTACATTTTTGATGTATTTATTTATTTATAGCTGTACTGATGGAAACTGACACTTCCAAATGTAATACTCAGATCATGGATGAAAACAAAGATATTTAACCAAAAGTTCCCCAAGAAGAGTGGGACCTTTGAATATAGCCATTGGCAAAAGTAGATGAAAGCTAAACAAGACAGAAAACAACCTGCTTCTGCACTGCAGCAAACATCTGCCTCCTCATCTCCTGCTGACTGGGATGCCCTGCTAGAAACACTGGCATTTCCATAAAGGCTTGTTTCACTTGTCTAGATGGTTCCGAGCAGTTTACACATACACTGAGATGACATTCATTCGAAACACAGCCCTCAAAATGTGAACCATGCATTCAGTTCTCTCTCGGGCAAAACCACATGTCCATACCTTGTTGGAATCCTGGATGATCTTCACATTATCTATCCCAAACTTGTCTGCATAAAGTTTCATCAGCCTTTGAGAGATCTCAGATAAGCCAGTTAATTTGGGTTCTTTATAGATATATTCTTTACCTTCCTCTTCTTCAAAAAAGCCCTGTTTGGAAAGAAACAGAAGGATACAGTGAACTTAACAGGCAGGGCAAAGCCTAAACGAGGTGCTTACAGCAGGAATCAAGGTTGCCTGTATACCCACCAGAGCCTTCAGTAGGCCACTTCCAGCACCTAAGTTAAAAGCTTACCTCTGTCCACGCCTAGCAGACATGTGCCTAGAGGTCAGTGTTTATAGTGGTCTGCAATCTCCACAGTTACCCAGGAAAAGATCCCTACACATTTATTCACGTAAGAGACCAAGCTGCTTAAAGAGTTAAAGCGTTTTCTTGAAAATGCTGATGTATGTATGATGAAAAAAACTCTCATGGATTAAAAACTAGACATTAAAAATTCTTTAAATCTTAACAATCTGGTTCAATTAACAGCTGTTTGCTGGACACTGAGCCCAGCTGGGTTGTGTGCAGCACGTCACCTCCAGTGCATCCTCTGGGAGCCACGTGTGCAGGCACAGGCTGGGCACTGCTGCCCATGGCCATGGCATGGGGAGCACCTGGGAACCAGTCTGCATCTCCTCAGGGCAGCTGAAGAGGAAGTCTGGTGGCACCTTGAAAGGCCATATAGAACTGCAGCATTTCCAGAGACAATGAGCAAATGATTCACATTTGAAAAGAAAAAAGAAAAAAAAAAACAGACCGTGCTCCTTTGCAAAAAAGGTACAATCTTGCTAAGATCATTATTTCATACACTGGATGGACTTGGCAGAGCTTTAATAAAAGGCTCCATTGAAGGGCTGAACACGAATCTGTCAGGCTTCAGAAAAAATGCCAACTTCTGAAAATTAACAGAGCACTGCATCACCTGCAGGTGAGACACTCAACTGCTACAAGAGGAATATGTACATCAGCGCTCCAGGAGAAGCTCTCCCAGCTGAGCAGAAAGCAGCAGGTGCCCCATTAACAAGGACTGGATTCGTCTCAAAGCCATGAGCAGCACCAGCCCTCCTCCTAGGATTTCATATGCAGTTCGGTGATGTGCACCATTGCAGCTGCACTCAAAGCCTCTTCCTTTCACCTTAATGCAAAGTGACCCAGGGGAAAACACCTGAAGCTGCAGGGATAGGGGGAAAGGCAGAGAGCATTAATGATGTCAGACCCAAGGCCCTTTGAACTTCACATGATGTGGCTTGGACAGCTAATTCTACAATATGCCTAAGCAAACTGCCATCTGTAGAAAAACAGAGAAGCAGAAAATAATGAAAGCAAGAGACACCTCCAAAACCTCATCAGAAGGTACTAATGCAAAATCCAGCCTTTTTATCTGGAAGTGTATTTCAACTTCGCCCACTAATATTATTGACCAGGCAAATCTTCACAAAAACCCCCAAAACACAATTAAAATATAATAAGCTATGAATTTCATTGCTACTTGAGGAGAAAAATCCTCAAGCTCTATTTCAATATGGATTAACAAACATATGCATCTCTGGCTTCTCCTTCAGTGAGGACAAGGGGCAATAAAATTGCCTTTTAATTTGGCAAGTGCCAGAAGTCCTGTGGGCAGTACTGAAAACCAGTACCTTATAGCTGCAACAGCAGCTCATCTGACAGCATCTTCATCAGTCTCAGAGTGACCTTCTAACATCGCATGATTTTTAACAATATTATCAATTAAATTCCATGGGCATATGAAGAACTTCACAGGTAATTACAGAAAAAATCTAGAGCTTGTCCAAAGTTGACATCCTATAAACATCTGTTGAGCTGGGCAGGCAATTGACTTCGTATTGATTACACTGAGAAAAATTCACAGGATTATAATCTGGTTTCTGATCTTGTTTCCACTGAAGCAAAACTGCTTTATGTGGGAAAACCTCATTAGTTTGATGCAACCATACTTAAACATGCTACTCAGGACAGTTTCTGTCAAAAGACATCTGCTTTCTGTTACTATTCAGTGTTTTCAACAAAACCCCTCATGTTTTCCAAATTAATCACACAGCAGGCTAGAATACAGTTTATGCTCTTGAACCCTGATTCTGTGTATGTTTGCATGCTGGAACACAGTGTTTATATGTAAGTGCCAAATCTCTGCTGATGCTGCATGGCACACTGAGATGATATCTCTGTTAATCGTTTTACTTACAAAAAAATACCTGAAAACAAACAACTAACAGATTTAGTCTTATCTCTAATGCAAGAGACATCATTTAAGTACATATTCCCTACAGTATTTCAGCTGACAAGTGACAAGCAGAAGTTAACGGTGAGCTATAAATAATCACGTCTGCCATATGCTATATGTCTGGCAAAGACTATTAAAAGTAAGATTAAATACTTTTCAGAAGCCAAATATCCTCCAATTTCAGGATTTAAAAATATTAAGCAGCCAAGGTTACATTATCGATGCATATCCCTGGATTACTTTCATCCTGGCTGGTTTTGTCCTGCAAGGACAACACAGCCTCACAGATGAAAATCATTCCAGGGAGCAGCTGATGGAAGGCAGATGACCTCCTAGACAGTAGGTTACTGGTTTCCACTGAGCTCTGATGTTCTGAGATGCAAGGTGTGGCCCAGGCCTATCACTGTGGGAGTTCTGGTAAGGCCCTTCCTCCTCCCCACACACATTCAGACAGCCTCGGAGCTCACAGTACATCAGAGCCTTCTCTGCCCTTTGTTGAAAGGTGCTGAGGTAAAGCCTTCTGCTTGACCTGCCAGGAACTGGCACCTAATGGATCCTTCCCTATCTCTACAAATGAGTGAGTGTGATCACTATGAAACTCTGCCCTCCAACTTCTACAGCTTCTTGCACACACAGGAGAACAAACCCTCATCTCTGCCTTTACCTGACACTGCTCTGAAAACCACGTCTTGAATGTCTTTGCTTATCAGCACAATATGAGTTCTCAGCTATTCAATATATTTAACAGAACGTTTTTTGGCTTTTCATTCAAGAAAGATACTGACTTCTCAAACACTCATCTGTGAGTAAACTAAGATGCACTGGCTAGTGTGGTCACTTGGGGGTGCAGTGGGATACTGTCACCAAAGGCCCTTAACAGAATGTGCAGTCTAAAACGGCAGCTGCCATGAGCTCCGGCTCCCTGAGCTGGCAAATAAAGCTTGCTGGTGAAAACAGACGACTGCGTCCTCCCCGAGGATCACACTAATTCAAACCATCCTTGCACAGAGTCCCTGCAGCAATGCAGTAACCAAATACTGCCTCTGCCTTTGCATGAAGAACAGTTTTCAGGTGCAGCTGCAGATCATCTTTCTCCACTAAGAACCCCCGAAATTCTCCCTCCCAGTATTAATGTTACTCTTTTGTTCTTTAATCTGATTTCTCTGCAGCTTTTGTTTCAGTTAAGGAACAGCAGCCACATCACATATCTCCTGCAAAGGGCAAGGAGAAAGCAGTGCTTGTTGCATTTAGAGCCCAGTGACTGGAGGGAACAAACACAGAGACACAGCTATGACAAAGTCATACACTTTAGAGCACTAAAGCTGTTTAAATGAAGTTGCCCTTGTGGCACTGGCACCTGGAAAGTCATTGCACTGTTACAGAGATGTTAACCCAGTTCAGCAGAAGTGCTGCAGTTGAATTACCCTCTGGGAGAGCCTCTGGCTCTGGGAGAGTGCTGCTAAGAGGCTGCAAGAAGGAGAGCCCTGTTTTGCCCTGTGCTGCTCCCATTTTGAGGAAGGCCAAGCCCAAGGAAAACTCTGCCCTTCCTTAGGTGCAGCTCACTTCCTCACATTTGGCAAGTTTGGCTTTGCTAATCTGTCCAGAGAGCCAGGACCTGTCATTGCCCTGACTCCCCATCTGCTTGCTCCTACACGGGACTGCCAGGACCACAGCCACTGCCTGCCCAGAGTGCTCCAGTGACCACTGCCAAAGCCCTCAGACTGACACAACAGCCCTCCACTTGGGAGCTAGCTGCTGCACAGGAAAGCAAGGCCAGGAAAGCAGGCTTGCATTCAAACAGCATTAATGCTACCCTGAGACTTTCAACAGAGGAGGAAGGGGTCCAATCCCGCTCTCAGTGAAGCTGGGAGGAACCTCCACTGAGATGAGATGATGCAGCATTGGGCCCCACCGTGCACACACAGCATGACGACAGATACAGCTCGGTAATTCAGGTAACTGAACAAAGAAAAGTTAGTTTGCAGGATGCAACAATGAATGCAGCAACGTTATTTCATCTGCCACAAACCAAAGAACTGAGAGCACAGGAAAATTAATATTAAGTAACAGTACAGGGAAGGATGGAGGATGTGTGAGGAAAATTAAACAAAACATGCAATAGAACTAGACTTACCACAGCCTTGAATAAGATCAAAAGGAGAAAAGAGCAAATTTCTGTATTAAAATCTAATTAGCAAACAGAATGATTCACATCAATCTGTTGTTTACACACTTCATATTTTAGAGCACAGGAAATTGTATGCTTGCCAAAACCAGGACTAAAAGGAACATGCTGGATTGCTACACTGGTTTGTAGTGGAAGAAAGCACAAAATAATGCTTCAAGGGTGCTGAAGCACAGCAGAGGGAATAATGCTATTCTACAGTACATTGAACAGAATCAGAAGTGGCCTGGAAGCAGAAGGCAGAGTCAGTGAAAAACACAACAAAGCATTAACTGCATACTGCTCTGCTTTAAGCTCTATTAGAGGAGAGTGCCATATATCAAAGATGTCTTATCTGATTCTATTTACGTTGTAGTTTGGAAAAACCTGCCCTGCCTCAGTCTCAGCTTTGCTTGATGAAGTCAAGAAGTAAAGCTGACACACAAATCTGTTCTCTAATACACCACTAAATCCACAGCAGTGGTTTACAGAGAGGCAACCGAGTGCTCTCTCTCCTGACTAAAATCCTGCTGAGAGTCTGACCCACGAGGCAGGTTCTACCCTGTGATTCACTACCAAGTGCTTCCCTGAACTATATCAGGAACAGGTCTGAAATCCATGACTCTGTGGAGACAAAAGAACCCTAGTTCACTCACCTGCCCATAAAATGCCACCCGGTAGTATCGCCCAAACAGACGTTTCTCAGAGTTCACTACTTCTGCAACCTTCAGGTAGGAGCGGTGGATGTCGTAGTACAGGTCAGACAGCCTCTGCATGAACAAACAGGCAGAGGGAGGGGAGGTGAGGGCATGCCAGCACCTTGGGAAATGCCACCACGGCTCTGCACAAGCGCGGCTTGCCTTAACTGGGTTCCCAAACCTTTGCAAAGATGGCTGTACATGCTAAGGGAATAGTTTAACCTTGTTAGCAGTCACTCAAGATTCATTTCAAGGTTTGTGTCATCTTCTGAGGAGTTTTGTGGCAGTGGAGCCTTTGTGTGCAGGGTCACACAGGAAGAGAATCATCCCACCACCAGACAGTGGTGCTGACCCAGTAAGAGGTCAGAGAACACACGTGTCTCTTGTGCAGGTGCGAACAAGGTGCCACAACTCTAATCGGCTCCCGACCCCACACAAAGATGTGCCTTCCTCAATTACCACTAAGCAGCACTTTCTCAGGATAGTGAACCAAAATTTCAGCTAAGTTAAAATCTGAAGACCTGCTTCCTCAGCATACAGCTTACTGCTACCTACCACTTCGGGTCTCTTTAAATTTAAACACAGAAAAATCAGTAAATGAGATTATCATCTAGCTATCCATTAAGTATTGAAATTGCCAAGTAAATAAAAATTAAGAAACCCTGAAATTGTGAAGAAACCACACAATTTATCAGCATTTTCTAAACTTAAATACAATGCAAATGTGCTCTTGGTTTAAAACCCATGTAAAAAATCATATCCACTGGCTAGAAGAAGAGTTTTGTTTGAAATGTTTTTACATTTACTGTTGTGGTGATGCTGAAAAAAGGCAAGGAAGACACCAGAGTTTTTTATTTTCTCACAGCACAAAACATTAAAAAGAGAAATTACAGTCAGGAAGAAAGAAAATGTTCCTTTTAAAGAAAGCACATTTTTTCCTTAAAAGTTTTGAACTTTACTGTTGCCTTAGGATAATTAAAAAGACCCAAACCAAATACTCACTTACTTTAAAGTTCCTCTGCTTTTCAAAAACAGCAATGATAGGCTTGTTAACCTCAGCAATAAGCTCGTATCTCTCAGACTTCCAGAGGTACTCAACACACAACTCCAGCTGTTCCACGAGAATATTCTGCAATTTCACAAATGCAAATAGTTCAGTGACTTGACAGCTGGTGGCATTAATTAATAGCAATGCAGCTAAAGCACATACCCACTACTTCATTTTTACTCTGGAACGTCTATATTAAGGTTTATTGCAATTACACAATGTTTAATCAGTTATTAATGACCTAGCTCTTCTTTAGACGAAAAACCTCAAATAACAGTAACATGAAAATACTTGAAGAGTTGACATGTCATGCAGAAGAATGGGTTTGCTTCATGGGCTCCCCCCTGCCCTGACTTCCAGCTCTGGTACTTTATGTTCTCCTTAGCTAAACACCAGTGCAACAGCTGTGACATTTCACTCAAAAGCTGTGTGCCTTTTAATGCTGTGTGAGCACACTCAGTTATAATTTGTTGTAACATGCACAGGCATCCACTAGAAATAATTCTCTCTGTTAATACAGAACAGGTTTATAAATGTTAATGTTGCTGACCTCGTTATAAGGAGTATCTTGCATCCCAGAGTCTTCCTTCATAGCACCTTCTTCTTTAATGTTGGGGGTAATACTCAGAAAAGCAGGCCATCCCATGGAAAATAAGCCTTGAGTTGCAAGTCATAAGAAAGGCTATTAATAACTGAATAACCAGATACTTCAAGAAGTTACTAGATGCCATTAAAACAGAGCTGATGAGTTCATTTTTTTGCAGCCCAAGTGTTGAGAAGCACAAATGGAGCTGATTGAATTTATGAGACTATTACACATTTTCCTCAGTGATATAAACCTACTTCTCCAGGCAAAGGGGAACGATGGCATTTTCCTGATGCAGTGTTACTCCTCTCTTTGGCATTTTGGTTCCTGAGCTGTAAGTGCTGCCAGTCTTTGCAAAGCTTCATGTGCAACACCTCTTTGTGCACAGGAATTACCCTTGCAGGCTGAGGTGACACAATTCACACTTGGGAAACCTGTACGTGTCCCACCTCTCAGGTGTCCCAGGGCCACAGTCCCGCAGAATTGCCACAGCCCAGGGGAGGTGGCTCAGGGCACGCTGTGCCTGTGCTGGGCTCGAGGCCATGCTGGCAGTGGCTTTCCTGTCCTGCCCTGGGTCAGCTGTGCTGCCACTGCCCCAGCCAAGGGAGCAGAAAGCTCTGGCTGGGGGCAGCAGCTTCTGATGGGAAGGCTCATAAGGAATAAAACAGCTTAAATCGAGTATTTGCTAACGTGAGGCCTTAGTGCTATGGTTGCAGCAGAAACAACTTGCACAGGTATCGCACTTTTCAGATCAGGAAGAGTCTGCTCTGCAAGGATTTTACTACTGATCTGAGTGGAGAAGGTAAAGCTATCAGTGGAGAGGACAAACTCCTGGCACGGCCCATGTTTAATTCAAAAGCAGGAAAATGCTACTATGGCACAATTAAAAAAGCTAACCCATACACACTGAGATGGGGCCTCCATTCTCCCCCTCAAGTTTTGAAAATCGTTTAAGTACACGTTTAAAATGACCCAAGTTCTTCACTCCAGCTACTATAATCTTTATACAGGCAAAGTATTTTACCACTACTGAACAATCTCAGAAATACTGCTCTTCACAGAAAGCTTCCTTCTAAAGGGATACATTTTTTCCTCCTATCCACAGACACTTCCAAATGTACTGAAGGACTATAGTCTTTCCAAAACTGTTTTCTCTTCCCCAGATATTTGCCCTTGATCCTGGAAATTGCTAACATATCTCATGCTGAGAGTTACTATGAAATACACATTTCATAAACTAAATAACCATCGGCATAGAAGCATTAAAAAATATAAGCCTGCACTTTATTTTTTAATAAGTACCATAGATTTAAAAAAACCCTTTATCGATACTAAGTTACTTACGGATAACCAGATATTAATTCCATCCCCCTGCCCTCCCAGCTTTGGATAGCCAAGGAATTGGACATGGATTTGCATGCTAAACACCAACTGACCCGAGAGGGATTTTCCTGCTGCAAAAGCCCATAACCAGAGACATTCTGCGCAATCCATCAAACCAGCCAAAGAGCATCAGGAAAGGAACTCATGATGTTTCCAACACTGCTTCCTATAACAGCCTTCAACATGCACTAGAAACAGTTTTGCTTTGGTTGATATTTTTCCAGATCAGTTGGGAAACAGCAGTTTGATCTCCTAATGATGTTATTTGACCCACAAACAGGCATGGTTAGAGCACTCACTTCCTCCATTGTGAGTTGTTAGTAACACATTACTATCAGAGACTTGAGCGTCTTCCAGGAGCATACGTGAGGTACAAATCTTTTCCATTTTCCAGTAACCTATGATATTGTAAGATGGTATTAGTATACCGCTACTGGTATGTGTTAATACATGCATATTTAATAACAACAGACTAACAAGTGAAGCATTCTCTATTAGCACTAGCTTGCTAAACATTTAATTAAACCTCTTTACACAAAACACACTTTCACTGTTCCAGTCTAAGACTAGCATTTATGATATATTTTAAAAATAAAATATTTGGGAAGAATTCAAGCTGCTTTAAGAATACTTTATATATAAGGAAGGAAAGCAGGATAGCCAAAAACGATTTTGAACAATAATATTTATAGATACACAGCTGGTTTTAAATATGTTGATCTTACCTTTTCTCTTCAGGTACTCTGCAATGAGAGCAGCAATATGAATATAGCACATAGCAGCCTGTAATGAGAGACCAACACACATGGATATGTTAAAGTACACTGAATTACAGCATACATGTGATAAGGAGCATGTACTTTCAGCACTGTCAAGTCATGAGGCAGAAAAGGGAAGACAAAACTAATCTACGAAAATAAAGGATTAAACGATGAAATGCTCCTCGAGTGTAAATTTCGTGAGGTGTCTTACATAAATGCATAGATTTTCTCAAGAAAACCGTTACAATTACTTAATAAATAAGGTATTCCTGGGTTATGCAGTGTAATTTTGCATCACCCATTTAATGTTCGATGAAAACGACAACACATTATAAGCAAAGCTCCTCTCCTAGGCCATAGTGGGGGAGAAGAAAATCCTTTATGTGAGTTACTCACTACTCACAACCTCCTCTGCACCACAACTACTGTGCCTGTTAGGAGTAAGCAGCAGAGGTGCCCAAGTGACACTGCCCTCAGCTTCCCTGACTGACAGTTTCAGGCCTTGCTCCAGCACACATCAGGCAGTCATGATCAGGCAAGCTGGGATGAGCATATCACATCTCTGGGTGTTTTCAAACCTGCACTCCTCTGATTTCAAATATATGAGAGACACGGTATGATTCTCTTAACTCGCTACTGTTTGTCTTTCAAAGCTCTTTTCATCAGAACAGCTCAGCCTAAAGACAAATGGATTTCTTGTTCATTTATTTACATTACCTCTGATAAATCTCCATTTCTTGCGTGAATCTTGGCCATGCTTTCGAGCCATGTCCTGCGTAACTCAGGTGTGCTGGCATAGGAATTTGCTAGGCTGTACTGCAGATCCACCAGCATCTCAGGGTCCTTCTCATGCTCCTTCATCTGAGCTGTAGCCATCAAAACCGTCCTGATGCGCTTGGTCAGATCCTTCACCTCTGCTGGGAAATTAACGTTCTTTGGGAAAGATAAGCAATGCATCACTGACACCATCCAAACAGCCACGTGCAGCACCCCTGAACAAGCTAAAGTTCTGCTTAGAGAAGACCTCCATCCCCTTCCCTAACTGGGCAGGCTCTGGAGCAGTTACAGTTCCAGAGCATTCACACATTGCACACAAACTCTGGATGTTTTTTCCTGATGTGTCACAGCAGTACACGGTGGCCCAAGTCCGTCATGTTTTCCGGTATCCCTCTACAATAGCTTTGCTAAAGTCAGGGAACTGGAACAGGTGTTCCTCAATTGCTTACTGGGTCCAGAAGTGGATCCTTGCACGCTTTCTCTGAGCAACAGCACCGTGTGCTATAGATAGTCCTGCTTAACTACACTCCCAGCATATTTCACCATGGAATAAAGCACAAGTCTGGCTCCTGACCTCCTCACACTGTGCTAGATTAAAACAGAGTCCTTATATTACTCACACCAGCTGTTCTCAACATATTTAGCTCAGCTCTGCAGGTTTTCTTTTTAGATGAGCAGTGAAATACATATGTTTTCAGACCTACTTCCATCCTTTGCTTTGTTTAAAAGAAAAACATATAGAAAAAGTAAATGAGATTAAAAGCTCCCTCCTCTATGTCACACAGAGATGAGCAAGTCACAGAAGCAGTGTGACTGACTGCAGCGCTGTGAAATCAAAGCTGGACTTCGAAAGCAAGTAGAATTGTAATTATATCTTATTAAATAACACATCAAATTATTTCTCCTAACTACCTACCAATTTGCTTATGCTAACTTTATTATTAATCTCAGTGGAGATACCCTAAAGTCACCTTCAGAGAAGGACAACACCTCCAAAGTATAAAAGTGAAAATGCATGTAGACAAATATTTGGACAAGAATCATAAAAATTAAAAACCAGAATCTTTTTTAAAACAATTTTAGTATAGACAATAACTATAATAGCAATGGTAACTCATCTAAGAGCCAAGTGCATTTTCAGGGAGTTAGCAAGGTCTTACAAAACCCAACTGTTGTGCCTGTTTTTGCTACACATTTACTGAACAAAGGAAAGGGAGCAATTGTAGACTAAAAATTGTTTGTTAACTGCAATTGTGTTTCATTAGTCACAATGCATGACCTCTGACACGAGGAAAGTGAACAAAATAAGCAATAAATAACAAATAATAAAATTTTCAAATAAAAGTATTTTTTCTTTAAAAATTATTTTCAGTTATTAAGCTTCAGAGTCACAAACACCTTCGTGAACTTCAGGTTGCCTGAGAAAGGCACACTATGCATGCATAAATCACCGGCTAATAAGAGCCAGCAATTTTATTTACTGAAACACTTGCTCCTGTGAAATTGTTGACCTTTTGCAAGAGGTAGTGATTGACAAAAAACATTTCTTACTTTCATCTGCTTGTCTCCATTAGCAAAATTATTTATAATTGCAAGTGAACGTTGAAATTGAGATCCGCCAATCCCCGCATCCGCTATCAGCTGGCTCACTGCTTTGATGAGCTGCACAGGGGGAGCAAACACAGGATGTAATTAGCAACGAACTCAGAGTTTCAGAAGAGTTTTTAACCCCTATTTTAGTATGACTTGATGTACCAGGCTAGTGCATTTTCATACCTGTCTTAAGAAGGTAACATGTACAAAGTCAAGGACTGTGAAAAATCTGTCCAAATTTTGTAACTGGTCACATTTTGCAGTGTACATGTGTTATTACTCGACTTTATGTGCCTGTTCCTGTACTGTCAGATGCTGTTTAGTTCCTTCATCAGCTGTGCTCCCACTGCTGTAAGCAACACACGTGAGTCAAGAATAGCCATTAATCTGGCAATGCAGCTACATTCGCAGCTGTTGTCTCTCCCTGGAACAGAGCTGAGCAGCCCAAGAACAGCAGAGAATCCAGTCCAGCTTCAGACTTGGCAGGAAAATCAAGCTGCCACAGAGAATTGCCTGTCTGAGGACTCCAAAAGGACAGCCTTGCTTCAACGCATAAAAATAATAATGATAAAACTAATGCACATCAGTTAAATATGGATGACCTCACACTTCGCTTACCTGTAGATGGGATCTGACTATTGATTTCTGCTTGTTAAATTCAAAGTTCTTCCTCATGAAAAAATAAAGAAGAGCAGACGCTTCTGTCTGAGTTGAACGTGACCTATGGTTACAACACTTCAGGATTTCATAGCAGAGGGAACCGCAGAGATCTGCTTGTCCTTGGAAGAATGCTGATGGGAACTATTGAAAAAAATGCGTGAATATGTTCAGTGCTACTCTCAGGTCTTGGTGCAGTTATTCTGAATGAACATATTTTTTGTTAACCTTTCAGTAACCTCCCCACAGTTATTCATATCAGGGTTTAAACTAAACATAATCCCACGTGCAAATTAAGATTAATTAAGAACTATGCTCAGGTTTTCATATAAACACTGTATGCCATCAAACTGACCTCTAGGAAGGCCAGACAACAGCTGGCACACAGTGAGCCCAGCAGCAAGGAATCTGCAAGGAATGCAGGATAACTAACCAGGAAAAGTGGGGAGGGGAATTCTGTACTGTTATAAAAGCTGTTCAGCAGAAGGAAAACAGTTTGAGCAGCAAGGTCAGTGAACTTCCAGAGGTCAAGGGTTTGAAGAGCAGGAGACAAGAGAGAAGGATGGGTCTCCAAACCATACCCACTATTAGCAGCAGGGTGAATGTAATAGAAGACTGAGGGAAGAGAGCTGGAAATGTACACATGGGCTATAGGTCTTAATTACTGTCTGAGGGGTTCTGCTGCAGGAACCACAACAGATCCCTGCTCCTACAGAACCATGAAGTGAGAATTCAATCCCAAAAGCTACAGGATAAATGAGAAGGGAAATTCTGGATATTTAGTCATTCTCTCCATTGCAGAGAGTTCTGTTCCCAACTGTCTGGTATGCCATTTAAAGCCGTATGTAATTTAAAGCTGTCTGTGGATGGTTTACTTCATATTTCCCCCATGGCCTGAAGCTGCACTACTGGGAGAAGCATGATTTCCTCCTCTTTCCCCTGAGACAACAACCAGAGGGAGGCCACATGGTGTAAACTCAGCTACACTTCTGTGTTTCATAGAAACATTTAGGAACCGAGGCCAGCCTTGCTTATTCTCACTTCCCCAGAGCAATTGTTATGAGAGTGCTACATTCTGGTTGGTTTTCAGAGGATCTCATCTAAGCCTGTGACTTGGAAATTGTGCAGCCTTTGCAGCTGGCACCAAGTGAATAATTGCCCATGACCATTTACACAAACGCAATGCAAGCAAAGAAACATTTTGACACATAACTGTATTTTTTTTCCCCAGTGCTCTTCTATGTTTAAAGCTAGGTATTTGTAAAACTGTATTAGTGTGGATAAACTTTTGGTGAAGTGTATGGAACACTCTCCTGCTAGTTCCTCTGGGGACAGCAGTAATCATTCACTGCTGGATTCTGCAAGCCAGGTACCTGCCACAAAGACCATGGACCTCTATGGTTTCAAGCTTTCTTCCACAGGTCGTAAAAGCAGAGAAGTCAATGGATAACACCACAGAGCTGGACATCACTTATCTACTTACATTAAAACTGTCTCTTTCTTAGTAAATGTTTTGATTTCAAAACCAGAACTGTTTTTTCAGACATTGTGAAGTTCTTAGTTTTAATCAGCAATAAATCACACCATCTCTGTCAGGAATAAGTATTAATACAGTGAAGTTCAGAACTCTTTCCAAGTGTCCAACTGTCCCCAAGCTGGACTTGCTGTATCATATTGATAAGCATGACTAACAGAATAAACCCAGAGTTACCTTGCCTACAAACAGCCGTAGAGCAGCAAAGACGTGTTTGAGAGCTGCTGCTGACTGGTTGATTTGCAAAAAGAGCATGTGCGTGTCAAAGACTTTCTTCATCAACACATTCTGGCAGTCAGATTGTTGGAGCTGCCTCTGAAAAGTTCACAGACAAGACATGACATTGTGGTTACTGAAGTGAATAAACAGAAGAAGGATCTGCCGGACATTACCTCAGAGTGCTCCTAGAGATGCTTTTTTCAATGTAAAATTTCTGCAGATGATGCTTGCCAGCTTGCTGCAGACTCCTGCAGTTTTTCAAGAAAAGTACTTTGCTATGCCTGTACTACTCGTGGATTGTATGCACTATATTTAAGAGTTAGGGTGACAGACAGGGAACACTAAAATTTAAAAGGAGCTGTTTGCTGCATTGTGGCTGTGAGACCTTCAGCAAGTCATCTGGGCTTGCTGAAGCAATCAGAGCAATTTTTAAAGAGGCAGAGGATCCACCTGCTGACTTGCAGAGATAGAGATAATAAGCAGTTTGGAAATCTGTTGTCAAAAATCTCTGAAATCTGGTGGGATAAGCATGATTCAGAAAAGGTGATGTATTACTAGACACAAGACACTTCCAAGCAGAGCAGGGTTGTACTCAGCCCTAGATAGGAAGATATTCTTCTTCCACCTCCTTGTATTCAGTTCGGGTACTATGAACCAATTCCCTTCTAAAAGACCTACATTGAGGACCGGCATATCTTATTTCCCTATCCTGTTGTCTCAACATTTTAAGTTTTCTGTGTGCCTGCTCCCCCAGGCCTTCCTTCTACCCCACATCCCACCAGTTCAAGCAGAAAAGAGAACC
Source organism: Rhagologus leucostigma (assembly GCA_013397725.1). Lineage (NCBI taxonomy): Eukaryota > Metazoa > Chordata > Aves > Passeriformes > Rhagologus > Rhagologus leucostigma. The sequence continues at coordinate 3,297,697 of VZTD01003481.1, forward strand.
AGCAAAACATACCTGGTGATTCACAGTGTAAAGACACAACATGTCAAGGATTGTGAGGGAAACTTCCGTAGCAATGTTTGCCTCTGTGTCTACATACTGTATAATGTCTGTTTCATTGGAGGTGCCTGCAGCATAATAAAAGAAAGATGAAAAACAGTCTCCTGAGTGTTGTTAAAGATGATTGAATTCTGCAATCTGGTCCTTAAGTCTTGTCACAGCAGAGATGGGGTCCGAACCGCACTCTTAATCAAAGTGGTATTTTGAAGAAAACTGCTCATAGGAGATGAAAAAGGAGCAAGTTGGAGTCAACGCTCACCAACTGCACCAGTGATGTGAGCACATCCTTTCACTGTTTCTGTTCATCCTCAAAGGAGGAAAGAAACCCAACTGGAAAGTGGGATAGATGACTTTAATCTCATAATTTTAAGAACAGCCTGTCAAGAAAAGTTCCGTATACAGCCTGATCTAAACCCCACAGAATTCCAGAGGGAAGTAAATAATTTCTGTACTTACTTGCAGTGCTACTGTCTATCATCTGCAAGAGTTTGGGGTTAGAAAGTGCATTTTTGCCACGGATTATTGGTAATGTTTGAGATCTGTGGTGCTTGTGGCCATCATGACTTGAAGTAGAATGCATCCTGGAATTGAAAGGCACCATTAAGAACAGAAAAAAAAGAATAAACTACTGTGCCTATTCAGAATATTTTACGTCAGTTACTGCAGTGCTTCCCAATGGCTGATTTAAACAAACTGATACAAAATTCTTCTTAGAAACAAAGATGAAGGAAGTCAGTGAGGTGGACAAAACAAACATGTGCTGCTATTTCTTGAAATCACAGGGGACAAAACTTCCATTAAGCACTGAAGAAAAAAAGCATCAGCTTAAATAGCTGGCTGATGTTTAGAAAACTGTTTTTGGGTGAAGAAAAACTGAGGTGAGTTCTGTTAGCTCAGAATATAAGAAAAATATATCCTGCTCAAGTTTCTGTGAGGGGAAAAAATGATGACAAACTGACAATGATAGTAAAAATACATGTGTGCATATGCATGTGTTCTTTTAACCCTCTTTGATGCTGACAAACACATCATTCATTTATAATGAGAAGCTTAGAACTAAAATACCAACGATTATTATGATTTTTGAAAGGATTTTGTATTTATAACTAGCATAGAATTCAGGAAGATTTAACATCTCAAAATTCAAGTAACCTCTTAAAATACACTTCCTGTTTATTTCTTTTAAAAATGTAATTTCATGAATTTACATAATTAATAATATTCTAAGACAGAATTACTCCCTGAACATAACACTTTACCAACAGCTTGTAAGTCAAGCTGAAGAGACTCAAATTTTTTACGATTTAAAGCTTTGGGGGCTCTGAAATTTGTTACGTGTTTTGTCAACCTCTTTTCAGTCAATGCTGTGACAGAGTACGAGGGCTGGAGGATGACAGCAAATGCTGAGGGTTTATAGAGTTTGTAATTCAATGTGACATTACCATTGTGAGAGCAGCCCCGATGCCTGGCCAGAGGAGTTCGAACCTTTAAGGGTTCCGTTATTTTGGGTGGCCTGGACAAACTTAAAAGCAGCTGCAATTTTCCTGTTAAGAGAAAGGGAAAATAAGTGTTGATCTGTTATGAAACACGACATTGATTTTGCCATGTCCCTGACAAGTAAATGCAGGCCTGACAAAACCTGCCATGGAGCATGGACTGGTTCACCTGGTGACCTTTAATTTATACACTGCATGACATATACACAAGTTCACAGCAGTAACATAAAATTAAAAATGAAACATCAGCTGAGACAAAGTGTGCATTTCACATTTCACAGCTGAACATGATACCACATTTTTTCAGGGAGGCAGGAGACTTTTTTTTTTTATTGCTGTGAAACAATTATCTATGCCCATTAAAACTATTCTTTCCATGACATGGATGGAAATACAGTGTTCAAAGTTCCCTTGTTCAGAAAAGTGGTTGAGAATGGCCCGGTATTTTGGGTTATAAAAGCAATAATGGTTATCACATCATGCAATTCATCTTTTATAGCGGGCGTGTACTCAGATATCCAGAACATCACAACAACACCATTGGCATAAAAGAAAAAATGAAGCATATATTGGCTTCAGTTCAACAAACAGACTCTTTCAAGAGAAAACTGACGGATACACTGCTAATCTCATTTAAGTCTAATAAATGCTGTAATATTTAAATACTGCAACACAGAGTCTGTAACTACTGAATTACCTGACAACATTGCGTTTTCCTAGATATCTGAAATTTTGCAGACAAACCCTGAAAGATAAAACAACACATTTTATGCCTATTAATGGCTTTGTACTTATGAAAAAAATGCTGAATCTTAGTGCCTCAAGGACACCCGTGGCATATGCACCTGCTAGTTAAATAACTCACATTTCAACTACAAGATGGTGAGGAAATTGCAAAACCAGCTACCTGCTTGGATTCTGCAGTTGTGCATAGATTGGACTGGCAAACCACCCTGAGGATGCGAAAAGCAGGTCATCCTACATTACGTGACTTTTCTAATGGTTGGGAAGTTTTGGGGACCTAGTATTTTTCTCAAGGGAAGAACAGAATCTCAACACCAAATGGGAAACTAATATGAAAATCTCTTTTAGGACGAAGACCCAAAGCATAATGTCCCTTGTTCATGGAAATTACAACATATTGCAGGACATAGATCTTACTAATAATGTCTCATTATGACTTTGGAAAACTATGGCAAAATAATTTAAGACACAAGAGCTATCTCAGACTATTCCAATAGGTGGACAAACCCAAAGAGTAATTGTTTGCAGCTAGCACATTAGTATACTCAACACAAAAGTAAACTTACTCTAAAATGCTGAAAAAGTCTGTTATTTCTGAGAATGGTGCTCGCAACCAGTAGGAAATCAGTGCATCTAAGGGGAGATATTAAAATAAATTATGTATCTGTTACAGGGAATTCAACTTAGCCCAAAGCCTGTAAAATACACTGATAATTATTCTAATTTAACGTTCATTTGGATTCAGCATTCACAGTATTTTACAGCAATATAAATTAAGTAGTGAGTGCACATTTTTTACCTTCTGAAATGGTTTTCATAATGTGAAGGAAGCACATAAGAAGGCTTCTAGTTTCAGCTTGATCCAGCTTGTCAAAACGAAGAGTTGACCCAATCAAAGACAAAGGTCTCATGATCTGTTGAGGTGACAGCAAAGGGCCTCATTAAGCACAGTGATGGACTCCCACCTCTAGCAAGCGTTTTCAACATTTGCACATGTACCTTTTCACACGTGTCAGTTCTCTCACTGATTTTTTCATTGGTACTTGGGTTAGATTCAAGACTTGCTAAGGAAGCTCTGGAGTCAGCATGGTTTGCTGCAGAGATAGCTATTGATGAAAAGGCTGTAAATGAAAGTCATAGCAAACATGCTAAACTAAAACATTTATGGATACAAAAACTAACAAAAAAAAATGGAGAACTTAAAACGTGTCACATGCTGGATTGAGACAAGTGCTTTGAAGTTCCAATAGCAAAGCTATTGATGGGTATGTTTAGTACTGAAAACATGCAACAAGTTGAAGTACAATGATTCAGTTTGCCATTCTTCATGGCATTAAAATGGCCTGTTGCATTCTGTAAGAACTGACCCAAAGCCACAAAAATCAGTGGAAAGATGCCTGAATTCACTTCCCTGGATTTTGAAATGAGGTTTGGAGGTAATGAACACAGTAAGTTGTGTTTCTACTCTTCCATTAAGCCTACAAAAACTGTATTTGCCTCCATGAGACATCAGGCGTTTTCAGGAGAAACCTTGTAACTATTTTTAAGTCAGGCAAAGACTACAAGAATGAACTCAGGCAAAGGGATTTCGTAGAGCCTGAATACTGGCATCATTCCAAAGCAGGAGAGTAAGTGAAGCCGTGGAAGTAGCACAGCTTCACGAGAGAAAGAAAGTCAATCCAAAGACACCCAAAGGGAAGAGAAACATTGCATACCATGTTTCCCCGGATATGGTATAAAAAAAGTTAATGATATCCTCCATGAGTTCTAAGCAGAAAGCACAATGGATTGAGATACACACAAATCTGCCTATGTGTCTGTTCAATCTGCCATTTGTACCTGCAATAGAGTTCAGAACATCTTTGGAAAAGGATGTGTCCACAGAGTTCGCATGTTTCAATGCTGTCTGGCTCTGAAACCCTCCAGTTGTGCTCAGGTCATCCCTGGATCCCTGTATTTGAAAGAAACAGTACAAGTTCCAGTGGGTGATATCACTCAGAACTTGGATACTGACAGCACACCCAGGAGGCTTTTCTAAGACACCGAGTCTGAGAACCTACTTTTAGTTGTTTTGACATGACAGCCTTAAAGGATCAAGGCTTACCATAATATACTGAAAAGTTACCTGCCACATAAGACTCTCTCACACTGGAAGCTGTAAAGGACGGGTGAAATCTAACTAGTGTTTGTTTCTGAAACATTAACACAGCATTGGGAAAGGAACATTAATTGACATCAGCAGTGCTCAGATGAAATGGGCTCATTTGCTGGAAGGACTGAAAGACATAGCACCCCGGCAGAAATCTGCTTCTAGGTTTTAAAGCAGTATGGTTATAACACATCTAATCCAAAAAATCACCTGAATTACCTGATTGGAAGTATTAATATTGAAGAGGAACATATCTTTCACGTAGATCCTTGGCATATTGTCCAAAAGCATTCCATAGAGTGGCATATACAGGTTTGCTATTTGTGCTTGTTTTGCCTAAAAATAAAAGATAGAACATAATCATCAAGAAACTAATAAACATATACCAGTGGCTAAGGAAGTTTCACGTATGTTTAGCTACTGTATGAACAAGCAAATGAAAAAGAACAGTTTCTTTACCGGCTCTGCATATCGATCATCAAAGGAATGCTTGGCCATCAAGTTTTTAAGCACAGCCAAAGCCAAGTGCCTGATATCCTGGTCTTCTTGCAAGGCAAAGCCAACCTCCCGCAGCAGGACTCCAATTAGGAAATGTTTACGGCAAAACTCATTAGTCAGTGTGTACTCTGGAATGTCTTGGAATAGAATGGACAAGATTGTTTAAATTAATATATAGGTTACATACATCCTCCCCCCTCCCTGTTCCTTCATTTTCCAAATGTTCAATCCACTGTCAAACCTTGATTTCCTGGTCTGCCTCATTCTGCTCCCCCACTTCTCAGAATGAACTAATCTAATCATCTCTTGAAATCATGCAGTTTTTACTATTTAATAATAAAAGATTATTTATATACACGTTCCCACATGAGGATCTCAACCATTTGCTCATTAGGCTATTGACTTCTTGGAGGCACAGAGTCCAAATTGTTGTTCCCATATCCTAAGCTAGAAGATTTCTAAAATGCAGAGGTCCGGAGCAATTCCACTACTGAAAATGATAAATAACTTTTGTCTAATATTTGCACAATGCAGTGGCAGTGGGCAAAGTAAAATTCTGCTCACTTATGCAGTCATTTTGTTCATACCTGATGTTCGATACTCCTGTGCTGATTCTGAAGGCGTCACAGTGTCTTCATTTTTCATAAACATAAGAAAAGAGGCAAAAACAATCCACTTTTTAATTAACGGTATTAATTGTAAAAATAATTTGCTTTGCTTTTTTTTTAAATTTGACTCAAATTTGAACTAAACAGCTTCTACTCTTGAGAAAATATGTGAGTGTCAGAACTGAACTCATTTTTTGATGCTGAAAACTGAAGTAAAAAGGAGACAAGAGCCCTTTGTTTGAGCTTCTTCCCCTTCCTGCTGTACCTGTTGAAACCCTTTCCTAGTTCACCACCTCCCAAGGCTATTGCAGTGCCCTGACTGATTTAGTAACTCAGTCATCACAAAAATTCCAATTAAAACTTCTGGTGAGAAGCTTCCACCTCCCTTCGCCTCACTGAGCTTCCAGAGGTTGCATTTATTTACAGGCATACTGAAATTATGTTCCTGTTATCGCACTGCTTAAGTACCACACCTGAAAAGCTGTTTGGGGTTTCTGAGCCTGATGTACAGACACGGCTCTTGAGAGAGTTATTTATTATCTGCTCTTTGAACCCCCCAACAATTCACTGTCGTACAGAAACCCTCCTGGGGGAACCCTTACCAGGAATGTTTGAAGACCGTATGGGCAGGCACAGAGGGATAAAGTGCTCATGGTGACAGACTTCTTGGAGAAAGTCAAATTTGAACTGGTGTAAAGTCTGAAAAATCACAACAGGCAATGGCTCAGTTCACATTAAAACAGGGAAAATGATGAGACACAGCTCCACTACTACTTATCTCTACCTCAAACTTCACACTCATACCCAACAACAAAACCTTCGAGCTTGTTTTGCCAAGCTGCACAAACAATAAACACGTGGTTTTCATCTCTGTTACCGAAAGAATTCGTCACAGACAAACAAGCTTTTTGGATTCTTAAACTATGATTTATTATTGAAGATGTAAAAGTTTGATCCAAACTAAATATTTAAGGTATCCTTAAAGCTTCACTGGGTCCTGTGATGACATATACTACAGCATTTCATCATAATGAAGTATCTTCTACGGTCCACAGAAATTTTGAACCATCATAGTTATTATGACTTTTTTTTTTTTTTTTTTTTACAAAGTTTCAGCCACACAGGTCAGACTCAGAGCTTACTGACAGTAGTAAAAACTTCCTCTGTTGATGCCAGTGAGTTCCAGCTCCAAGAGATTTGGGTAACATATAGTTCTGGTACTATTTCTTTAATATCTCCCTTCAAAGAAGCCATCCAGATCCTTTTTGGAGCCTTGCCCCTACCTCAAGAATTTATCATTCCTTCTGTAATGATGTGACATCGAGATATAAAGATAATACATGATTTCCAGTAACAAATTTTTATTTCCATCATCTCATCTCATTGTTCTCAGCAGCAGAAAGCAGTCATTCAGGGCTACTCTGAATGCCCCAACACTAGAAAGCACTTGTCAATGTCTTTTAATTTGCACTAAAATTAAATTGTAGCATTTCTGCTGCCACCATCAGGTTGGCATACCTAGAACATGCAGTTTTCACTTTTCAGAGTCTACCAAGTAGGGGATGGTAGGGAATTTGCCTCTGAAATGTTTTATTGCACTGTAGTACCCCTTCAGGAATACAGCTGGACATGCTAATGGCAAAAAAAGAAGTGAAGCATCTGAAATGTGTTTCCCAAGAGGAACTGTGACATTTTGAGGGAACACAGCAATGAACTGATTTCTAATGAGGTATTTCAACTTTTGAATAAATGTTTCTCAAAACAGTATTTAAATGTCAAAATATGGAATACCATAAGGGATATTTCTGTGGAACAGAAATTATGTTGCTTCATCCAGAATTACAATAAATTCAAACTGCACTGCTGTAAGACTGATATGCCCAGATAATATTCAGGCAACAATATACACTGTTAAATTTTCTGAAAAGACAGGTGAGATTTCAGTATCTTTTTTTTTTTGATACATAAAGAATCCAGTTAAAGAGGCAAAAAAACCCCACAAAGAAATCTTGCAGCATGTTTAGAAGACTGACTCTTGCCTAGGCATTGGACTGCAATGAAAACGATGCAAGGCCTCTCTCTCCTTGAGGTCAGAAACCTCTGATGTTATTTTGTGACTATTGTTTCCAAGTGCCACAAAGCCTGCTCCAGCTGCACATCTGCCACAATGCCACAGTGATCCCACTCCCACACACGCTGGCAGATGGATCTGGAGGGATGCTGGCAGTGTTCACACACCTACTGCCAGGAGGGTGCTAAGTACTGCTCTGCACACTGATTAATCTCAGGCTTTTCCACTGACCATTAATGGGCTTTTTTAATTAAACATCTGTTTCTGTGGTTGAATGTATTTAGGGAAGTTTGAAATGTGGAAACAGTTTTCAGATTGCATAATACTATTTACAGAATGATGGACTTCAGGCTATAACATTAATAACTGAGAGACTCCATTCTAGAGCTGTTCCAGAGACTAAGTGAAAGACCTGTGTTCAGAATGAAGTTGGTTTTAGTAAAAGGCAAAGCAGACCTGCAGTAATCTCACTCTTCAGCTACAGATGCACATATTGCCACTAAAGAATTACAAAAAGTTAATGGACAAAAGCTTTGTGAGCTTTTTGGGGAAAGATGAGTCATTCAAAGTGTGTATCTTGAATAAATTCTGTTACTATGTATGTGCTCTGGTATGATACCTCATAAACCCTGCCATGGAAGAGAAAAAGCCTGTGACTCATCCTGATGGGTGAAGAGCAAAGGAGTCAAGCTGAATAATTTGGGGACCTCTTGCTGTTTGAAATTCATTGTTCAAACTGTATCAGTGACTATTGCAGGTATTATAGAAGAAATTCAGACTGCAGGGAATTTTCCTCATAGCCAGCACAAACTAATTTGGAGCAGATTTGCCTTCTTGCATCATCAGTGAGGTAAGAGCATGGCAGTCACACAAAGTAAAGATGTTACAGTCTCACTTGAGTTTACACAATGATAACTTTTTCATATGCTCTTACTTTACTCTCCTCAAAGGAAATTATTGCCAGTTGCTGATGATATTTATAGACAAGTGTACTTTCTAAGAATTAAGGCTTAAATTCAGTCTTTTGGATGCTTTGGTCTGAGCAGTCTCTGCAGAGTCTGCTCTTGCAGGTCTCACTGAGTAGTTAGTTGTTTGAACATGGCTATATACTCCCAGACGATGGGATACATGGATTAAACCCAGGAGGTTTCAATCAGTATTTACCCTAAATGTTTTCACTGACTTGAGTTCTGAGCGTGGTGAAGTCATGGAATCATAAATAGTCTCAATATAAAAAATATTCTGCTAGTCAGTCACCTTAGAAAAAACAAACAAACAAATAAATCAGAGCCATACCTTGCTATCTCCAGGTCCAAACATACTTATATAATTGTTGACCATCCTGAACACAAATCCACGATCCATAAATGTAAAACAGCGCTAAGAAAGGGGGAAAAAAGAATTACTATTTTATGGCTGAAAAAGCAGCACATGGCCTGACTTACCTGGCTGTTTGCTTTGCCTCACCTGTACACTGGAAGCATGTGCACAGATGAGGTAAGTCTTAGGCAGGGCAAGGAACATCAGGGACCTCGTGAATCTCCCTTGAGATTTACGTTTATTTTCAGTAATAATGAATTAATCAAACTTTTCATTTTCACTGTGTCTGCTATCTAAAGTAACTGCCACAGTGGACAGTGACTCGGGAAAGCTTCTCTAAGGGCAGTCAGTCCTGTACGGCAGCACTTCATCCATCACTGGAGGGGGCAGGCGATGGGAGCTGAGCTGAGCGTCCCCCTCAGCGACAGGGCAGTGACTGGTGAGGCATCAGTCCAGCCACAACGCTCATTGTCTGGGCTATGCTCTCTCTCTGGGACCAAGCGTGCCACTACATTGCTTTATGATGAGAACACAGCTCTTTCTGACTGATGGGGCTAAATACTGGCAGAAGGCATAAAGGTTTTGAGGGCCTTGGTTCTGCAGTTAGTGACATGTTTTCCTTGCAGAGTCAGCCTACCGGATAGAGAATGTAATCTTGAATTCCCTCCTTTTCTGCAGTTCCTGAACTCTGCAAAACTAGCAAAGCCTTCTGCTACATACATTCAAACTACATTCCTTGATTAGGAACAATTAATCCACCCACAGTCATTCAGAATCAGAGCATTTAAAAAAAGAATGTCAGCTCAAGTCTAACTACAGTCTCATTCCTTACCAAATGTTTTACCCATTTGAAGACAATGTAAGAAGCTGCAAAACTTGAAAACTTTGACTCTTTAAGAGCACAGACAGAAATGAATTACAATTGCTTTAGAGCAGATTAACACAAAGCTTTTGCATCCTCAAAGACCAAAGGCCATAGAAAACTGAACAATCAGTCAACACTGAACTTGGAAATTGAGCCATCATTCACTCAGAATTGGTTTTACTCCCTTTGACTAGGCTAGAATAGTCTGGAGTTTGTATTAAATACAGGGAAATAAGTGCATTGCTGTCATAACAGAACACCTCACCTTGAGGAACTTGGCAATGCTGTAGTTTGCATTCCTGGTTTCTTCAAGAGAATCTCTGTACTTCCAAACAACATGGTCTGCTAAGACCATCACAAGTGTATCCAGCTCAGTTTGAAATGATTCTGGAAACCTCCGAGTTCGAGAAACCTAAGCAGGGAATAGATCATCAACTTAAGAGCGCATGATGTTGCACATTAAACATTCAGGCCAAGAATAAAGACAATAAACCACAGGCCATTCAACACAGAAAAAAAATATTCCTAGAGTTCCATGGATCCATTCTGAGCACAAACCCCAAACAGAAGAATCTGGTCCATAGGAAAGTGGGAAATGTGTCCTCAACCTATCCTAAACCTATCCTTGTACAATCAAGAATAGGTTTGAGCCTAGCAGGTAATATAATGTTTTTGTAGGTAAACCAAATATTTTACAAAGTATCTCAGCATTTATTTTATTGGTCAGTCAAGCAGAAAAGTTCAAGTATATTCAAGTGTATTTCCCGGGCTTCTGCATTTTATATTTTCACTAAGAGATGGATTGCCTTCTTGATAAGATTTTGTATATATATATACTTACCTTCATTTTGTTTGTATCAACCAAGTGCTGTGCCATTGATTTTAAGATAACTGCAAAGAAGAACCAGGAATGCTGTTCAAAAGAAGGAAAAGAGTGAATGAATAACGATTACCTGATAAAACACCTTATGATGCATTACCATTCCTTACAGATGGATTGCACGTCTCGGTAATGCACAGTGCTAAATGCTATGTGACAAATCAACTAAAAAATATAAGTAGCATTGGATGGTGTCCTTAAGAGAGGTGAAGCCCTCAGGCATTTTGTTGTTGTGGCCTTTTGCAATAAGGAGCCTCCAAGGACCCGTCCTACAATCTTCCCTTTCCTACTGAGCACCCTCTTCATGGTTTGTTTGCAGGTAACTGGCAGAAAGGTGTGATGCAAGAACCTCAGAGAATAACCTGCCTTGTTAGTTCTATCAGACTGGTAATTTAACACAGAATAAGATGGTACTTGAACAAAGTGGTTCTTCAAATACCATTTGAAATAGTGAATAGGTAGGATACAGATTAATATCTCAGGATATATATGAAGCAAATACTCTCCAAAAGCTTATACACTGAAAAAAACCCCAAAACACCTCACAACAAACCCAACCACAAGTACTTTTGTATGGCCCAGGTTTCCTGCAGGTTTTCTGCTTTTTTCAGACTATCTTTTGCTAAAGGCTCAGTACAGGAAATCAAAACTGGTTCACTTTAAACAGGTGAACATATTTTTGCCTCTGGGAAATCCTGGGCTGGACTGGGTCGCTCTCACACCGTAACCCAGAGGCTCAGGGACAGGCCTTACACATGTATGAATTTCATCCAGATCAATATTTTCCCCACATCTTCCAAGTTAAAAATTAAAACACAGTATCCTAAAAGTAACTGCCCACATCATACTGTGTAAGAATTAAGTCTCAGACTCTGACTGAGCTGTAAAAGACAGGAGGAATTTTATTATGCAAACCACAGCATCCTGAGAAACGTGTTATGCTGAGAACCTGCAGCAGGTCTGGTAAGTCTGACTGTTGAATCACTTGATTTGCACAAAGGTCACACAGGGAAAAGGAAGAGGAGAAAGAGATATGTGAGTTTCAGGCAGAAAACCAGTAATGAAACTACAAATGTGCTAATTCAAGCTATCATTCACCTTTAAAACCTGTTTCACAGTTACTTGTTCATTTGACTTCAGTAGATCAGTCACATTCTTGGACAGCTCCTCATGGACAGTTCTTTCATCAAATGATTTGGTCCTGAACACGTACTGAAGAAGAAAGAAAAAATGAAAACTTTCAAAATGTGCATTAAAACAAACATAAAAAAGCCTCAGTTGGAGATGATAAATTATTTGTGTAACACTGATAGCTGACAATCTTTGCTGCCAAAATATCTTGACTGAACAATCCATTCACATGAAGTTTAATTTCCCTGGCACTAATAGCACAACACTGCTCCCCTACAAAACCTGTTTTAAACACAGCTTTCTGTTGATTTCAGCTTATTGTGAACCAAGAGGAAATGCTGCTTAAAATCAGCGATATGATTTACTTTTCAATAGAGGATAGCATCCTGACACCTCCAAACTGCCTTTCAAGATATTTCACCGTGAAAGAAAAGAATAAGCAAGCAGAGGAAGCGTGGAGGGTTTTTCACCCACCTAGTCCAGGCCACCTTTCACCTGCTCCTTCCTCCCAGTGGCAACAGCTACTCAGAGCTTGTAACAACTCTTCATCCTGAAAGGCGTAGAGCACCCACTGCAGCTGACTGAAGGGGAAAACTAAATCCCTTTTAGAAACTGAGCCCTCAAGGGAGGAATTTATCTACCAAGTTGCTTGGAACTCATAAATCTACTATGAGTTTCATTCAACATTTGAAGCTAATAATTTGGTACCACTGTGCCTTCCCTAAAGCAAGAGCTCTGACAGGGCATCAGTTGGGATCAAAAATCTTTTCAATACAACCAGGTTGGCAAAAGAAACTAGTATCTCTGGAAAACATGTTATTAATATTCAGCTTTGTTTCCACAGCAGATGCCATAAGCTTTTCCCTGTGCAGTTTGGCACTTCTGGGTCCAGTTATTTAAGTCAGTGTAATTTTGCATTATTGCTGCATTGTGAGTCACAATTCTCAACTTACTTATTCCCAAACCAGCATTTGTAAAGTAGGTATTTATTTCCTTACAGATGGAAAACAAAGCGATTACCAGTTATTGGGTTTTGACTGCTGCTGGAAATGAGAAAACAGGCCAAATGGACTTATGGTGTGACTTAATGATCACCTGCAGTTTCAAAGATTATTAGCTGGTCACATAGTAGATATCTACCTCAATTTTGAAAAGTTATTGGGTAGAAGAGGTTTTAACACCCATTTCATTAACGACATTTACATGTTACATATGAAGAGCTGAAGAGCTCTGCTGGACCTTAGCAAAATTCCACGTTTAAATCAGAGTACTAGAGACTAAAATAGAATGATTCAGAGGCTGAGGAGTGTGACCTGTAAACACATACATTCATAAGGCAGGAAAGCAAACCCACGCCATGAAAATATCAGTCAACAGTTGTCAACACTGAAATTAAAATGTTTTCCCATTTAGCAGTCTAACTCTTAAAATATTTTCATTATTCTACCCATGAACATGCTGAAGTCTCCAGTTTATTAGGAACATATCTGCTTTCACTTTGTTCCTAAACTGAAACACCTCCCTCCAAACTTATGTCACATATACTACTCATCATCCAAAAATTAAATGTACTTTATGAGAACTACTTGTTGCACAGTGAAGCAGGATATCATTACAGCCAGCACGCCACACAATTGTTTGTCTCTCATAGTTTCTTTCCATGATTGTGGCGGATCTCTCACTGCTATCATGATCTCCATTAGTTCTGTCACCACTGACCAGAGCAAGACAAGAGACAAAGTGATGGCAATAGCTCCTTCAACTCTTTGAATAACCTTCAGTTCTCCTCTATTCTGCTATTTGAAATACACAAATAAGTGAGAAAGCATAACACTCAAAGATACTACAATTTCTAGTTACTGATTCATCAAGCATGAGTAGAACAAAATTTACCATCCCTCTCCACTGCAATTAAAAGAGAGGAGAAACAACAAAGGCAAGTGAAGGGAATAATGAGTGTAACACCCTTAATGGGGTTCCCTTGTCTATGGGTTTTTCTGCCCCTGCCAGTAGCAGCAGTTAATATGTGCTTCTGCTTAAAAACACTGCTTCATAAAACTCTCAGCTTATAAAGCTGTTACCCAAGTGTGCTGATGATGAGATAGCTGCTGGCCAACAGCATTATTCATACTCATTTAATGGCTTTCCAACTGATACAGGTGACAAGGAGATCATCTTTAAAGAGGCCACTCCTTTGGTTTATTAAGTAATACCACAGCTTGTCCAGAAGCAAACTCCATACACAGTACACACCCATATATATTCTAAATATACCCTATTCTTCAAAACAATAAAGGATTAAAAAAAGGCTGAGGAAATAGGGAAAAGTCACAAGAATCTGAATTCCACAGATGAGAAAAGAATTTATGTACAATAGCAGATGCAAAAACAAGGGATCTTGAGACTAAAATCAATTTCATAATCAAAAGCTTAGTTAAAAACGTGAAGAAAAAAAAACCTAAAAACTAAGAAACGTGAAGCCATCTTGCAACCACGAAGAGCACCCAGAAGCACCTCATTCATAAAAATGGCTACTTGTGGATCCTTTTCAGGGGATTGAAAGGGATTCAGAGGGATTGCCTTACGAGGGCAACACCGTACCTGTATAACATAGACGGCCAGATATTTTATAGTGATAAATCTCATCACAGTCAAGAGGAATGCTGCAGACTGCAAGCAGCATCAAATGTCTCTCACTGGCATCTATCTAGTTGAAGTTTCACAATCTTTCATGTAGTCATCTCGCCTTCCCTTCTCTCAAACCCTGCACAGTGGGAAGTTCTTGGTTTAGCACCATTTCACAAAGACTGACACTAACCCTACACTCCTAAAAGCTCAGTGGTAGTGCATTTGCACTAGGTTTTGGTTCTAAAATATAAGTTCTAGTTATCAGCTGAATGCACTGCAGCTTCTCCCTCCTGTGCTTGCTCAACTTGGTGTTCTATGGAAAAAAAGCTGCAGCAGCAGCAGAGACCTGAGCAGCTGCTTGTCCTCAACAGAAGAGTTTTAAAGTTTCTTAACCAGAGTCTCCCAGTCACCAGTGGCAGAAAGCTATGATGCAAATGCAGAAGAAGCTACAAACAAGTACAATTAAGAGTAAACAGGAAAAAACCCACAAAACCACCAAATCCAACCCATCTCTCCACAAAATATTAACATTCCAACAGCGGCCATACCGTCACATAAGAATTGATGCAGTTGTCTAGCTGTTCTTCATGGCACTTGGCAACAATGTTGGTAAGAACTCTGCAAGATGAAAGAAAAAGAACAAAAACTGAGCTATTTTGTGTCATAAGGCAGAGAAAGTCTACCTGATACTCACGTTGTCCTGTTCTTGTAAGCTCATGTAACACAGTGAATGAGGGATGTGATCCAAATGATGAATAATATGTGCAAAAACTGTCCACTGGGAAAAAACAGTCATTCTGTGGACGTTCCACTTGCTTGTATTGTGCTGTTATACATGCATCTGCTTAACAAAATGCACCCAGTGTTAAGGATAATAACTGTACTGTCATCACAACAAGAGAAAATAATAACTAGCTGAACTTTATACAGACCTTGGATACTTCAGGATAACAAAAATTAGAATACTTTAAGGAAACAGAGAGGCAAAAGCACCTTTCTCCAGGAATGCTACCTGCTAAGTTCTCTCAGGTCTTTGTAATTGTGTAAATCCCCTGACACTTTGCTTTCGCCGGCACTGTTTACCAAAGATAAGCACAAGCCTGGGCTGAAGCCCGAGCAGGTCCCTCTGCTTCCCTCCGAAAATCGCCTGGATCACACCAGCACTCACTCTCAAAACCTGAGCTCCTATTAACAGCAGGGATGGCACTACGGGAAGCTGAGAATTTCAGCAAAGTTTTCTCTTCAGTTTGTACCTGGGCCATCTTTCTTTGAGGTCATCCTGTCCCAGAACATACAAGTCCGGGCATGAAGTCTTCTTCAACTTGGCCTTATTCTTTCCTTTTGATTATTGGGAGCTCATTTTTTCAGGATACTTAATATAGAAAAGACTCTGCAATTTTATAATCTTATGTTAAAGAATTCAGGGACAGACATAGTAACAGTATGACTAAATTAGATTAATAATATGCCTGACTGTGGTCTACATACAAGTACTTCTTTTGACTAGTTTGGTGATTTGACTGACTTCTGGCAATTCTTATTAGTGGATCCAAAATCTTTGTAATTCCCTTAAGTGTTTTTAATAATCTCATTTCTTGCTGTTAGTAGTTTTGTTGTAGCAAAACACACAGGCTATGACAGAATTAGTTGTGCCTATTCCGACCTTTTTACCTTCATTCTGATCTGAAACTGAAATGAGTTCTGGCAAAAACGTGACAGATACATGATGACACGACTGGGCCCCCACACAAGTAAATAACCATGAGTATAAAAGGAATAATGTTTTCTCCACAACACATAAGCCAACCCATGCTCTCATTGTGTTGTTGCTTTTAATAAGTTCAACACAAGCTGCTTCAAGCTATTTGGAACAAAACACAGTGTGTATATATAGGACACGTCAATGAATGACACGCAGCAGACATGCATATTCCCATTGGCATCAGCTCTACCAACACAAAAGACACCACACACGCAGGAAAAACACTGAAAAACACCGAGAATCCTTCTTTTTTTCTTTTTTTTTTTTTTTGGCCTGGTGTGTGTACAGTCAAAATCTGAAGCACGAAAAAAAAGCCATCCTAAAAAACTGTATTTTAAACAGCTGCTTCTTCTACAGCATTTTTCCAGTCAGTTAACTGATGCTGAAATTCCACCCTGGGACACAATTCTTCATTCTCTCTAGACTTAACATCAGTTGATTTGCTGGCCACAAAGGTGTCCCCAACAAAGGCCTGCTGGCCTCTGCCCCTTTGAAAACAGTATGCAATGATTAAATCACACACACTTATGAGGAAAGGTTCTCTTAATCCTAGTACCTAGCTGTGGTAAAACTGGACTTTGCCCTGAAAAATGCCATGATCCTTTGATAAAGCATGTTGAAACTCTAGCTTTTCAAGGCTAAGACGGGGAACTCTGCTTCCTTGTTCCGTTAAGTTTTAATTAATCATTCTTCAGGACCTAATTCTGAAGCACAATCTGTGGAAGGAGAGAAAGAATACTGACAGCAGATTAGTCTAACAGGGTTGCAGAGGACAGTTGTAATTTCTTCCTACTAGTAGTATTGTAGTCCCCATGTTTAGCTACTGCAGGAAGTACAACAAAAACACCACTACGGCCAAAAGTAAATGTAACACAACTTTCTGCCCTCCTGCACAGACCAATAATAACAATCTCGCCAGTATTTTTTTCCTGCTGCCCTGATTAACAGCATCAATAAAGACAATTTCATTATGTGAGGGGTGAGAGACTCAGCAAAGCATT
The DNA here is from genome assembly GCA_013397725.1 of Rhagologus leucostigma. Taxonomy (NCBI): domain Eukaryota; kingdom Metazoa; phylum Chordata; class Aves; order Passeriformes; genus Rhagologus; species Rhagologus leucostigma. Next base: position 3,314,907 of record VZTD01003481.1, read on the forward strand.
GCAGTTGTTTGCCTGCTCTCTGCAAAATGCTTCTATTGCTTTTCAGTTATTGCTGATAGATTCTAATTAAAAAATGCCCCCGAACAGTGTGACTTGGTTGTTTGACTCTGCACCGGATGCAGCAAGATGAGCTCTTCCTGTGCTGAATGCCACATCCTCAGACCCAAACATAAACCAAAGTTGAAACACAGCTTTGTCAGGAAGCTCTTAGCTGCTCAGGAATGAGACCTTTCGCTCGGATTGCCTCAGGGCAGACAGACGTGTCCACCATGGTCAATGATTTCCAGCCACATGATACCAGCACTCTTCCACATGTTATTTGCACAGCCCAGTGCAAAGGGGGAAGCAGCATTCTCACCTACTGAAGTCTAAATGTCATAGAGCAGCTATAACTGGACTAACATCTGCATTTGCACTCCTGAGTGAATTCTGTACATCACACAGGAATTATCCAGATACCTGGTCACAGCTGTTGTAACTTCATCATCGCTGTTTTGCACCAAAACCCAGAAGAGTTGATTCAGGACTACAGGAAGAAAATTCATAATTACATGGATCTTCTCAATCCTCAACAAATTCTGTAAGGGAGGTAAGAAAGAAAATGAGAGACTTTCAATACAAGCAATGAAAGCTGAAAGCTGCCATGCAGCTTTCCTGCTTCAGCAAGTAAAATGCAGTGCAGCCTGTGGTGTAACAGCAAGAGGAAAACAGGTCAACTAAGTAGAGAACTGGTTGCCCATGGAGTTTGTTTTAAATATGAGTGTAAACACAACTGTAGATACTGTCCAAATTTCAGAATTCCAGTATTTTGTTCTACACTGATTTAAGGGCAAAAAAAAAGAAAAGAGAGAAACCCAAACCAATTTTCATATAGGATAGGACACTATCACTAAGGATACTATCTGAGGGCAATAAAAGAAGTCAACTACTATTTTCAAAACATGCATTTTCTAGTATTTTTAGGAAAACACTTTTTTTTTTAATGCAGAGATCTGATAAACTCAACTTGTTGTGGCTAAAATAGTTCTGTTAAAAGCAAAGTGGTAAAAAGAAGTATTAACACACTAACCTGACTGGACTGACATTTTATTATCTTCTCTAATCAAGGGATATATTGAGCTTTTAATAAAAAACCCCAACAAACTCCTTTGGATTTCTCCTAGGTTTTTATTTCAGTTATTTCCAATTCTTTCCAGAACTCCTAACAAAGGTACTAGCAATTTATAAATGAAAGCAAAATACCCTGGGGAAGATTACTTCATCTGGGGTTATATTGCATAGGTGATTCCTTGTTGTGTATAACATTGTCACTATTTTCTAATATTTTTAAAAGGCAAACTACAAACAGCAGATAAAGAACAGTGCAATTCTGGGAGTTTAGACAATCAACTTACCGTCTAGGAAGTTGTAAAGCTTTTATGGATTCCTAAACTTTGCCCACTGTGCTCAATAACTTTCCAAAAATTAATGAAGGACTTCATTCCTTAGAGGTGTAACCTCTAAATAACACTGATGCTTTGATTTGTGAACATTCTCCTGAACAATTTCTTTAAATCAAGACAGTATTTGAAAACAAAGCCACTCCTTTCAGGTCTGCAGGTAGACCTGCATCTACCAACAAAAGTGGTGCCCATCCTTATGGATTTGTCCAGAGAACTACCATGATTTATTGGAACTTATTCTTTGCTTATTAAAGCAAAAACCTCTTCCCAAGCAGCTCGTATCTGATTAAGGTACATGCATACAGGAAAACATTAACAGTGAAGGAAAGGGGGAAAGCACCTACATGATGGTAACATCTAAAGCCCCAAACACCTGTTGGACTTCACAGACTGCTAAAAGGAAATACAATAAATGTCATATGTATGATGTTTCAGTCACAGTTCAGAGAGATGGAACAGAGTCACATCTACCTTCAGTTTGCTTGTTTATCTGTCTCCACAAGCATAGTGCACAGCAAGAACTCTGAATTTCAGCACTCATGAATAGGTAAAGAATTAGGGCCTTACATTTACTTGCTGCTCTTCTAATTTGCTTGTCACACTCCTCCCTTCTCACAGTTTTTGACCTCTACTGAATACAGGCACATTTGATACAGCTCTTGCTTATTCATTTCATCTTTGCAGATGTTCTTTCTGGTTTCAGAACTCGACAGGCAACAAGCACCCTTGATTTATACACACCAAATACCCTGAGCAGCCCTTTGGATAGCATCTAGGTTTTCAGAGCAGGTAAGGATAGAAGTTATTTAAGGCAAGAGAGGATTAGCAGGAATACTGCAGCTCTACAGGCTACAACTCCCTTCCCCAGACATTACTGGAGCAACATTACATTATCCCCTAACGGGATCTGAGCTTTGGCACAGGCTGGATTAGCAGAGCTGCTGGGGCAGATGCAGCCCTGCTCTACATGAGAAGGGACGGGAGGCAGCTGCGTGACCAGCAGTGCATCTGTCACACCAAGTCCATCTGACTGGAGCTGTCACAGACCCTCTGCCTCCTGGTAAACCTCGGCCATGGTTAGAACTCGGCAGTGGGGGATGAGTTGAGAGAAAGCCCTAAATACAATTGTATAGTGCAATTCATGCTGCAGGTTACTTTACCTTACAAGAATTGATGAATTTTGAGGTAGGAGGCTGAGACAGATCCTGTTCCCTTTCCTGGCACTGATGGAAAAAGTTATTCAGGTATGGATCCTAAAACAGGAAACATTCACATTAATGTATATCATAGATGATTAGAATTTAGTGCCAGAAATTGGTTACAGTAATCACCCGTGACACCCACGAACACACTTGGTCCCCACCTTCTTTTATTGGAGTCACAGAAAGAAAATCAATTTCTTTAGTCCAACCCATTGGCCAGCACAGCTTGCTAAATTCCAGGTGCTTTGACTAATCTTTTTTCAGTGTTGTGAGTGATTATTTTTTTCCTCACAATCTAAGGGGTTTCAAGGGCCAGATTTTTTTTCTTCCTGGTGCTTACAATTCATTTTCTTGCTGTTTAAACTGATATTCCACAATTTTTCTGCTAGTATAATCTTAAGCAATTTTTATTTTTCTTTGAATTGTGTATTCCATCATTGGCATCTTGCCCTTCTGCACCGAAATAATCTTTAAATGCTATAGAAACAAATTCATACAAGATTTTAAAACCTCCTTCAGACACTCCCTGACACTTTCTGTGTGTAAGCAGGTCACAGGGCTAAGAGGAATGTTGGCTTACCTGAGTATTTACTGTTGATACAACGAAAGTAGAGACTTTGAAAAGTGGTTTCCCATTGTCCACCCATTTTATATCACTGCCGATATGCTGTTAAAACAAAAATAACAGAAAAATATTTCCCCACCTATTTCCTACTTATTCAAGTTTGCATCAATTTTCAGTGCACAGGCTTTGCACATGAGTGGGCATGAACTGCACTGGCTGCTGTGCTTTCACACAACACCATCGCTGCAATACAAACTCACTTTTCAGCACAAGACCAATGCTACCATTCAAGGGACCAGATCCTGCTCCACCCTGTCCTCATGACAATAGCAAAACAAACACAAGGAGGCAGAAATAATCCAAGCTGGACTGGATCAGCGGGAAAATATGATATCACACCACAAAACTGGAGAATGAATCATGACTGTGGAGCACATCAGCTGGAGAATGAATGTCATATGGCCCGAGTTTGTGCAAGGAGTTCTTTTTGACCACTCTGATTCACATTTTGAGGAGTTATAACTTTGTAGAATAAATAAAAAACACTTTTTCCATATACACTTGTGAATCAGCAATATAGGACGCTCAGCCCAGTGCTGCATATATTAGTTCCTATATTCAGTGATATGCAAATTAATATTCTAAACCAGAAACCCTATTTACCATTTACACTCCCCAGCAAATGGAAATGCCTGATCTCGTGAAAAACACCTGCAAATGGATGCTCTGTGCCATCTGAGTAACGTGGAAGTGTGAATGAATACCTTTGTACTCGATGGCTCCTGAAGGCTCAGGTAGCTGGGGGGCAGGCTGCTGGCCACTGGCACGTGGTGTTCCTGGGAAGCCAACTGGGCATCTTTCAGCAAAGGAAGCCAGGCAAACCCCACTGTGCACAAGAACAAATAAACAGGACTCTTTGGACAAAAGAGCTTCTAAAGTTCAGAGGAAGACAGTAACATCCAGCCAAAAACTTTGAAATCCTTATTTGAATGTACATAATTTATGTTTATAATTGAAAGTAATTCTACTACAGGTACCTGGTGTTTCCAGAGCCTCTTTCTTTTTGGAATTAGCTTTTGCATTTATGTCACAGCTGACATGATAAAATGAAAACAGAATGTGGTGTTTCTTATGGAGTTGAGTGGGAAGTTCAATTTTCACCTGAAATGTAAAATGTTACACCTCACTTTAGTTTAAAAATCAATTAAACCAGGCATCAGAGATGGGCTAAATGAGTGACATGTCTCTACGCAGAGGTCTAACTATAGCCTGCCTTTACTGGGTAATCTTTGCCTCATGGTAATAAATGCTCACTTAAGGAAATTGTTTATGATGATCATCTATCACTTTTACTTAAAACAGCTTTTTTCCACTTCGTTGTGTGGAGGAATATTTTCATTAATGATGAAAGAGCATAAGGTGAAAGAGGACAGAACTAAAGAGTGGTGGACTTTGCTTAGAAGTGATCACCTGCATTTAGCAGCCATAAATAGCCAGCCCCATGCTCATATCTCCAGGATGACCAAACTAAAAACTAAAATGACATCTCTGCTACAGCTTCATCATCATTTCATGGCAAAGACCAAGTAATAAAGGCTGACACGAAAATAAACTTTTATTTATGATTTCTGCTCAGTCTTAAATCCCTTATCATGCTATCCATGAAACCTACATACTGGTTTTCAGGTATTATTAACCTTTTGGAATAAAACTACAAACTAATCAGAACACGTTACCATAAGAACTAATAAAAATGACCCTTTGCTCTCGTGAGCTGTGATGAAGTTTATCCAGCTAATCCTATGCTAAAGTAAGGGTTAGAAATCGTTGATAAATGCTTCCACTTAAATCAGCTTATGGGTAAGAACCTAATACCTTAAACATAGATATAAAATGGGCGCTCAGAGGTGGAGATTAAGACAACTTTCTTCTTAAAATCCTACATTCTTTTAAATTCTGCACTTGGTTTACTAGGGGCATTTAGGACAGGTGCACACCTCTTCCAGCCAAATTGGCTATTAACATCTGAATTCAGCTCCTCATTGAAGTTGAAAAGTAATCTCCCCAAACCAAGTGGCTCACTAGCATCACATGAAGGATGCTTTCAGACATGTTAAACTCCAAAACACATCTTGTAAAGGGTTAGCAATGAGTTCAATATCTCTGAAAATGTAAGGCTTTAAGTTCCACCTCAGTTCCTAAACAGGAATCTTAAAATTGATACTTCACACGTAGCTGTAGATTATCTGCTGATCTTGTCTCTGCAATTTTATCAAAGTAAATTTTTACTGAAAGAAGGAAATTGCACTGACTAAGAGAACAGTTTGGAAGATGCTGGCTAAACACCCTATGCTATTCGCCAGTCTTATCACTACACAAAAAGCAGTAGTGGAAAATCCAGAACAGACACTTGACATTCAAAGGCCATCAAACACACCAGTCACTGATAGGGTGAAATTAACTTCACCTGCAGGAAGCCTGGGGAATCTGTACTTGGTGTTGGTGAAACAAAGACGCACATGTGATTAACATGCGGCAAAGGCCACAACGTGAACTATTCTATAGCTGCATCCTCAAAAGCACCAGCTAAATGCCTTGCTGCAGCCACCACACGTCACTGTACATTCTGTTCAGACCACTGGATCAACAAAAATGCCCTGATGCAGATCTGATGTCTCAGAGAGGGATCTGTTCTGACACTTGGCTCCACACTTCATCATAATGTTTACTATTTCCATTAAATTCAGAGATGCAGCTGGACCCTTAATGTAATCCAGACGTGCATTTTAGAGAGCCGGACTGTTCCTAATTAATTCTACAGCATCTTAACTGTACTCAGAACATCTTACAAAAGGAGCGATTCACTGAGTTGAGAAGAGAAAACAAAATGTGAGACTGCATGTCAATCTATACAGCACAGCCCTTCCAGATACACAAGCCATTGCAACAGAAGCGTTCTGTACAGATATTTTTCTGTCTCATTGGCAAACATATGGGATTGGCAGACATTTAATGAAAGAAAAAGCAGACTGACCTCATCATAGAAATCAGGATTCTGGGAATGATGTAGCACAGCAGTGTAGGCTGACGTTGTAAATAAGGGTCCACCTGGCTTCCCATAAATACACTGATAAAAGTAACATGTTTTCATTACATTGTGAAATTCTGCTGAAGACGCTAGTATTGGTATATCTAATATGTATGTATATTTAAAACAGTATCGTGAAAGATTGATCATTACTTTATCAAATATTAAAAGAAATGTATTAAGTGCTCAAACGTGGATTTTTTTATACACACTTCCAGTAAAAGTCCATTGATTCAGTGAAAATTACCCTATGCTCAATTAAGCAATGCAGACTCCTTAGACTTGTTCCTTGCTGTTATCAATTTCAGTTTTCTGCAAAAAGCTTTACAAAAAGCTATTTCACTTCTATGCAGTTCAATACACAACACAGTGCTTTTACTGACTTTCCAATGTTACAAAAGCTATCCCTGTTAACAATCTCTTTTCTGGCAAGGTCCTGTCTGGGCACTCTCGATTACTGAGTAATGGCAATTTTATTTATTGCTGGGAAAACCGGACCACAACTGGACTATGCAACAGACCTTGGGCAACAGCACAGATAGGAATTAAGTCTCAGGTCCTTCTAATTCTGTGCCTCACTCTTTTCAATCAAGTGTCCTGAGCTCAATGAGAAATGTAGGATAAGTGGTAAATTCTAGAATAAGCAAGATGCACTGTAAAAAATGGTTCAGTTTTCTAATATTATCCTCTTTTCCCTCCACCAGTCAGAAAGCTGGCACTACAAAATGGAATCACTATGACCAGGTGAGTTCTAACAGAACCACAGTACACATGTAGAGAGATGTATGACAACATCCACTCTCTAATTGTTCTGGTTTAGTATCGCCCTTATTCCTGGATTTTATAAGTAAGGTCCTCAGAAACAACACCCTCTGAATATACTCCTCTTGCAGCTCACCTTCAGAGGCTTTGCTCCTTCTTCATCAGAGCTTTTAAACTCAATGCACACTGCTATATTCCGTGCCTGGAGAGACAGGAGCATATTAAAGCTCAGATCAGAAATGGGGTACCCATAAAAACTCAGGCAAACTACAGAGCTGAAATAAGGTCTTTCCAGAATCCAGGAGAAATGTGCAGATGGTGTATCAATATTTATAATGCCTGTAAGTCACAGTGGTATCACTAGAAATAAAATTTCCAAGAAAAACTGGCAAAATGCAAGTTAGGCCTCAAAATGACTGCGTAGAAGCAGATTATTAAGTGACCAGGACTTACCTATATCTTGTCCTTAATTAGTTTTCAACCACCATGAAAACACAAGTGGTACTCAGGTTTCATTTAAGAACTCCAAACATTATCCAGAATAATTTTATCCTCACACATTATGTCATTAACATAAAGCCCTTTTGAAAATTGTCAAGAAGGTATTACCACAATTCTCTCTCTTTGAATCACTGATACAACTTAAAATTAACCCATAGATTCAACTCATTAAAATTGTACCAATGTTTTATCATAGCAAATCCTGAAAAACATGAAAAGCCAACTCAGTGACATCACCATTTTCCTCTCCTTTGTAAGTACTCCTTCATTCTTAAAAGAACTCATGCAATGCACGACTACACCATGTTGGCCTGAATCAGTCACACACTGTACCTTGTTGAAGTGTTTTTGGCTGTCATACTTGAGGTGTTTTGGATAGATGTATATTTGGTTCTTGTAAACTCTGTAAGGTCGAGAATATTTTGTTGATTCCTGTACAAACTCCTCAACTTCCACTGTAGGTTGATGCTCCTTTACATTATGGAATGGCTTGATTGGAATAAAGGATGAAGTCACACAGTCTTCAAAAGAAAAGAAAAGAGAGCCTTCACATATTGTGCTTGTTTTTACAGTCTTACTACTAAGAATAAGTAATATTGAGATGGAACATGCAAAATCCTGCCTTTACTTACAAAGAATGAGTAATGCTGAGATGCTTTAAATTTATAGATTACCTCAGAACAGTAGCAGTATGCCATCCTTACATGGTATCTCTCACTTGAGTTAAACTGGACAGCACTGGTAACCTCTTTTGACACCCATAGTGTTTGGTGACATTTAATGCTGTAAGAGCCCCATTGGTACATGGACAATTTCTACAGAATGTACTGAGTGATGCTGCTTCTAATCAATTTTACAGCTCAACAGCTCATTTAAGTTTTTCTATTATCTAATAACGTAATAAAATGAAGAAATGAGCAGTGCAGAACTAGATAAAATATATGATGCAATTGGGATAACTGAAATCAGATCAAGAAACAGAAGATGAAAATAAGCACTCTGTCACCGAGACTGGGAGAGATTAAAACTGGACAGAGAATACTTTCTCTTCCTGTGCCATTAAAGCAGTGAGGCATTTAACCTCATGGGGAACTCCAGCTGAGAGGGGCCACCAACTCAGGGATGTCCAGAGCTATCAGAATCATTTCTGGGAAAGGCCATTGGACAGACTCTGCCTACATATTCCTTCCTCACATCATAGAATAACCCCCAGGAAAAGTCTACCAATACGTCGTGAGGAAGCTGAAAGAAGCTTGTGATCCCCCACACACACCATGCCAAATTTTACTTCCTTCTAACCTAGTACAAGAGGAAATTGCCAGTTTCAGAGTAATGCAGGTGCTCTGCAACCCACGCAGGATGGGGAGAAGTGGCTCTAGGCCAGCTACAGCGGTGTGGTTTTTTTCTTCTCCTTCATAGGCACTGAAAACTGGGGTCTATGTGGCCAGGTACAGGATGAAACAAAGAGTGGTGTAATTAAATGACAACAAATCAAAAACACTCCCCTGCATACGTTTTCCTACACAATGGACACTTCTGTCAGAACTGTCTCGAGGCACGATTATGGATGGAAAGCCTATGACAATGTCCTATTTAATTAGAATAATTAATTTTAAAGTGGAATCATACTTGGATGTTCCAAAGGAACACAATCAACTGCAATGTCCAAACAGCCAGGTATAGTCTGTATTTTGCTAATCTTCTCTGCTCTGCAATGAGATATATGAAAACATTTTAGAAAATTAGAACAACAGAGATGATATCATCACAGGAATTAATCTAAAATGAAAAACAGACCCTGATTTAAGATATAAATACACATTAAACACATTTAAGATACACCTACTGGCTATTAAACTCTAATAAAACAAAACAGCAGAAACAAAATATGACCTGGTTTGTGGTTTCTTTTTTTTCTTAGTCTCATTCCTGCCTTCTCTTTGCAAGCAAAATGATTTTGTAGAAGAGGAAGAAAGTGATGAAGCAAAATTTACAAGAATTAACTTACCTACTTTTACTTTCTAAAATATTCCCTAAAAGGAATTCAATGAGAACCGGGATGAGAGTTCACAGCATTGTGGCTTCTGCAAGTGCCATGCTGAAAAGGGACCAAGATATATTCCTTGTGCCCAAGCAATTTGGGCAGTGCCAAAACCATGATGCTAAATCTCTTTTGTCTAGGAGATGCTTTAGAGACACAAACACAGCAGTGGTGACACTAATGAATAGTCAGTAGAGTGTCCTGACCAGTAACAGCAAGAAGGCACAAGAAGTTAAGGGCCTGATCCAAGCCCTGTAGCTGACACTCAATCCTTCTATGATCTTTTTTTTTTAAAATATAAATAGGACAGAAATTATTTAGATTAATTCATTTTTAGGCACATCTAGGTTAGAACAGACAAGAAGAAATACACGGTTCAAGTCTCATGTCACTTATCCAGTATAAACACAGACCCTGCTCTAGGATTAACCTGATTTATACCTGTGTGGAAGACTATGCAGCCAAACCTCTGTTGAGTAATTTACAGACTGTAAAACACTTGGAGAAGGTTTTTACTTTCGACGTCCATTCTTTAGTTTGCCACGGAGACTCAAACAAACAAAAGCAAGGAGTTGGGAAACCCACAAAGAATGCTTTTGCATCTCTGTCACTCTTTTTTTCTTTTTTCTTGTTTTTTTCCCCTGAGATAACGTTTTCTTTTTGGGTACTTCACCTGCGTCTCCCCTGATAAAAGCTGTTTTAAGCAATCGCTATTTTTAGGTTATAATAACATTTACTTTAATGTGCCAAATGACGTTTCAATTTTCCTGGAAAGTCCAACCTCAAGAACTCTTTGGCAGGTAATAACCTAATGTGAAAAACACTAATGCAACATAATTTAACATGGCCACTTTGGCACACTGTGTTAAATTAAGAAAAAAAAAACAGCGACAATTATTCTGCACAGCTTTATAAAGCTTCAAAGCAAATTAGAAACTTTTCCTTACCTTCTGTATTCTGCTATTAGTTTAATCAAATCTTCCATGGAAATCTTATTACTTTCTTGCCTGAATAAAGGTGAGAATCGGGAGTCTCTGTCAACATTTCCCTGATTATCTTTAAACACTGGCCTATAAAGAAAGAAAAATGACATATTTATAAACACTCATCCACATAAATATATACATATATATATATATTTCAAGGAATCATTTTGAAGAATTCTGTGCATCCATAGGTGGTTTCATCCATAGGTAATTTCATCCAAGAAGTTATTATCCAAGGAAAATCATTATAATTTTAAATAAAAGAAATCATAGCAAGCTGTCAAATCTCAATGACCGCCTCTTACCACATAAAGAAACACACGCTTTTGCAGAACCAGGTTAGAGACCTCAATGAATGTTCCTGTGCATTAAACCTGTCCTGTGTCCTCCAGGAGTACGACACCTACTCACTGTGGCTTAGCATTCCTTCAAAAAACAAGCTTGGGGAGCACCAACTAAATTTTTGATGAACCAGCTACAAAGTGCCCAACGAAATGGAAAAGAAGGATAACCATCTATAACTGAGAACAATAAATATCAGCTGTTGTGTGCACAGGAAAACATTTCCAGACATTTCCATTCCTGCTTATTGACACTTGCAGGATTTAATTAAGACATTCCAGTGCCCTTTGTATATCCTCGAGGGTCACACACGCTGGCTGGACCGGATAATGTAACAGCTATCCAAATTAATGAACCTTGGATTCAACCGTAGTATGAAAAAACATTGCTTAACAAAAGTAAAACGTTCTTGACACTAAGTGCTGTTCTGTGAATCACTTGGCCAATCTTGCTTCCTTAATTTACTTCTCTGTTCCACTGCCAGTGAGAAGAAGAATTGATGCCAGGACAAATTGTTGCCAGATGCAAAATAACAGAGTAAACCTTTGGAAGAGGATCCCAAGAATAAATATAAATGCACCGTATCTTAACTTAATTAACTGAGGGAAGCATCCCTATTTCAGTTCTTTGCAACTGAAGAGAATGATCAACTCTCTTCTACGAGATTTTTGCCTCCAGCTGTTGGAGGGAATACGATCCACACCAACACACCATGTCAAAAAGCTTACTAGGGAGAAACCAGACCTCACTTCTGGCAGCCACCACTTACTCTACAAATCCTATTAAACTGCTGTCAGGGAAAAAAAAAAAAGGAAAGATAAAAGATTTAATAATTATTACTGTATTGGTGACACTATGATATTTCTTGGACTCAGCACTGCTTCCTCCTCCAGACTAACAGAGAGGACCAAAACATTGGGTGAGTGATTTCCGCTGTGCCACTGGACTCTGCAATGTGATGCTGAGCAAACCCAGGCTCTGCTGGAAACTATTAACTGATTCCATTGCAGGCTCTGGCACTCAGCAAGCCTGTGCAGTGCAGCAGGGTGTAGGGGCACTCACCATGGAAGGGCTGCAGATGCAAGCGAAAAAGGAAAAAGAAGCTGGAAGTAGCTCACTCCGGGTCAGTGGTATTGAGCACTGCCTTTCAGGAAGCTCAGGGACACAGCATCATGATCCTCAAGGTCTCTTCAAACCCAAAAGATTCCATGATTGTCCACTGCTCCCCTCTGGTTTGGAGTCAGAAGGGCTTTACAGAGTTGTCCTGTTACAACCACTGCTCCAGAGCATCAGTGCTCCCTGGCTATCACATGCTCTACCTCTAGGACTGCTCCTCATTGGTTCAGCAGCATATCCCTGCCTAAATAATGCACCCAGGACAAAATTAAAGGCAAAATTAAAGGCACTACAAAATGCGGAAGTATTTTCATCTCTCCAGCTTACACACAGTACTCCATTTATATAAAGTTCTTACAGCCACATGAGTGGTTTAGATGTCCAGTGAAAACAAGATAACTCTTCTTAAAAAAGTATGTTTTATGCACTGGTCAAACTGTAGTGGTGTCTCCATTCTCCACAATTATTAAAGCTGAAGAATTGCCAGAGCAGCAAGTATTGAATGTGTTACAGCTGCAGTAAATTAACTGCAATCCCATGTTTTGCTAGATCCTTGCAGGTGGAATAAAAGTGCTCCTTGTCACAGGGAACATACTGAAGGCACTTGAGAACGACAAATGTCACATCAGATCAAGGAAACGCTTTAAAAACTTCTACAGTCCAGGGGTCCAATATTTGTCTAATACATTAACAATGCCTTAGTGCTGGGTACTTATTCACTGAGATATTTTAATAAGAAAAATTTCACAGAACTAAACTCCTGAAGAGATTCTAAAAGCAGTAATTTAGGGGAAAGCAAGTTAATAGATTACACTAAAGAAACTGAAACATCATCTCAGTACTTAAAGTGTTTATATGATTCTGTTCTTCTGACATTGTTAGCTGATTGTCCATAGTCCTAAAAATTCCCCGAGCACAGAAAACCTACACATTGTTCATCATTTAACTTTGAAAAAAGTACTTTTGAAGTAGTGGTTTATGATTTGTGGGAAAATTGCTCACCTCCATGGTTAGACACTCAGTGGAAGATCTGTGGCTACTGGAAATCAGTGCAGTCTCACTGCCTTCAGCCACCTCAACCTACAGCAGCTGAACCAAACCAGCAGCTGCAGAAGCTGCTGAAGGACTCAAATATTAGGCTCTAAAACATGATGTTTACAGGGTGGAGAAGGTTTGAAGGAGTAAGAGTGTAAAAACTAATCTCTGCGAATGAAGTTTTCCCCCACATCTACAATATGTAGCTGAGGCAGATATTTGCAAACTTTGGCAGTTCTGGCAGGAATACGAGACTCTGACACACTGTAATTCTAACACATACCGTAATTATACCTGCGAGAGCACGCAGACACCAGATTTCCCAGCAGGAAATCAGGGAAGAACCCTGAGTCATGCTTTTGAGCAATGCTAACAAACTGGTGCCACAGGAGCTAATTAAGAGTTTCAGTCACATGTGCAATACTCAGCTGTCAAGAGTTTGGCTTGCTGAATGCATGTGTAAAAATCGCACTGTGGCCATCTGTAACTGCTTTAAGGAGGGAAAATTTCCACACAAAAACAGGAGTGTGGTTAATGCCAGAATGAACTAACTGGAAAACACATTTCCAAACTCAGGGTTTTGCTATTTATCATAGCCAAACCATTTTTTTCCCCCTGTAGTGAGATAGCCTCATGTGGAAACTTCTATTTTCAAGCTGTGAAAACAGAAATAGATTTTATACTTTGCTTTTACCAAAGTCAGACCTGAGCAATGTTAATACGCAAGCAGATGTAAATGAGTGTGGAATTCTCATTTTCTCAGTGCACCTCAGCCCAACAGGCATTTAGGGTGCTCCCTGCCTCACAGGGACAGCAGCAAAACTTCACTCATGTCTGTTAAGACTTCCCTTAGGCAGAGCAAGTGCAGAGCTGCAGCCACAGTTCTGGGCTGAGACACACACTACACGATGCACTTGGGCAGTACAGCTGTGGCACACACAGCCCAGCAGCTGAGAACCAGGGGAGTGGGGCACAACCCAAATCCTGCTCCTGCCCACTCCCTCTCACCACGCGGCAACAAGGTGATTGTTGCTTGGCGAATCCTATGAAAGGAAAACGCACTTCTTTCAAAATGAGAAGAAAGCCTTCCTGTATTTTATTTTTGGCAGGATTTGCTGAAGCTGTGGAAGAATGTTCTAGCCTTCTTTATACCCACAAGTGCCTAGCCAAACCCTGAACTAGTTAAAACCATCATAAAGAGAGCTACAGCAAGGGCTGAGTTGCAGAAGGTACCACTGATGGTACTGCCACAGAGCACAGGCAGGCAGGCAGAGTCAATAGGAAGCTTCAGGTCAGTCTGGTGCCAAGCCTGCACCTCCTGATATTGCACAGTCTGTTACACAGTGAAAGTGTCTCTATCAACCCATCAATATGATTTTGATGAAAGGTCCTCTGGCTACACAGACATAGCAAATATTTATGAGTATCCTTGAGCTTAGAATGACAGATCAGAACACATTATCTGCCTTTCTCCTGAGCACTCACCTCTCCTGTTCTTACTGGATATCGACAAAAAAAGTATGTAAATAAGAAATAAATGAACCCTTCAAATGGCCATAGCTCACTGCATGTTTCCTTCTTCGCCATCTAAGCACCATATTCTAAAATCAGAAGCTTTCCCCTGCACATGTCATGGGAAACTGTGCCCTTCTGGAGCTCTGTGCTCTTCACCAGAAGCAAACACCACAGAGCTCTCTCTCATAACCATGGGCAATGCCACAACACAAATTTTTCAGCCAGCTCTTCCATTCTCCCTACTGAGAGCTTCAGGCAGCTCTCCACCTGACCTGCGGCTGTGAGAACAGAAGCCACAGAGAAGGAGGAATGTTTTCACTTGGCAGTTGACAGCTTTCCTTTTTATAGGCAATATAAAAATTTATATTCCCTGCTCTGTGCATGGCAGAAAGAAAGGAGAGCTGTCACAGGGACACACAGGAGGGTCTCCATCAGGGAGCTCTCTCATCCCAGGGCAGCAGTAAGTTGAAGAAATTACACAAGACTAGGAAAGAAAAAAGGGAGAGGACAGAGAAAGGAATTACATCAAAACTTGAGGGAAGAAAAAATGGAAAAAAAAGCCATATTTGGTAAAAGGGGATCAAAAGGCACAGGGGTGCCTCAATCTTGAGGTGAGACCAGCAAAAAATTATACAGGAGGAGAGAGCAAAAGAATAAAAATCCATCACTGCCACTGCACTGACCTGCAAAAAACCCTACTGACTGGCCAAATGAGAAAATAGAAGTTCTCCATCACCTACTAACCACAAAAAATGCAAGAATACCTGAACCATAATCCCTCAATATTACCCCCAAAGCACTTCAAGTCCTTGGTTAGATTTTTCTTAAAACTTGACAGGCACCATAACTAGAACAGAGCTTCACACCTATGCACCTACTTTCTAGGTGGCCACTGCAACTCTGTTTCAGACCACAATTCTCTTTGCAGGAAATTCTTGTGAGGACTGTGACTTTGACATCTCTTTGGTAATTTTTAGCGCCCAATGAATGGTGGAGATCGCGATATATTCATATTCTGTCAGCTACCTTTGCTGCTCCCTGGCAACTTCACTGCATACCTGAAGAAAAGATTCCACCACAGTAACATTTAATGAGCAAGTAACGGACATTTAGCTGTGAGAAAAATAGGGCAATGAAACAAAAAACCTGCAGGATATTCTGGGGTCCTGGACCAGAGAGAAAGCTTTGCTCAGCTTCAGGCAGAAAAAGTGGAAAAGAATAAAAGGATAGAAGTCCAAGGGAATAAGCTATAAGATGCTTATAAAATCATGAAAAGAATGAATACATACCTCACTGACCAAGCAAATGGCATACGGTATTTCCCCAGCTTGCTGCAGAACTGTTTATTGGATTTTAACACTTTCTGTGCATACTGCAAAAAGGAAATGTGAATTATTTCATTAATATCATTCTAGCATCTTAAATGCTGCACAAAGTACATGCAAGCTGAAGAGGCTACAGTGTCCCTACAATAATTTGGCCTGATACTGTTCGTAACAAAAGGTTCCAGGGTGGACAGCAGAGACATCACAACATTAATATGATGCTGCTGACAAATTAAACCCTGTCACCACTCCTTTATTCAGAACTGCATTAAAGTTGTTCCAGTTTTCTGTAACTGCCCAGTGCAGGTGCAGTGCCTGCTCTCAGAGACAGACAGGTGCCTACCCCAACTTTGCTCATGTACGAAGTCCCGTAGCTCATAATTTCTAAAGGATTGCTGAAAGAGAATATCCCTGTACTAAGGCATAACCAGCACAGGAATGCACCACGGATGGATTTGCATGTTGCAGACAAAATAGAGCTTCATTCATTCAGTCAGTGGAACTTGGACATTTGCTTTCTGAAGCATGGGGCTTTGGGGAGCTTGCCCTGTTCAGCAACCACACACTGCTGAGATTTGTCACGGTTTGCAATGCCTTCAGCTTCCAGCAGGCTGAAGCTACAGAGAAGGAACTGATGCTCCTGTTATATTACCTTAAAAGAATCAGGATACTTAATGTAAGGTTCGGCACTGTTGGCAATGTTTCCCGTAAGCACCTTTTCTATTTTTGCCACTAGTACAATCTCAGAGTGAGGATTACTTATGGAGAAAAGAGCCTGTGGATAAAAAAGAGAACAATTCAAAAGTATACAGCAGTACTGGAGAAAGGAAATACTGCCAGTGCTCTCTGTTCATGGAAACATTAACAAACCAAATCCAGAAAGGATTATTAAGGATTATTATCTAGATTTATTCAACACAGCCAGATGGAAATGAAAATCTTTGTGCTAGTGCTGAAGTCAGCTTGTGCACATGCAGCACCTTGCAAACAGACTGACTCAAGTCAAAAAGCAGTGTGACCACGTTAGCATGGCCTAACCTAACTTGTTCCTCTTGGGCAGCACCTAAAAGCTGGCCTAAATCAGTCATTCCTCAGGGGAATGAAAGGAGGAGAAAAGGTAACACATCCTGCTGTTTCAGCACACAGCTTACAGCAACAGCAAGAATGTGGAAGCACTTTGAGATTATTGCAGCATCTAAGTGTTGCTTTAAGTTGTGATTTTGTTTGGCTGGTTGGGAGAGGTCAGAAAACAGACCCAAAGAGCACAGGAAATATAGGTGGTTTCTCTAAATAAGAGACACTAACTTTTATCACAGTTTTGATTGCAAATGGTCTATACAGGGTGCTCAGAAAGCTGTATACAAGTACAACTGACACACAAAAAGAATTTTCTTGAAAAAAAGAGCCACTGGTAGCATACATAAATTCTCCAATGCAAAAGAATACTACTGAACTAAATAAGTCATACGAGCCACTAAGCCATGCAAGTCACATGTGGAATACCTGTTTGGGATACTTCAGCCACTCTTCTGGGAACCCTCTGACCTGTGGTTCTTCCATTTCATTGGAGTCAATACTTTCAACTGCACCATTTTCTAAGGGACATGAGGAACCTGAAATCATCTGTCTAACCAGAGTGTGGTTCAAATCCACATGAAAATCAGCAGAGATCTTCCTGCCATCCCTGACATCATACAGTGCCACGCTCACAAAGAAAGGCTCTACCTAGAGAAAATATCAGAAACATAATATAGCAGTAACTGAGAGAATTGGGGTAAAGTCTATCTTTTAACGGCTTTCTGCAACTAAAAAAAAGAAAGTAAACAAATATTATTTACGAATTATGACATACATTAAAAACACTCACACACCCCCTTGCCCAAATTAATTTCCAAGCACGTGATTTGAGGGGCTTTTAAAGATAGCTTGTTAACAGGGTGCCAGAAGAGGAATTGACAGCTTAGAAACTCACAGAATCAAAACCAAATAGATAACTAATTATTAGAGTAAATGAATAGAGTCCCAGAAAACACACTGCAGGATTTTTAAAATGTAGATTCAGAGTCATTATAAAAGAGGGAAGAGTGAGTGTGGGCTTTCCAGGGATCGTCAGAAATGCAACACAAAGATGACAAATGTAAGGGGATGGAAAATGTTTACTGGTACAAGCACAAAAGCGTGGGTGTATTATTCTGTGGGAAACACATGTTCCATTTTGCTGGGAAACCAGCATTCAAACCACTCTGACAGTGCCCACTTATCCTATGGCAGAGTACCAGGGAATTCAGTCCTGTGACTGAAAGTAACCTCCAAAGAGCATCCACAGTTCTGATGGAATAAATCAGCCTCAGAATAACACCACCTGAGCTGTCCAGAAATCAGAACCTTAAAAACTGTGGAGAAAAAGAGCAGTGCACAGCAGGTACAATGTCCTATGCTTTTTCAGCCTCTGCAGTGAATATTGCATGCCCTTGGTGCAATTATCATGACTTCATTTAAACAGTTATTCCAGTCTGCCAAAAAAAGATATTGATTACATCATGCTGAATTTGCACTCACTGTAGAGGTCATCTTCAAATGAAAAACAAACAGATCAACAAACAAAATCAATGCCTCATATGTAATATATGAAAGTAGAGTTGCTGGGACACTGATGTCTCATAACTTTCCTGCTTCAGAGGAGAACTAACTAAAAGCTATAGACTCACATCTACATCTCAATTTTCCCTGCCCTTTTTATTTACAGTAAGAATAAGCAAAATGTTCTGTTTTGTCCTGGTTTTAGCTGGATTTTTCCACTAGATGAAACATCCTGTCCTTTCTACTTTGCCTTCTCTCCTGTAACTTTATCCGTTTGGTTCCTGGTCTCTCTCTGAAAAACAATAAAAAAAACCCCAGTTCACCAGCAACTGATATTCAATTGCCTCCCTACATAGGTCTTGGCACTTTAAACTTGTTCTTCTTACAGCAATTGTTCAGAATCCCTAAGGCTTTAAACATTTTTAATTCTCCACTGAACTGTGGCTAAAAGTCTGCAATCTAAATCAGCTTCAAAATATCTGTCGAAAAGTTAATCAGTTCCGTTATTCAGTCCAAAGGGATGGTCAGGGGAGGAGGAGTGAATGCAGTGTGCGTGTGTGATACAGCTTTCCTTTCACTTCTCTTTCCAAACTAACCCATGTACAGAAACAGAAAAAGACAAACAAACAAAAGAAGAGAAAAATCACAGAGAAATAAGGAAAGCCTACATTGGTTGAGGGATCATTTTCATTTTCAGTAACACAGGCCTGGAGATTCAAACTGAGGGATTTGCAGGTTATCAGGATCCTCTTTGCAGGCTTTTCTTCAAACGGCTTTATCACTGAGTTTGTCCCTGGAAACTCCTTTTTCTGAGGATGCAAAGCCTGAAATGAGTTGGGCAAGTTGTTATACACAGAAAAAGCATCATATCCCAAAACTAAGTAAACTTTTTAAAGGTCTTTGCAACCACTGAAGCACATGAAAACCTCAAAAGTCACTGCTGGTATCTTCATACTACTATAGTAAATGAGTGTTAGTCCTAATTTATAGATTAGGAAGCAAACCAAAAAATTTGCCTGAGGACATCTATAATATCAGAATTAGGGATTCAAATTAGGTTTCCTATAATTTTAGAAGACACTTTTTTGTTGTTTACTTACTGTTTCTGAAACTTTAGCTTTAACTTTCCTCATACAGATTAAAAACCTCACATTTTCAGACTATTAACACCACATTTTAGAATGAGATTCCAGGCATTTCCGTCTTTTCCCATTACTTATATACCACGTCACCATTTCAATTTGCTTAATACTTTGAATAAAGGTCTTATAGCTGACTGACAGCAGGCTCAAGTTTAAATATACACTGATCCCACTGTTACTTAAGCCTTCTTTTTAAGTAAAATAAAATTTCTATTTAAATCACATTCAGTGCAAGAAATAATGTTCTTTGAATCCTTACATTAAATGTTAAACTTTGTTTTAATGCTTGTTTTAAGCTAATTCAGAGCTTAGCTCGACTGGACTGGGTGACCTCCAGAGGTCACTGCCATCCTCAGCAGTGCTGCAGCCAAAGTGTAGAGTCTGTACAGAAATCTCTGTGGGCTACAGATAGCTCCCTTCTCTCTTCACAGCTGAAGCCTTGGGTATACCCAGTTGCTTGCTGAAGTGCAACCCACTTTCCTGGCTCAGCTAACCCAGTTAGCTTGTGCCATCTGTATTTTAAAACTTCTAAGAATTTGTAAAAAAAAATTTAAAATCTCTTACTGCTATATCAGGATCCAGAGAGAACAGGTTTAGTCGCTCTGTATTTCGAGACGCTTTCACTGTTTCTTCTGTTTCTGTGATGTACTATGGTGACAGATAAGAAATTAGTTTTCTGCACAAGAACAGAAATCCATAGAGTTGTTAGACTTCTAAATCAATGAGTGATCAATGTTTCACTCGTAACATTTCCCACTTCCGCAGCAGTTATCCCAAAGCACCCCCATGCACTCTTCCCTTTTAAAGCAGGGATTTTCAGGCCATGACATACTTCTAAGGAATCCCAAAACAGATCAATTAAGTAATTCAAGTTTTTGTATGTTCACGTATGCTATCCCTTGAGTATGATGCACCAAAATCAGTTTAGAGATTCCCAAGCTGAGGGAAATAAACCCCCAACAAACCAGCCCCACAGAAAAACACCTGTGCCAGGGGAAGGCAGAAGGGGGAGCAGCAAGTGCCACTCAGCCCCACAGGCTGGGCAGACACACAGACTGCAGTGTCACCCAAAGGAAAGGCTGGGAGTCCTCTCCCATCCACCCTCTACCACAGGGAGGATCACATATACCTATTTCCTTTCTGACAGACACACTCTTAAGCTAATAACAAGCTCTCTGACAAAACCAATTTCACCTCCTAAAGCTAGCTGGTGCTTTCCTACCCTACCTTCTAAAAGTTTATCCTTATGTCTAACTGTGGTAACTTTTTTCCTCGCTATTTAAGCTCATTTATCCAATATGTAAAGTAAGCCCTATACGGTTCCCTTCCCCTTAAAGATCCCTTAGGATAGCTCTGCATTTTTTTTTCTCAGTCTAAACATGCTCAATTCCTTCAGTCCTTCTTTGCAATTCAATTTTCCCTAATTTTTTAATTTTTAATCTCTGAACTGTTAACAGAGTGTCCATCTTTTCTGGTTGCCTAGGACTGACTACAACCCTTAGCTAACATGGCACAGGATATTCTCTTGTTCAGGTCCCACTCAGTGTCTCATGTCTTCCACAACATCATGACACTGCCAGCACACATTAAGTAACAAGCAGCAGCAGCCCAGCAAGAGCAAGAGCTCTACATTCACTTCCTAACATGCACTGCCCACGGCCTGACCTGAAGAAGCAGGTTCTGATGTGGCTCTGGCAGACTGGTTTAGATAGAGCTGGGATCAGGATATTAATCTGCTGTGGACTAAGGAAAGGCCACAGAACACTGCTGCAGCCAGGCCTACAGAGCCAGGGTGGGGAACAGGAATTATCCATATAAAGGGCAAAACAAGCATCACAAAACAAGCTGACCATCTCCTATAGCCTTGCAGGCACCACTGGTCTTTGAGATATCAGTAAGATACTTCTGAGATATCTGCATCAACTAAACCATTAGAAAGAATCTATCCACAAACAAGATGATCAGACACTTCTGCTGCTCTTAACACATAAAACACATTTTATCTGGTTGGTTGTTTTGTTTTTATCTTGTTTGGTGATCTGATTTTTTTTCCCTCTTTCTCACACTCTAGGTGACCACGTCACATAGATCAATATGACCTACAGTAAAATTCTGTCCTCAATTGCATAGACAGCTTTCAGTTCAAATCTGTGTGAGTAACATCCTCAAACAGCATTTGGCTCTGTGGACAGACAGTATCTACAGCAGCTCACAGGCAGAAGGCTACAAACAGATTGTGCATTTGTTTAAGAGAAAGCAGCGAAGCATTTCCAATCTAGCTTTTCATTAAAAAGCTTCTTAGCACCATCTACAATTATCTCATCCACATGAAGCAGTTTATGAGCTCCAGAGGACAAAATGCTTCCCCTGGTAGCACACGTATCTTTCAATGAAGTTACAAAAGGCAATGAGCAGTTCAGAGCTCACTTCCTTGCTAGTCACACAGGAAATCTTGGCTCTCCAAGGGCCAAACTCTACCGAAATGCAGTTTAGATGAGCAAATATTTCACATATAACTGCGGGGACCAGACCCTTATTGACTTCACAGGTCTAAATCAAAATAGTCTGCGGAACACCTGCTCTTTTTGCATCTAGTGGAGATTTTCTCACTTAAACAAAATGATGAGTTGTTCAGAAAGAAGATTATTCCTGTCATTTGTTATGTCTCTAGCAATTACAATAGACTGTGCTATATTTTTCAACCTTTCACAGTATTAATGATCACCTACTGGCAGGCATTTTTCACTTAGGAAGTTCTTTCCATTAAACTTGTAAAGAAAAATATAACATTCATTACTTTTGTGAAGTCTGCGTGCAAGGTGTTCTCTGAAGAATCTGCCTCTTCTTGAGAGCAATCATAATTCACCGAAACTTCTGCAGGGTCTTGAAGAGAAGAAAAAAATCCCACAAAATGGTTTTATTATTCTTGCTATTACCACTGGGTTTAAAAGATAAAAACCTGTAATTCCATGTTATTTCTTTTTATTCCCTTCAGACTCATCATCTCTCAGGCTACCAAATGGAAGCGATGCTCATGTAAACCTCTGTCCTCCTCAACCTCATCCCCACTGCTGCTCACTGTATCTTAATCTATATTTAAGCTTGCAAACAGCAGGCCTGACTACACAGTGAAACATCCAACACATTCACCCATGACAAATATTCATGCCCATGACAAAGAAACCTTTTCATCTCAGTCCCTTCTGATGCAACACCAAGGGTTTATGTCAATCAAAAGGTTTTGGATGCCCAGTAAAGGGAGCGTTCAGCAAGGCAGGCAGCACCTTACCTGCTCTTTGGGAAAGGGAGGGATGCAGTCTGGACTCCATGAGCTCCAAACCTATGGATCCAGAGAACAGCACTGAACACAAGCCCTGAGCTTTAACTCAGCTCACCAGGGAGTGCTCTGTTTTCACTAGGTAATTCAGCTCCAAGTGAAAGAAGTCATTACAGTCACTTAGGGCTCTTCTTGCCAAGAAAGCCTCATGTCTTTTGACAAGTTAACTCCATAGCACATTCCTGTTGCTTGTTATCAGCTTTTTTACCAGTAGAGACTTCTGTCTTCTGTTAGCCTGTGTTTTTGACCTTTCATGCACATATTTCTTCCTGTTTCATTAATATCCCTTATGGGTGGGATTTTCAAAAGTACTCCTCTGATCCCGAAGTGCAAGTCTCTTGTGCCTCCAAGTTATAAAAACATCTTTGGCTATATGAAGAGTATCCTGTCCTTCCAAAATTAGAACTTATTATAAACATCAGGGTAAAGAGTTCAATTAGCTCTGAACATCCCTAAGGTTCAGATGCATGTGGATTCAAAGATTTGACTCAGCTCAGAGCACACGCAGTTTACATCTGTATTAAGGTTTCAAGTGTTTTCAGCCTTAGAATTTCAGCTGGAGTTCATCCAAACTGAATGTGGATTTATTATGTGGAGGAATGAGTTACTGCCACATGAAGACTGCAGTATAACAGAGCATCCAATTCTTTCTTCCATGGTGAAAGCATAATATGCAAGCTCAAAAAAGCAAGAGGTAAAAGTCAACAAGCTTTCAGAGAAAGAGCCATATACCACAGCTGGGATTTTTTTTTTTAATTATTAGCTCCAGATTTTTAAAGAAAGCAAAATGCTGGAAAAATAACTGATCTCACCACTCTCCAGCACAAAACTCTTTTAAACCTTCAGAGTTCCAGGACAGTAAAACACAAAGTACTAGCAAGATCATTGACAGAGAGGACTAAATTTGAAAAAGAGCTGCATATGCAAAGTGGAGCCACGTTGCTCCTGCTGACTTTGTGGGAACAGCTTTACCTCCCCTCCAGCCTTTTGAAAATGATCTGAGAGGAGTTAGCTGATATTGTTCAGGGATTGCCAAGACTGGTGCTGCTTCGTCAGAAATCAATAGGTACAGAATCCATTACAGACTCAGGCAGTTAAAATGATTAAATACTGATATGAAGGTTCCACTTTTTCACTTGTTTAAAAAAACCCCCAACAATACAAGAGCTTTTTCACTCTTACCAAGTCTCAGATCAGTGAGATCTGCACTCTTCCTCTCCTGAATGGTTCCCTCTGGATTTATTTGCAGGATTTTATTGAGAGTGAAAATCCAGTCATCCATATCCTGCTCATTTTCAGCTGCCAGCACAAAGTATGTGAGGTCATTCATTTTCAACTCAAAGGCATGTTTCCTAAGCCTGTTATTCTGTTGGAACAAAAGGAAAATAAAAATAAACACTAAAACTAATGCAAAAAGGTACTTAAAAAGGCATCCATAATATGGACTTGTATATGGCCACTCTTTAAAATGGCATTTAAGCAAATTTCAGTAGCTTTAAAGAAAATCCAAATAGTGAGAAATTAATGCAAATTTATGTCAGTGTATGCATTTAAGAGCTTCTATGGCCAAACATACATCCCATATTTAGCCACAGAAATCTAAGATGGACAATACTTCAGAAGGGAAGTGGAACAATAAAAGACCTCTGGTCACAAAGTGCAGCACTGCTACACGAGTTGAAGTGGTCTGGAGAGAACAGCTCTAAAGAACAAGTCTCTCACACTTCACCAGCACAGCAGACACACAAAAAGATAAACCAAAGTACTGCGAAGTCATATAAATATTTGGGGGAAAGTGGGAACAGAACTTTCCAGAAGATTGCAACAGGACAAATTCCTGCACAGTAACTATTACAATGGGTACTTCCCACATCTACTTTTTTCTTAGAAAGATTTTAAAAACAGCTTAGGGGATTTCAACAATTTTTCAAAAAAGGAAAAGGTGAGGTATAGTGCTAGTCAGTCATTGCAATGCTATCATTAACAAGCACAAAATAAGAACAAATGCCCAGTAAAATGGGAATAGATTGAATTCTGACATCTGTTCTGTATCACTAGATTTTACCTGTAGGAGATGATGAGTGTATCAATATCTGTCATAAGAATTAACAGGTAGTTACTGAAACAGCTCAATGAAATTAAACAAAGAGATGGGATCTAACAATGTGCTTCATTTCTCAAATCTACCCAATTAGTGAGGCACGTATCTCTTAGTCTTAAGGAAACAGTTGCATCAATTTTCTCTCCTTCTTGCTTATATCTGAGAGAACAGTAATGCATCCTACTGTTTGGCTGAACTTTCAAAGCTGACTGATGATGGACATCAGTGCCACCATTTTGATTTCAATATTCCGGAAGATTGCCATCACTTTGTTGACAGATTTAACCTTGGAGTGATGCTGAAAAATGAAAAAAAAAAAAAAATCCACCCCATAATTGTCCATTTCACTCCATTTTTTCTTCCTTAACAGTCTCAAATAACATGACAGTGGTCTCCTGTAGTTCTGCATACTGTAACTATTTTTCTGCACAGTCCTATACGAACAAGTTATTAAGAAGTTTCTAAGCCAGATGGTGAGATGATAGTGATACTTTTATTTAAGAGAAACAGAGGCAAAATCTGATAGTGATTAGCAGAGGAGGATGGGAACCCAGGACACTGAGAAGCAAGTTCCATGAACATTTTTTTCCAGCAGCAGAGATTTAGAAGATTCCTACCCAATCTGTTGCTAATCACTTGCTCCAGTTCTTATATTACATGTCATGACCCAGATCAGGAATCACTTAAGACTGAACTACTTCTTCTGGAGCTACTTGGGTCAACAGGGTCAGACATCTTGGCTTTTCAAACTGACTTGGGATTGTGTGAGTGTATATGTGTGCATGTGTGCTATTTTTTATTTCTGCTACTGGAAATTCTCTTGATAGGAAATAATTTTCCTCTCAAGTGCTTTATGGAGGTGAATATTCTTTCAAGGTTATAAATTTTAGTTCATCAAACACAGGGTAAGAATAGGGTTGGGTTTTGCAGCAATTGGTTCTTGGGTGTTCAGTATTTATCCTGATCCTGAAATCACTCTAATTCTCCAATCATACATTCAAACTAACGTAAAACAAGGACTAAAACTTCATTAAAATCTATTACATATATATAAAATCATATAACATAAGGGCTTGACCAAGAGCTAGAAGTTGAACAAAACTATGCCAAGAATCTTAGGTAGTGGCCATTCAAAACTTTTAAAGACAGATTATTTGTAAAGTGGATTATGTACACCAGTTTATGCATACCCTATAAAGAAGAATGCTATGTTTCAATTTTACTTCAGATAAGACAAAAGCATTTAAAATTAATGCATTTATTTTCTATTTTATATACTTCCCCTTATGACATGGCAAAGATCTTTAAATCGGGTACTGAAACACAAAATGAATGCATTTACTGTCTATGTTATGTACTTCCCCTTATAGACATGGCCAAGATCTTTAAATCAGGTACCAAAAGGCTATCAGACATTATCTAATGCAGCAATACATCTTGCATGCTGAATCTTAAGAACATCAGGCAGGGCAGGAAAACTTCAATATCCACTTTTCCATCTGCACTTCAGACTTCTGGCAAGTAGATGAGATCTACAGCAAAGTCTTTGTTTCAAATCTAAGGCCAACTATTTAATCTTCCTGATCAGTTAACAGCAAAAAAAAAAAAGGTACCATTTCTCAGTTCGCTCCTCTATAAAACTTCTTCCATATGATATATGGACCTTGACTTCTAATCTTCAACACGTAATTTCAAGTTCAAAAATTTCTTCCAGAAGGAAATAATACAAGATTCAAAAAAGAGACTATGAATGAGCTATAAATGAAACATCAGGCTAAGTCTAATGCCTGCAGGGTCATTCTTCCAAAATAACAGAATTGTTTTGGAAGCATTTTGTATTTTATCTGGAGATGATTTCTCTGGGATGTTTATTACAATTTGGATATTCTATCTCTATCAAACAGGAGCTCAAAGTCATTCATAGAGACTGTGCCAGTTTGGCCAAAATCTGGTAATATAGCTCCTGAGAGAAAACCAGGTTGCAACCACCCTTCCCCCCCACAGCGTTCGGGAAAAAAAGGAAATTTTTCCTCGAAGGAAAGTGAAAGAGATAAAAACTATTTATTTTAACAAACACACAGGACAAGGATAATGATGCTAAATAATGAACTAAAACCCTCGCTATAGAGAGAAACCTGGGAAGATTTCAGGGTCCTTCTGTAGGTGTGGTCTCTCTCCTCCTCGGAGCTGGTCGGTGAGGGCGTGGGCCCACCCCCGGGCCTC
>VZTD01003481.1:3342254-3420707 GCA_013397725.1 Rhagologus leucostigma
TTCAAGCTCAGTTTAAAGGCACAGAAAAGGCACAATACTACTTTTTGGGCATAGAGCATGATAGGGGATACACATGATAGAGTCACCCCAAGACAGAGACTTAAATAATTTATAGTGGTATTAAAACTCATTAAATCACAATGTACATATCACATTTTTTCACTAAAAATTCAGTTTTACCCAACTCTTCCTCCTCATTCTCTGGTCTCCCTGTTTATGGCAACTCTATGCCAGGTTTTGTTTTTGAGCCCTATGATTCTAAGCCCATCACAGACTTTGGCAGCTGATGATATTCACCCTATTACCCCCTTGGCTAAGATTCTAACTCCTTGCAAGTGAAGACAGCTCAAATTTGTGAATCCCATACTAAATGTTAATCAAAGAACAACCACAGAAACTTGTATCTGGGGCAGGCAAGAGGAGAACCCACCGTTCAACCAGTGTAGGCCAATTTGGAGGAACACCGTAGCTTTGGAAAGCAGCTGTCCAAAGTTCAGGGGGAGGAGCATTTCAAAGCTTTCTTGAGGTTTTTTTGTCAGAAGTTAGTCAAAAAGGGCAGAAATCTTGTAGTCAAGACACTTCTGCTATCCTGGAGTGTCATGAGAAACAGCAGAATGGGCACCCTCTGGGATAGCATTAAATGTGTACATAACAACACCCTGCAGGGCTGGACTGGAGCTCTGGCTGAGGCCCACCTTACAAGAAACACTTGCTGCCACCAGGCAGGAGCAAGCAGCAATTTCTAAACAGGATTTCTCTGTAAGAATCTCCTCTACGGCTTCTGCTACACTTCCAAGCTACCTGTGAGGGTCTTTCAGGCCAATGGATTGACACTGGCAAACATCACTGTCCTACATGCTTGTCTCCACCCTGTTCTACACCCGTTTGAAAAAAGAAACACCCTTCTGAACAGCACAGGGGAAATGGCCATTGCCCACAGAGCTGGGGACTGTCAGCAAATGCTTGTTCCCAGAGGGAATCACTGGGAACTGATTATTTTTCTTGCTCCAAAGGGGTTTAGAGGTGAAGGAGAGACATCACAACCAAGAAAACCTTTTGTTTATCAGGGGTCTTTCCCTTGTGTTACCTGAAAGATTTCTTTCAAAGCAACCCTCAAATCAGCCTGCCTGGCACTGTTACCAACCTTTACTGGTTAAGTAGTAAAGCACAGATTAAATAAAAGGCATTTCCTTATTTAGTGACACATTGGGCTAGATCAGTCAATAGTCACACACCATTCAAGGTAACATCTTGTTTAGAATGAAATAAAAGCAAAAAGAGAAATATATTATTAGAATGAGAAGACAGGAAGAAGATGGGGTGAAGAAGCTAATAATGTCTTAGGGGAACAACAGGACAACAGGAAAAAAAAGGTTGGTTTAGACATTTCTGGCAAACACACAATAAGGTTCTGTCCTACCTGATGCCATTAAGACTCTCTATCATCTCCAAAAGTGATGACCTTTGAGGAGGCTCAGGATACAAGATTAATTTAACACTTGCCCAACAGGTGATGCTTTGTAACCTGGATCTCTTTACCCCACAACAAGCAAGCATGCTCTTAGTAAGCTTGAGGTAAAATCTGACATCTCAGAAAATAATTTCAGTGACCCCCCCCCCACCGCAAACATTTCACAGTATTTTTTTATCATGTTTGCCATAGACAAAGTGTGTGTGCATGGTCTGCTACCATAATTCAGCTGTGGTTTTTTGTAACTTGTCAGTCTGAGCATTTGCACCAGTTTAAAGAGCAAAACCACTGATGCT
Source organism: Rhagologus leucostigma (assembly GCA_013397725.1). Taxonomy (NCBI): domain Eukaryota; kingdom Metazoa; phylum Chordata; class Aves; order Passeriformes; genus Rhagologus; species Rhagologus leucostigma. The sequence continues at coordinate 3,344,022 of VZTD01003481.1, forward strand.
TTCATTTCCTGAAACTGCTAATGAGACCATTATTCTGTTAATGAACGTGTTCTTCCACTAGCCTTTTTAAATGCATCCTACACCCAAAACACTACAATGAAATAAACTGGAGCTTACCTGTACAACTCCCGTACAAGAATCCAAAAAAATACATCCTTTTGGCTCCTTTGATATTTTTTCATCTTTATAAAAATTCATAATATACGAGTTATCCGACAACTGTGTCAGCTGGAAATAGCGCTTTTTGAATGACTGAAGTGGTGGGAAAGAAGAGGCATGAAAATTGTTGTACTGCAAATTATTTCCACTTTATTCACAAGGTTTAAATAACAGGTAACTCCTGACTGCACTTCCATCACACTATTTTGCAGACAACTGAAATATTACCTTATCATCATTTAAAGCAATGCAATCAAACCTGAGATATAAAAAGCTAAATGACGATGGCAAAAAGCGTGCCTCTGTGGGGAATTACAAATCCAAACGGAAAAAAGAAAGAATAATGTTGTTTCCTTACCCGAACAGTAATGCTATTGTTTACAGTGCTGTTGAAATTCCCTTTATAAAGCCATCCAGACTTGTAAACTCCTGCTGCTAATCCTCCTCCACCACCACCACCACCTTTTGAAGATGAGTGGGATGTTGTGTCCTATATGGAAGACATGGTTAATATTGCAGACTCGGTTTCTGAATTCCAAGATGAAAGAAAACTGGAATGTGTGAATATCTGCTTGATAACAAATATTCACCCTTTCATTCCTTTTAAAACAAGACATTATTAACAGCCCTCCCATACACAGGATGACATAAGCCAAAGCTGTTCCACTAATTTCAGAGCTATTTAAAATAGGAAATACTTTATAGGAGATAATGACCCTCCATTATCATTCTTTATTTGATATTAAAGCAATAAATAACTTCCCCAGCGGAAAAAAAACCGAACCCACACCAAAACCAGACTACATACTTCATCCTTATCCACATCTTCATGATCGATTTCAAAGGAATGTGATGGCAGTTTCTCTGGTCTACATTCACTTCTGGGAGAGAGGGAAAAATGTATTTGTTTCTTTATCTATTTGTTTATTTATTAAAAACAAATCATGTACCTGCTATTTCAGGGAGGTAACCATCCTGAGCCTCCATTGCAATGTCAGTACACCCTTTGCTGTGATCCTGTTGTCTCCTTTAAAACCACTACACTTTTAAAATACTTTTTTCCTAAGGCATGGGTACCTCTTTTTTACCCAAGACCATACAGCTGTAACAGTTCTATACAAATGATGAAATACCAGTTCTTGTTCTCTTTGCTGCTCTTCCACCACAAAATTTTGCTAATGACTCTTTCTGTTCCCAGACAGACAGTCAGCACAGCACACACTAAGCAACCCCATATCTTCTCCCACCCTTCCACTTGCTCATGAAGCAAGAACACACCAGCACAGAGCATAAAACATGGTGCAAAAGAGGTAGTGAGAGCTCACAGAGAGGAATTTAAGGGGTAAGAAAGAGCTGAGAAAAACCTCCAAGGAGGAACACACTCAGAGAAAAACTAAAGCAATTGCTAAATATTTTGGTCGTGTCATGCACGTGGCACTGAGCTGTGCCCTGGTGCCACAGCACTGCTGCAGTGGGCACGTTCAGTACTCACTGCCTGCCCAAGGTGTTCAGCATCACACAGCAACTGCTTTCCAATCAGGAAGGGTCAGGATTCAGAAAGAGTAACTCCGAGAAAAATCTTCTACACCATGCAGCCATGTTGTACGACTGTGTGACCCAGTACAGCATGGCCTCAAGCACAACCAAGCATGAAGTCCTACAGCACTGCTGAAAGCTGCTGAGGCCCAATATGCATGTTTCTACATGGAAAAGCCCACAGGGAAGTTCAGCACACCCTCAGTGAATGGAATTACTTTAGCCACAGTTAGATCTGGTACTGTAAATGATATTCCTTTCCTACAATGTAAAGCTAAACACTTAACACTCATCTAGTGTTCCCCAATACAGTGACTTTCTACAAAGGGATTGATACGAGAACATGCTCAGATTTCTCAAAGTACAACGGCAGATCTCTTCAAATCAAACAAAAACCGGTAAAAACTGGGCATCCAGAGCTATCAACAGTGAGATACAGTACAATGACAAGGATGTATCAGGCCACTTTATTTTTCTTGAAAAGATTTAGTCTCAAACACCAAACTTCATAACATGCACGTGCAAACCAAGGTTGAAGAGGCTGGAAACAATATGAAATGAGGTGGTCCTCAAACCAGATCTGTTAAAGGTATGTTAAGCTCAAAAGCCATGGCAGCTTCCAGCAAACAAAATGCAGACAACTCCTGCTATAATTTTGCGTCTGAAATATCAACCAGTGTAGTACCCAAACCATTCCTAAGAGATACAAGACACAAGATCTCATGTCAGTATAATCCTCAGTACAATGCATGTGTTAGGACGGGGGGAAAAAGTAAGATGCAAGACACCCCGGTAACCCCGGAGCATGAACCCATGAAAGCAAATCCCATTAAGCACCACACTAAAATACCCTTGGCAGAAGAGGATGTATGTAATCAGCTAAAATGTACTTTTGTGCATAGTAATGCACCCACATCTGTCCAATGCATATTTCATAAGAGTGAAGACATTTAAGGTTAAATGGAAAACTGCTGTGCTACAGACATTTTCTTGAGCACTAAATGCATTAATTTTCTAAACCAATCAGCAGGCTGGGTACTTAAGAAAGGGTATGTTTATAATCTCTGATTAGCAAAACTGCTCTTAATGGCTTTTTGTACTACCATGTACTCTGTTCATAAAAATACCAACATGCAAGAGCAAACGCAGGTCTAAGGGAAGGTTTGCAGTGCAAAACCCTCTAAACACAGTGTCTAACTGGGCCATAAGACTCAGTTTATCAGTTTCTGAAGCAATGAAGTTGCTTCCATCCAACCCAAGCCTGAAGCACCCATTTATTTCTGCATTATGTGCAGGTAAAAACCTTTTTCATCCAATATTGTAATTTTAATGCCTCAAATTCCAGGAAAGGAGGCAGTAACACAGCTCATTCTGGCACTTAGTGATTTTGTTAACTACTCTCTAAAACCTTCCTCAGGGGCAGGACACAAACCTTCCAGAAACAAGAGTATGGGTAGAAACTCACGCATGTAGGAATGAGCACCAGATTCTTAATTTCTTTCCACTCAAGTCAAGGAACTTGTTCCTGCTCCTCCCAGCACTTTTACAGAGATTTTCATGTTCTGCCTCCAAGCACAGGATGGATGCCCCTTACCCTGACACCAGCACATCCCCACAGCCTTGTACCATCAGTGCACCCAGTTCTCCTGTACAGTGCAGCTACAAAGCACTGAAATCCTTCTCTCTGTTACACAGGGTAACTGAAAGGAGAATTAATCCCAGTGAAAGGTGAGTGACATTTATGCATTATTAAGGAAAACGAAAAGCCACCTCTCCTGTATCAACTGTGCTTTGAATACACAAATACACTTGTAAGGATTTGAATCAGCACTAATGGAGTTTGTTGATACCAGTGAATTCTGCAGAGTCTTGAACTTTTCTGAAGGACCTTTGCTTCCCCTTTTTAAAAATGCAAGGCACTAAAAATACGGTAAAACAAGCACAGCATAGAAGACAAAGGAAAGTGCAAATATGGACAAAGCTTAGCAAATGACACAAGCCTAAAGGGAAAAAATAATAAAAAGGAGAACTTATGTGAGTTCTTACTGTGGTAAGTGTCGGAAGTCTTCTGAATAGGGTTCATATTTGTAGTTCACAACATGCCAGTGGGAACTGTAGTATTTACATGCCTAATCAGAAGAAACACAAACAACAACAATAGAATTACTACAAGTGTTTAGAGTCAAGAAGGCTAGAGAACTGATGAAGTTCTGAGGCAGCCCATGTGCTAGAGAACATATTCTTCTCTTTTAGAGCTGGGTGCACAGTTCTTAAAGGAAAGCCAGAGTCATATGTTTCCATATTTTGCAGCACAATTTCCCTTTAAAATCAAATGCACTGAATCACACAAGATGGAAGAAGGAGCTGATAGCAATTTAACATGCTTTACTGATTCTCATCTGCTTTCTAGGAAGCATCATTAAATTACATAGTTACTGCCTCAAAAGACATGATCTAGTTTAGGCTGGACTTCCTCCATGGACATTGATTATACATTTTTTGTTTGCATCCTGTCTTATTACTTAAGCCTTCCACTGTAAATACATTTGTCTTACTCTTTTTACTCCCCCTTGTTGCAGCACAAGCCCTTTACTTCTTATTCTGCCCTTAAGGATTGATCTTTAACCTCTTAATACCATTCAGGAATATATTAATAGGACTATAATTTTTCACCAGTCTCATTTTCCCTTCCACAATGAATTTGCTCAGTCATGTCATCACGTAGTTTTTGCTATCTAAAAATTTTCTTGCTGGTTTTGCACTCGCCTTTGGAAATTGTTCTTAATACATCAATCTCCCTTAAATAAGAAAGCCAGACCTGAATTATACAGGCTTGGCTGTGCTGTCAAATAGACCAGAATATCTGTGCAATTTATTTGATGCAGGACTTTTATCAATGCAGTTAAACCCAACGTGACATTTTGAAAGACAACAAGATGCATGAAATATGTAGTTATTGCTAAGGTACGCATCTACAAGAAAAACGACACAGTGTCAGAATTCCCAGTGATTCTTCATACAGAGTATAAACTGCAAACTGATATTTGTACAGTATGCTGAAGATTTTACCCCAGTACTGTATTATCTTCTCCCCACCTGAAAATTTGCACCAGGCCACCTGAGATGGAAAGGAAGGAAGAGAGGGATCGAGCCTAGAAGCCAACAGTAGAAGTTGCTGCCCAAGGAGGAAAAGCAGGCATATCAGGAAGGAAAAGGGTGAAGATCACAGCAGAGAAAGAAGCTGCAGCATTGAAAGGAATCTGAGGTGGGAACAGTAAAGACAGTCTCACAGAAAGGCATGAGACTCTAGGAGTCAAACAGGATGGAATAAAGGATATATCAAAGGTATCTGAATACCAAAAGCTATGCAGACAAAGTAGAAAGAAAGAGAATAAAGGAACGAATATAAATTACTACTAAAAGGTTGACTGCTTAGCTGGGAGTATTCCCTCTCTTCACTCCCTGCCCTCTTCTCAAGTGCGCACGGGAGTCATTGCTTGCACTGTGGTTTCTGCCTCAGAGGGACAGAGAGGGGATTATCAGGCTGCTGGAGCAAATCTGAGATGGGCTGACACCTTAACGGTGGTGCTGTCTAAATTACTCAGCACCAGCTTAACAGATCTCTTTTTCTAAAATCTTGTGCGAAATATGCAGAGTATATAGCCACAAATTATTTTAGGAAGTCATTGTATTCAGAGTCTTCTGTGACAGCTTTATTTGGTTTACAGTGTGGAAAAGGTGGCAAGGAAGTGGGTGCACATTTATAGGCACTCCTCTCCCTGGCAGTTCAGCACAACCAAAGGCAGTAAACACACTCCATGTGGATCCAGTACTTACCTTCTCATCTGACACAAGATCTCATTATCTTACAGGATGCAGAATAAAGTGTGACCATTAGACAATATAATGACATATTCTCCAGGAATGAAGATAATATTGTAGCATTATAACTGACTCTCTCTGCACTTGGCAGGGTCAGGCCCTGTGGACACTGAAAAGCTTTAGCAGAGGGATTTTTCAGCTTTCTGCTGCATTCTGTGAGAACTTTATGTTTCTCACAGAAACTATGCAAAATACTGTTAAGGGTTTTTGTAAACTATTTCTCTATCTTTGCACCTGCTGTTTCTCCAAAGGATTGTTATGATATCCTGAGAGAAATATTTTGAAATGGGTGTTGTGTGGACTGACCAATCACCCTGATGGGTGGTTGCTCAGAGGTCCAATAACCTTCCGCCATGCTGGCGACTCAACTTATAAAAACTGATTTATAATTAATTAAATAAGCCATTTTCTCTGGATTTTGGTCATGTTGTTTCTCATCGTCCCGGGCACAACAGCGACAAGGCCCAAAGCTACCCCTGACAGCCATGTTCCTACACCTCTCCAGCATTGTTTGCACTTGGCCTTTGACTATAGAAATAATAAAAAAACAGCCACTAAACCCCAACTGTTCCACAATGCTTCATAAAACAACTTGGTTGCTCTTGTGTTTGTGTTAAAACTATGTGATAGTACCCTGGGCTGTAAGAATACTCTTAAAGATAACATATACTCTCTTCTACATAAGCCAGTGAAAAGCTCATAGAGCACTGTGAGGGTGAGCACAGAACCTCCAATTCACACATCACTCCCCTTCTCCTTGGCAAATGTAAACCAAGTGAACCTTCTACAGAAAAGACCACTTTTCCCCTGTGGTACTTTCATTACTAAGTATTTTACTTACCAGATACAATTAAAGCCCACAGAGAACTCTCAGTGCGGACTTCTATTGCAAACATTATAGGCTGGTGTGTTCAAAAAAGCAGTTGTGAATAGCATATAGAGCAGGCCACAGTATTTTAGCCTGTAACTATAAAGGTTTATTGTGCTCCTCCAAGAAAAAGCTAATCAAAATAAAAATCAAAGGGGACAAAGCAGCACATTCAAGTATCACTCAGTAAATTCACAAAAGACAAGCCAACCCAAGGCAACAGCTACCACTGTTCTTGAACCAGCTTGCTGTGGGGAAACTAGATCTAACTTAAAAAGTAACACCAAAAAACTGTACAAATTTTCTCTTCAGAATACCCCAACTAAAAATTAAATACTTCTGCTAACCATACTGACTTAGAATTATTTTTTTAAAATTGAGAATTATTATCAGAAATTAAGTTTCAGCAATGAGGAAAAATACCTGCAAACCTGATTTGAGGAGCAAGAAAAACCTTCCTAGAGGCAGAGATTTCATGAAGAGGTCAGAGCTGGATACTACTGTTCCTGGCAAAGAACAGAGGCACCAATGCAGGAGCTGTTGAGCTCAAGTGAACTGTGGGGGAGGAAAAATACAGACGGAGAAATGGAAGTTTTGGGATGTGGGAGGGTTGGCACATGTTTGCATGAACTTTCTACTGCTCTGTTAACCAGGCAAGCAGCACAGCCCGTTCCCAGGGGCCCTATCAAATTCAGGTCTTTCCTTTTTTTTTTCTTTTTCTTTTTTGTTTTTGTCCAGATGGCCTAATTTTTCCTTACAGGGACAGACAATCCTGCAGGCTTTTTCCACCTGTAACTTCTTATCTCTGCTTCTGGTGATGACAGCATGATGGCTACCACTGTGAAAAAGACACTTAAAGAAGATTTACCCAGCAATGGAAAGGAACCTTTCGGAGGGGAAAAAAAAAAATCAAACCAAAAAAAAAAGAGGGAAGTGAGGGAAACACAAAATAAAACAAACAACTTCCCTGCTTATATCTTCTCTAAGACAGCACTAGTATGTGGTCTTCAGAAATAGAGATGCACATACCATAAAAGTAATTCGTGGAACAACTGGACTACTTGCAAAGAAACTGCACGCACAGAGAAACTCTGCCCCTCACTCAACCTGGCAGAGTGGCTGTTCCTGAGGTGGAACAGGGCAGGGCAAGCCCATGCAAGAGCTTGGAAACAGAAAGCAAAGACGTTCCGGAGCTGGACGTGGCCACAGTGCTGGAGAGGAAGCTGCAGAGGTGGCTCCGTGCTCTGCCCCATGACGTGCACGGCTCTGCTCACAGAGCCTTCCCTCCCTCCTCCGACCTCGGCTGCAGCAACCCAAGGCAGGAAGTGTGCAGGGATCTGGGGAGCTGGAAGGTGCTGTGAGCACCCTGGGTGGAAATCCAGCCCTCCAACCCAGGCCTGCCCCAGACTCCTCACAGCTGCAGTGAGCATGGCAGCAGCACGAGTGGCTGCTGCCAACCTGCACCTGCATTTTGGGGCTCTCAAAACTGTTCCCAAAATAACAGTTCACACGTATAGTAAAGTCCAGTGACACAGCCAAGTAACAAACCAAAACACTGAAACACTATTATTTTAAAGTACCAAACATTTTTAACAGGTACTTACCTTCTGTGCTATCAAAAGACTCACTATCCTTTAATAATCTATGTCTAGCCCTGACACTACAGCTCTTTGAAGCACTGAAAACACTTAGATTTTGAAGATGGGGAAATTTACGCTGTGATGCGCAATAACAAAACTTTCTGGGTGTCACTGCCAACAGGAGTTCCCATTTTAGTCTGATTTTGAAAGAGGTAAGAACAATGCAGATTAGCCTGTAAATCAAAAAGCCTCAGAAATCAACTCTATAGACACATAACCACTTTGAGAAGTTATACAGGAGGCTGTTGCTTTTTTACACTGTGATTAATAAAACTCATGTTTCATAATTACTTACAGATCCTGCAGACCCAACCCGCAAAATCTCAAATAAAAACTCCCCCAGATGAGTGGCAAGGGCTTTGCAAGCTTACTACAAGTGACAACTCCTGGTTGTGTATCCACAAAACCTCCACAGGAAAGTTCAGAGACACCCACATGAACACTGTATTATCATAGCCAAAATTAACTACAAATTAACTACATCATTCATCGAATGAAATTTCAATATTCCTACACTGTTATTACATTTTGATTTGTTTTTCACCCAGGAAGCTCACTCCTTCTGCCCCTGCTCAGCTCCTACACCTCCTCATTCATGTGGCCAGCTCCTCTGCAAACACGTTTCCAAAAAACTTACCCAAGTAGCACCTTTTTTTTTTTAAAGGATCACCTGGCTTAAACTCATTTCATAAAGAAGAGCTGACAGCTAATATTTATTTACCTTCTGCATTTCTTTTCACATATACTTAGAATTTAATTCCTATAGATACACACACAAACAGCATTTATTTGTGTGCACATACCTGCTTTCTTCCTGAAATTGTTGACTTGATGCAAACTAATATAAATATGTTGATTAAATATGTTGCAATTCGGTAGTTTAAGTTCCTCAAACTAAATATAACTTTGAATAGCAAGTGCACTATCCCCTTATGTTTCCAAATGAAATGTGGGGGAAATCCCAAGAATTCCCATTTGATCTGCATATTCACGATACAGACTTAGGAAAGGTGATATTAGGAATGTTTTTACTGCCTAAAAGGAAGAATTTTATTTCATTTCTTGTGAAGTGAATGTTTCTATTTGCCAAAATTAAGGACCATGAGGACAATGTTGACTGGCATAAATGCAGCAGACATGGAGCAGACTCTGTGAGGAGAGAGAAAATTCAGAATTTGGAAGGAAACAGCATGATAAAGGAAGTCAGGAATACTTACAACAACAAACCACTGAAGACAATTTTATTCTGGCTTTAAAAGTTCCTGGAAACTTCTCCTTTCTAATTAATTTAGTTCCTCAGGCTGGTCCTGCCTAAGAAAAGTTAAAGTGGAAAAATCCACAAGGAAAACATCCTAATACAACTACAGGTATAGGAATAACCAATTCACAAAGTATTAACTTTAAAATATAGCTAATACTTAGGTATAAATTAATAAAGGGACTCAGGTATTAATCATAAAATGTAAAGTATCTATTCTCTTTGCAGGCAGAAAATACTTATTAAGGAACTATTTATTTATTACCTTAACTTTATTTTGTTTTAGATTTTCATTTTACAGTTTCAGAAAAACACAGATGGTCAGACATCTTATTTAAAGTCAATTCTTCTGCCTCACCCATTACCATAACATTTCAGTATCACCAACAGGGAAAGTTTTGAGTTCTTGAGGAATCCAAAAGCAGTATTAAGAGAACTGAATAGACAACTAGAGGCACAAACCTTCCACTACACGTGGACAACATCAAATGCCTTCGATACTGAAAGCTTTCCTTGACAACATCAGCCTCATCTTTCTTCATCTGGCTTGCCAGCTCTTTTGGATCCATAAACTTGCCAAGGCAACTGAGTCCTCCTGGTGTGCCTCTAAGTACAGTTAAATGGTTGCTTGAGGAAGGGAAATCTGATCAAATCCCCAAGCTGCCTTTGTATGGATTTTGGTAAGGGCTGGGGAAAAAATCCTCTCATCCTTGAAGGGCTACAGCAATGAAAGAGCTAGAGGTGGAAGAAAAGCTTTCCTACTGTCACCAGTGGGAAACACACAGCCAGGAAGAAACAGCCAAGATTTTAAGGCATTATCACAGACTTCTGACAACCCTTTACAAATGACCTCGTCTTGCAGACAAGACCATCTGAACACCACCAAGCAGCCAGAAGAATGAGACAAGAGATCATGGATCTGAAGTCTTGAAATGGTTTCAGTACCACGTCCTCACACTGCACCATACGGAGGAAATTAGTTTCACCTCCAAGATCAGACCCTTCTTTTGAAGTTCACCAACTCGCTCCATGTCTTTGTCTCACCTTGCTAAAGTAGTGAGATAGTGAACAGTCAGAGACAGCTGATACCTAAATGGCTTCAGCAGGATGGAACTGTACATTCCCCAGAGTCTCATCAGGAATTAGGCATTTGATCCTGAGTTGCCACAAGTCCAGGTGACCAACAGTCAGTCAAGTGTGCCCAAGGTGGACACCTTCACTGTTCATGATATCATGCTGTATTTGAAGAAAGACCCCTTCAGAGAGTGAAGTGTTGGCCTTCCCAAAGTTCCAAGAGAGAAGTGAAGACCACCAACCCCAGTCCTGCACATCTATCCAGAAGTGACCGACACCTACCTGGAACACAACAGAGATGTGTACTGCTAGGGCAGTACACGTCTCTGCAATTGCTGCAGGGACTGCAATCACAGATCTTCACAGAACCCCACGCTCAGTTTTGCCTAATTTTGGACTGGAAACCATCCTCTCCATGGAGTTTAATTTATTGTGTGTGTGCATATATATATATATACACACACATACAGTTCTTGGCTTTGTGCAAACTGGAACATATGCATTACTACTTTAAAACAGGGTCTTTACCCTGCTACTATTCCACGCACAAGCTTAGTCCTCTAATACTTTTTTTTTCCACTGCTTTGCTCCTCTCTCCCCCTCCCCTTGGCTCAGTGGTACTGCAGAGAAAGCTAATAGATGTACTCAATATGTGTTTTACCAGGTTGCCATTAGCATCCCCTTGGCGTGCTCAGCTGTAACGATTCCCAGGAACCGTGCACCCTGTTCCATTTTTAGACCCACCACTTTCTCTGTAAAGCCATGAGCACAGTGCTGGCCTTGCAACTTGTGGAACCTTAAAATAAAAAGCAGACCCCAAAGTGCTGAAAGGGCAGTGAGGCTTCTGGGAAGGTAGATAACTCCACAAGCTATGTTATCTTTTAGCACTGCTGCCAGGTTAACAAAGATGGCAAAGTCCAGACAATCTGAGCTAGCAGTAAATTATTATTGCTCTTTTTAGACCTGCTGAAAAGAAATAGGGCCAGACTGTAAAATGTCACATTGCATACAATTCAACAGCTACATTTCTGCCTAATTTTGGACTTCATGATTTCTAATTCCAGTGTTTGTCTGCAACTGACTTTTCCTCCACAGTTTCCTCTTGCAGTTATAGTGCATATGAAATACTTTTTCAGACCAGGAAGTGAGGTGTCAAAAATCCCAACCTGTGGAAAAAAAGGCCAAGAACCATCATATTACGGGCTAATTATAAGTGCTCGGAATTAAACTCCTTCTAGAAGCTGATTGAAAATTTGTTTTCATAAACCTGTTTTGCTAATGCAAATGGTGAGCTATATTTCACATCTGTAATGAAAGATGGGAAGGTTCAGGGAGCCATCTAAAGTAAATTCCTTTGAACAGTGCAACCAGCTCCTCTAAAGTCCTTCAAAGTGATAAAACCAGTGATAATATGAAATATTCCTGAGGTAGCAGGATAAGAAATCTTCTGCTACAATCTGAGATCAGGTATGGAAACAATACAACCACAGGAGTTTTTTAAAGGTAGAGCAAACTCCTGGTGGGCCTCTAACTGTCATGGAAGAACTTTGTTGAACTTTCTATTATGAAGGTAAAACAGACTCTAAATACTTAAAATAAATATAAACCCCTACTCACCCTTCACAGTGCACCTACTCCTCATATATACACCTCCAAATGAGATACATACCTTGTAATAACACCTAAGAGTCTAAACCAGTGCCAACTGGTTATCTATTTTTGGAAAGATATCAATATTTTCAAAGTGCAAAGCACATGCAGATCATCAATCATTAGCAGTGATGTAAAAATACCAACATCAATATCAGTGGACTAGTGGTGACAGGGAATGCAACTGGAAAACAGTACAATGACAGGCTGATTCAGTGCATTTACAATTTTTCTAGATACAAACATCTCACACTAGGCAACTGCAGACATGCTGTTAACCCTCCCCCCTCCTACGGGCCTTCAAAATTCAAACTTGATTCAAATCACCTAAAGCATTTTAAAAGAAAAAGGATGTTCATATAAACATAGCAAGCCTCCCCCACACTCTTTTCATTTAAAATTAGATACTCACCTCTCTAACAAATAAATTTTCTGCTTTTTGTTCTGCATCTTCAGGTACAGAAGGATACAGTGTCCTGATTTCCAGTGAAATTGTGTCTATCTGACAAGAAACAAAAAATATGCAATTTAGTCAAAGCCAAACAGAACAGCAGTTTTGTCTCAGGAAGAGGTTAAGAACCTTGTTATCATGGCTTGCATTTTTCAGCTTGTCGTGCAGCCAACACACATGCATACCAACAACTGCAACCCAGCTCCTGCCCACACACACTATTCAATACTATCAGCTAAGGCATTAATTACAAGCAAAAACAGTGTTTGAGTAGATTTCTGGGAATAAAACTGTTCCAAGCAAAGTTCCTTCAGTCTCTGAGGTTTCTGATAAAAAAAAAGTCAAGTCTTCCTTACATCCTCTCCCAGAAATATATGCCAAATCCAACAGTGCTTCTTGCTTCCTCCACTTCCCTTCTCCACCTCATGCCTTTTTGGCGAGGAATGTGGAGACAGAACTACAAGCTTTGACTCTTTTGAAAGGAGAAGAGAGGAGTAGAGTCTCCCCAAAGAAGCTGCAAAAGGAGTGCCACAGGACAGCTCAATGGCTGGAAAGCAAGGAGAACCAGGCAGCAACTTCTCGGAGGGACATTGCCACCTGTGGGCACAGGCAGCAGGAAAAAGCCAACAAGAGACCCCTGGCACTGCCTGCAGACTCTTCCAGCCTCCACAGCCCGCACAAATTAAGCCCTTTTTCTGAAAGCAGCTGCTGGCTGAGCTGTCTTGTCAGGCCCCAGAGCAGGAAACCACAGAGAGAAGTAGATCTCCTGAAGTTCTCCACACGGAGCCAAGCTTCCCTTAGTTCCCAACAGGCCAACAAGAGGCCAGGGCCACCAGCAGTGCCTGTGTGACCCAGGCCCCCTGCGCTGGGGTTGGCCAAGGCAGCCACTTCACAAAAGACTCACAAGAGGAAGCTTTGGGGTATTTTCAATTAACCTACAGATCTGTCCCACTCATTTTCTCTTCCATAAGAGGAGAAAACAACCAAAATCAACACCCAGCAGCCCAGATTATGCTCTCAGTTACAATGGAGTAACTCCGTCACTTAAGACAGCAGAGGACTGAAACCCAGACAAATCTGGCCTCCCAAACCCATTTTCTCTTCCGTCACAGAAAGACCCACGATTTCCAGAGGAAGGCCTATGGCACACAACTGCTTTAGTATGAAGAATCACTATGTACTAACACCATGAAGCAGCTTGCGGTATCTACTGCATCCCTGGAGGCTCTCCTCCATATCCTCACCCTCAGACTAAAAGGTGATGTTTTTTCTCTTTAAACTGAAGCACCCAAACTCTACACGATGAGTCCCTGGATATAATGGACTGCATTTTTCCTTAGAGTTCACACAAACCACTCTGCTTTCCCCCCATCACTTTCCACGTGAGTAGCTATGAAAGAAAGGCACGTTATCACTCAGGCAGAAACATCATGGGATTCCCCGAACTTTTTCTGTTTCATCTGTAGAGCTCAGGATACAATATGATTAAACCCTGGCTCTCACAAAAAATGATGGCGGCATCATAGACACCACAAAGTGAAAAAAATCCCATCGTTCTGACAAACGGAGCACACTTTCCTAAGTGTGGGTTCCTGGGCTCTACCCAGCTGTGTTACCAATGCCTGCATGAGGTGCTTTACACAATCCTTGAGTCTATGAGTAAAAGAGACAGAAGATGGAGAAGTATGAATTTTCAGGCCATGTTTAGTAACAGATGTCTGAATTCTTGGTTGCTTAGGGACTTCCCAGCAGTACCCACAGTCTCTGGAATGCACCTCATTGCTTTTACTTCACACATACGTGACATTTTAAGCAGTAACGTTTTTTCAGCAGTCACGACAAGACACAATCCCTGAGCACAGCTGAAAAGCCTGGGGTGCCCCCGTGGCCCATGATACAGAGCTCTTCCCAGGGCTGGGCCCTGCAGCCACGAAGCACCATCCTCCCAGCACACACAGCACTGCTGAAGATCTGCTGCTCTTCCCAGACTGAGGCAGAGTGGGAGGCCACAGGAGAGGAGATGAAATGCACCCTGTACCTCACACTGACTCTGTCTCGATGGTGAATAAGCTTCAGAGAGACCAACAGTTTTGCTGCTTGCCCACAGCAAAACTTGCCTGCTCCATGTATTGCACAGAAAGTAGTTTTCAGTATTTTTTTTATAAGTAGGACATACAGCAAGTAATTTCTTTTTACCTAATACAACACTTCTTGTTAACTGATATGAACACACTGAGATAGACAACATCTGCCTTAGTGGGGCCATTGTGCCTCCCTCTCCTTACACAGCCTGATGAAAATACTGTAGCTAAACAAGACAGGTAACCCAAGCCCACTGTTCTGCCTGTGGTACCTTCCCCCACTGTCCTTCCCAACAAGACTGCACTTGTAAGAAAGAAACATAGCCCTGGCAAACCTGAGAAATCAGGTAACACTGGGCTTGCTGCCTTTCTAGACTTTGACAAAGAATATCACAGGTTTATTAACAAAGAATTGGGACATGGAAAATGTTACATATTGTTATATTTAAACTTGTGTTAGAAACTACAAAGCACTTCCCTTCTGAGAACTAGTTATGTTTAACCACTTAGCTGCAAAAGCTTGGCCACAAAGGCACTTCCTGTTCATAGCTGATTACTTCCAAAGTTAAATGCTCTTAAAGGCTGATCAGGCATGGCATTATTCACCAAAACTGCTTTATTCAGAAAAGAACTAAATTTCAACAACAGAATATGTGCTTCTGAAACAGTCATACAAAAAATCAGAGAATTTATTTAGAGAATTCAGTATTTATAAATGTGCTGTGAATTCAGCCTAATTTTCTAATGTTTAGGCAATCATGGCAATTGTCTGTTCAAGCCAAAGGCCAATTACCCTCTCATTTGTGCATGCAAACTGTGGTAATCAAATAATGCAGGTATCAGCCTAAAGCATTCAAGTCTATAATTCTTCTGAATTATTTTTAATTTATTTTATATAAATATCCTATATCTAACCACGATTTCTGGCACTGCCAGACTGTCTTATTTGCATAAGATGTTGGCCCCAGGTGTTGGATGAGTTATAAGGTGCAATTTCACTAAGCACCTTCTCTTGCCACATTCACCTTCTACAGTGAAACACGGAAGTTAATACTGCTTCTTCTCAAACACTGATTAGGAATAATGTTTTCAGGCAGTGACTACTTGCCAGTGACATGGTGAATTTAGCATTTGAAAATGGAGTTCAAACTCCATTAGCCACTTCAAACATTTTCAGTCTGAATCCATTCTGAATAGCTTTTAGTCTGAAAGCACGTTAGCAGTGGTTAAATCTTTAGAGGGATGCATCAACGATGATATTTACTTCCTGCAGAGGCCACCCTTCGGAGAGACCTAACCACACATGGGCTGACATGTTCCTCCCTGGTAATGCTTAAGTTCAGGCTCTCTAAAGAAAAGCTGCTCAGCCCCACTTTCATCTAAGTAAACAGATTTACTTAACGTTACCAAAACCTGCAATGAGTTAAGTCCATCAAATTAAAAAGCAAACGAAGATGCAACTATGCTGTACAAATACCACAGTGCAGAGGCTGTTGTGGTACAGGGCTCCCTGACAGGCTGCAGTCCCAGCACAGACCTCACCACCTGTGTGGGGGCCAAGAGAAAGGAAAGCAGGAACAGAGCACAGTTAAAGGACAGATTTTGCCCCATCGCTCCCTGAATCACATTCAGTGTGAGAGGCTACGCTTTGCCCACAGCTTGCTTTGCTGACTGCATTAAACAGTTGGAACGCATTCCTACGAGTCCGGATACCTCTCACTGTCCTGCTCCTGCCAGCCCATGCAAACTCGCACATCAAGAATATCCATAACCCCATTAATCATGATAGTAATGGACTCAATTTCTGCTCCTCTAAGAATGAGCAGATACTCCCTGTCACATGGGAAAGTGGGAGCTAAGTCATGTGCTATTTGAAATAACTCATGATCTCACCACTCTAACTCGTCTGATCTTAGAAATAACAGTCAGGTTTCCAGGGGTTTTTCCAAGGAGGCTCCAAGGCCTGCACTTCCAGCTGCCCCTATGCCACATGTTTCATATGAAGAGGCAGTGTCCTTGATGACTCTTGCTCCCTCCCCTCACAGATGCCTCCAGTTCTCTTACGAACTTCTGTATCCAAATGAACAACTTTTGTCCCTGCACAGCATCTAGAAAGCAGAGGTTTCACAACCTGAAAAATAGGGAGATTTTGGCTTTTGTTCAGAGCTAAAAAAAAGAAGCCTGAAAACAATCATGCCTGCAGTGATGGCAAGTACAGCAATTGCACAACTCAGCCTCTCTTCTTCTAAGGCCTCTGCGATGCTTGGAGGGAACAAGGCTCCCAGGTGGGCTTTCAGAAGCCCAAAGAGTCAGGAGCATGTCAGACTGAGCTTCAAACAGGTTTTGTATTATGCAGGCAGGTTTTGCCATCTTACACCTGTCCTAAATTTAGGCAATGAATTATTGCTTCTATTGCAGGTTGAAAACCAGGCATTCAGCCATATTTATACAAATAGTTTTAAGAAGTCTGAGTTGCACTTTTCAAACAGATTTAGGAAAGTCATACGTGAGAAAGAAGAACAAATTTGCACGACCCATAGAGTTTAACATGCTTTTAAATTTAAGTGACTATTAAATACTTTCATCTACCTTTTTTAAAAAAATTAACTTATATTTACCAACATACCATTAACATATATTTAGTTACTAAACCTGCATACAAGCAAAGCTATTAGCAAAGGAGTGCTGAGCCTATTGCCACTAAGGAAGAGCAGCAGTGATTTTAAGCAAGACTTCAGATCCTGGAGAGATTTGAGAAGAGGCTGCTGGGTGTTCAGTGAATTTGCAAAGGATGGAAGAAAAGAGAAAAAATTACTTATGAAAGGATACAGCAAGTATTTTGTTTGGATATATGACAGTGCCTAGGAGCAGAAGTACAGATGTATGACAACAAACCCAGGCAACAATAAGACGTCAAAGGTTAAAGGTGGGAGTGAGAGCAACTTGAAGGAAGGTGTAACACTTCCTTCATGGCCTCCTTTCTGGCAAACACATAGCAGAAAAGTGAGAAATAGGAACCCCAGACAGCAGCAGTTCCATCTGTCAAGGAGGGCGTGGCCAGGTTTGGGGAACAGAAGGTGAAGGAAGCACAGCAACCCAATGGTGAGGATGCAAAACTACCAGGATCATCACCGAGCCTGCCTTTTTATAAGTACAACAGGAAGGCAATCAACTCCGTCTTACTACCACCAAGAAGTACAGTGTAAGCTCTGTACTGATGCATTGCTGCAGAAATTTCCACTGGCCATTATTTCACAGCACAGCAACAGAACGGAAATTTGTTCATGGGATCCAGGAACAGGTGAAAAATGAAGCTGAGCTGACATGCTTTTTCTGAAATGGAAAATGGACTTTGGGTAGGCAAATGAGTTATAAGGAAGGAATTGCTAGGAAAACAAGAAGTGGAACTGATGTGAATCAATTTTTTTTTTTTTTAAGGGATTATTAAGCATGGTTACAAAAGAAGTGAAGTATCTCTCCCCCAGCTGGAATAAAACCAGAGAAGGCATCTGTAATGTATACATCTTGTGGTCTTCTGCGGAGATGCAGGGGAATAGAGGAACACAGTCTGTCAGACTCAGATTGATATAAAGAATTCTCTGCTGTTCCACAGACTTCACATAAGATGTTGGAAATGACTAACAGAAGTCTTGTGAGAATAACAGCATTCTCTTTGAATGCAAGTCAAAAAGAGAAACAATTCTGAGATGAAACAACTGTGACAATAATCTACCCATATCTGACGCATGTGGTGAACACAATAGATCCAAAAATCGGAAATCATTATTAAAAGCAGAATTTTCTCCTGCGTTCACTGCCTCAGCTAACTCTTTTGGTTGGGCTTTCACTCTGAAGAGACTTTTGCCCATAGGATGTGCTCACCCACAGGCCCAAGCTGCGGCTGTGTCAACACTGAGACACGAAGTCTGCAGCAAGTGTAATCATTAGGAGTCAAACAGGGCCGGCCATCATTTCCTCGGGCATTATCACATTAAATCCCACTCAGAGCCAGCCTGGGCACCTCCTAATTCAGTCAGACGTGGACCTCTTTCTACTGAAATGGCTGACCCAGACTTTCGTGCACAGGTGATATTTCAGCAGGAGGGAGCAGGACTATAAATGGATACTCTGCAACTGGAAAACCTGCCTGGTACGGAAGCTCTGCAGTCCTGTCTGGTGACATAGGCTCTTGCCACTGACACTGATTTCGACAGGAGATAACAAAGATGAGGGAGGTTTATTGCAAGGATATGGACCCTACCTACCACTGCCTTTGCTCTTCTGTGAGTAGAGACCACCTCCACCATACAAGTACCTTTCTCATCTGTCTTAATCTCTTTTTCCTTACTATTTTTTGAATTTAAATAGATTACGCCAAGTAGCTTCAAAGCACAACACAGAGGAAAAACAGAAGCAGCTACTAAAATCTAGGCAACAACTGCTCGAAATAAAATGAAAATAAGGATATGAAAATATGCCTGACAGACAGAGGTCTTCAGCAGTAGGACAAGATTCTTCTTTCACTGAGGTTTGCTCCATGGACTTGAGCTCAGTTACTCTAAATCAAAGGGCTCAAGGGCCTTGTGACAGCACACAGTATGTCTAGTCAGCTTTGTAATGCTAAGTTTCAATTTCATAAATTGACAAATGTGCAAAATGGATAAAGGAATTAACAATAATGAGGAATTCTATTCTGTTTAGCTTCTCTCAATCCCATGAGCACATTAACTCAGTTAATGCCACCAAGGAAATAGAGCCATTTAGTAAAACAAAGCAGTCAATTAGATTAAGCTGCCCTCCTAGGACAGGAGCAGTGCCATGAGCTGATGGGAAGGGCCTTCACAGAGCAGTTACAATTGGTCACAAATTGAAATGTCTTTCCATTAGAGAATGCCTATTCATCAAAACCTAAATGTTTTACAAAAACGGGGTGATTTTGCAGAAGTTGCTGTTCATCGCAGGCAATCTGCCCGTGCACTTGCCTGGCAACACAGCTCCCCAGCCACCCTTCTGACCACCCCAGCACTGCCACTGGAGAGCTGCCCTGGGACCCCCCAAGCTCTCAGTGTCTCTGCAGTTTGCCAGGACAAGCAATGGGGAACCCAGAATGAGGTCAGGCAGCTCCATGGCTGTGGGGTTGGGGATCCACTGCCTCTCAGTGTCCCACCATGAGAGCTTTCCTCAGCACCAGAGACTCTATCTAGTGGCCAAATAGATCAAAACAGAATAGGATCAGAAGTTACAGATTAAATTAGACTACAATAGTAGGGAGAGATTCTAGGACTGGCCAAACTATCACTGTGCTGAACAACAGGCAAGTATACATTATAAAATAACATGTTTAGTGAGTTCCTCAAATGTATCTGGGAACAACCAGGGCTTCAAGCTTTATCTGATCCTAAGCAGTAAAGTCATGCATATATAAATGTCAGAGGAAAAAAAAACAAAACTCAAAGCCAAGTGCATTTGGTGGGAGGGAAATATGGCATTATGCACGAGTTAAGAAAATCTTAAGAGAGCCCTTGGACAACTTCTGGCTCTCCCTCTAGCAATGGAGATTAAATCAATGAACAGAACAAACCTAAGAAAATGAATAACACATATTTGCCTTGTACTTACTGAAAAGTCATCATCAGGGAATAATATCAGATCTTTAAACTGGCTGTCCCCAATATTTTTTTCGATCTCTGTGATAACAGCCTCATAATCCAAAGGCTCCAAGAGTTTGGGTTTTTCCTGCTGTGGAAAAAAAAGAAAAGATCAGGTGATCTCTCTACACACAAATTTGCTTTCTTCCCCCTTCATAAACTGAGATCTGCTGCTTTTTTGCTCTTATACACCAAAGCATGAATAACTTCTCCCCTCATTCCATTCTGCTCAGCTTGTTGCATCTGAGCTCGCGCACCAGAGTGAAGTGAGGAAGTTGGGCCACCTGCACCAGCCACTCTCCATCTCACAACTCCAGAGCATTCTATCAGCTCATTACAGAGACCAAAACCACCACCTTAATTTACCTGGAATTCTCAGGAATTCTCTCTCTCTTTCTCCATAAATACATCAAGAAAATTGATGGACACAGTTTGAACTGAACGTAGATAGGACTTTGAGCTAATATGTTTCAGAATAAGAAACCTACTTATGTCTTCACTGTTTTGCACAGTCCCACCTTTCGAACTACTGGCAGCTTGTAAAAGCCGCCACATTGTTTTACTTAGCAATAATCCAAGATTATTCTTCTGGAATAAACTGGCATCCATCTCCACGGTTTCTCTTGTCAGAAAGCAGGACTAGTATCATCATAGCAGTACTACTATTGCCCGAAACAGCAGTAAAGTAAAAAATCACCACAGGAAGAAGTAAAGTCACATTGTCTTGAAATACAACCCAAAAATAGAAAAAGAGAAGCCTGCCTGACATGCTAGAATACATTAAACAAATGAAGAGTCATGTACTAGAGTAAGAACATTTGCTCAATTCAAAGATGTAAGCATCAGGAAGAGTGAACGAGAAAGGGCAAGAACTGCCGGAAGGGACAGAAAAGAAAGTGATGAGAGAAAAAAAGGACACCAGTGAAAGCAAATGCAGAAACACTTACTCTCTCAGTCTGATGCAAAAGCGGACATTAGACAAGTTTGTATTTTACCCACTGTTCTTTCATTGGGCTATCTAGAATTATACAAAGTTTCCCTCCATCTTCCCTTAATCAAAACCAAGGTGTATTGAAAAAAAAGCTTTGACATCTCCATAAAACAAATTTCTCCAATGAGATTGTCCATCATATATGATTTTACTTATCTCATTCTTGTATGGTCCATTATACATATAATGATTCAAATGTAATAGTTCCTCTCCCTTTTGACTTTGTCCTAGAAAGTTCTTGTTTTTGTAGTAACCACAGTCATCTCAAGATTTCTTGTGAACACTGTTACCCTTCTATACTGAGTCCAAGACTCCCCTTTGCATCAAATGAATCTATGAAAAGTTTAATTAAGTATCAGCAACATAGCCACACAAATTTGATTAAAACACAGGAATACACATGTTCCTAGAAAGTTTTTCAATTGCTGAACAGCTGATGCAAGAATCACAGAACAACTCAGGACCTCTGCAGGTCACCTACTCCAACTCCCTGCTTAAAGCATCAAAGGTCCACCAAAGGATGGTGAGGCAATTAAAAAAGTTAGAACTGCTTCTTCAGCAATCTATTACCTCTCTTCTCAGTCTATTAACTCTCACAGTCCCTTTTGCACACTTAAGAGTTAATAAACTTCTAAAAATCCTTAGTATTTAGCATTCACAGGCCACAAGGACTATCTAGTGATGCTGAGACATTAAAGAATTGTAAAAGACATGCAAGATCAACACATAACAGTAACAAATCAAAGAAAACCACTTTAACGTTTGATTTAGGTTCTGTGACAGGACCGGATTCTGGTTTTGTGATGTCCAGTTAAGACAAGGAGCCCTACTAGTACACGAGACTTCATATTAACCCAGCCACAGCACCTTAAGCTGCCCCAAGCTGGTACTTGGCCTTGCCCCAGTTGACACACAATGATCCAGTCCTGCTCAAGAAGCTCTTGGGCTGAGTATCAGTCTTATCCCTTAGTGAGGTTTCTCTCTGTTGCTTGCCGACAGTGGCTCCCCACAGGAACTTAATGGGGTCACTGGGCCACATCACCATCCACAGCTCGCTCTCATTCCCTTCCAAACTGTGTTAAGTCACTCTACTATCGTCTTGACAGGAGTTTCAGACTTTCGGTCATTGAATCTGTCATTGCATCTATTTATTAAATATTCCTCTATAAACATACATTTCAAGGAGTTAAAACCACAAAGAGAAAACACCAGTGCCCACTGAGTGTATCATCTCTGCTGTACCACTGATTTTGGTAATGATGCCAAGGCCTGAACAAAGTTCACTCAGTTCAAGTTCAGCAGAAAGGAAACTTGTAGTAGTGCAACTGTTACCTTCAGTAGGAAACCTTATAGCAACCATTTACAAGAAAACTCAAAGTAAAAGTGAAAAAAATACATGCACTGACATAATATGAGGCACTAGTGCTTCACACAGGCATTCTTTCCTATGTAGTGGTTTCACTAAAACACGAATATTTTCTGCAGAAAATTTGTGACACTGACTACACCAATAACCCTCCCTCCCCAGAGCTGATACTGTCAGGCTAATGATTCTGCAACAATCTCAACTCTTAGTAAGTCAGACATGCCATTGAAATCATAAAATGTCCACTCTCCAAAACAAGACGTGTCAACACAATCTTAATCTTGGTCAGATGCTCCTTAGAAACATCATCAATGTCAGATTTCAAAATCTCCTAAAAAAACATTAAGCAAAAAAATGACATAAGTAGTCACCTTCCTATTGAAGTTGTTGACCAGGGAAGAGCTGGGAAACCCCAGAAATCTTGCAACTTCTCTTGAAACATGGGGAAATCCCATAAAAATGCGTAGCATTTGCAGGTTTTCTATGCCCGTGGAAATCACCCCTTTTGCTGGGGCTGGTAGAAGGAAGAGGTATTCCTCTTTCCCCCTGGAAATCCCTGTGAGGTTGGGGTGAACACAGCTACATCCCCTCCAAAATTAATATCCTGCAGATGTTGGGGTGCAAGTGGAGGCAGGGTAAGCTATGTCACATTGCCCTCTCTTTGCTCTTCAGAAACTGGCAATGCTCAGAAAGCCACTCCTGAAAGCTGCTCAAACACTCCAGGGGAAAACTTCTCCTTGGCAGCTGCAAGGTCATTTACATGAGACAAGAATACGACTTGAGAAAACCCCGAAGCAGAGGAACACAGCAAGCGTATGAACATCACTGTTCCCACTGCACTAATTCTCTCGCTCTCAGTGCTGCAAAGGGCATGATCTGATGCAAACATTTTAACAGATGTTAACAGAGAAGTCTTTGGAGAAAGATTACACATCTGAACTAAATGCACGTAGATATGACATTAGCAAACCCACTGCAAAACTTTTCAGTGGAGCACTTCAATATTTATGGTGATGTTTTTCTACTGATGCAATAAAAATTACATTCTTTCTTCCATGTCAGTACAGCAAAATCCTGTGTAAAATGCAATACTGTATTATGCCAGCTCCCATAAATCAGAGATGCAAGCAATAGCCCATCCTTGCCAATATACTGGCTGCAGAGATAACTTAGTCCCCTGCCAGCATCAAGCATGATGCTATAATAAACGTGACTCCTCTCTGCATGTTCTTACAGACCATAAGACTCTGCTCTGTGGACACTGACTCCACCCCTTGCAGAACCCCTACTCTGGACTTGGCAAAGCTCAGCACTGCAATGCTTGCATTGCAGTTGTGATGGGAAGTGGCAGCTGGTTAGTTAGCAGCTTATCTCTACTGGTGTGGGGTGGCTGCTCGGTTTTTTCCTCCCAAGCAGACAGAAGCAGTGATGTTGGGATTAGCAAATTTCTCCCTACAAGCACTAGGAGAGATCTGTAAATGAGTAGGGCTGATTTAAAGTTAATTTAATAACCACAGCGCTGCCTCTTCTCAATTTAACTTGTCTGTTCTTTTTGGAAACAGGCCAACCTGGCAATCTGTGCCAAAATCGAATTATGATGTCTTAGATTTCTGTAATGCTTTTTATATTCTCCATCTCAAGTGAGTAATGAATTTAGTTGTGCTGAAATGGTTGTGAATACATCTAGCAAAAAGGCACTCTCCGACTCCTCACCTGCTACAACATTCTCAGCAGTACCATTTATTTCACACCCTGACAGTGTTGTGTAGCTTTGCATGTTGTTGAGCCAGCTTTTCCACACTCTTCTGGAATACTGAAGAGATGTTAAATCAGAGCCAACACCGTAGGAGGATAATACACTTTCACAGGGGTGGAACCAGCCAGATTCCACCAGTGATATATGGCTTCACTGCCACCATCTTCTGGTCTAGCTAAAAAAGGATTGTATTTCCCAGTAGTAATAACCCAAAATATCCACATAAATGATATTACAGAATCAAATATGGTACTTGACTTGCTTCCAGATGCACAGACATTGTGCATTGATGCTAGTACCTATCTTTTCTTCATAATTATATATCATCCTCCTAAAGCTATATTTCTGTGAACACTCCCTGAAGGAGGAAATGATGTAACAGAGACCAATAGTCTCTGAACAGTCACCCCAAGAACTTCCCCATTCTAAAAATAAAATAGACTAACTGCTGTGATTTTCTAATGTTTTAATGTCATATTATTCCAGCACCAAATCCTGAATATCTAAAATTTATTGCATTTAATAGAGATGTTTAAATTAATTCCTTCTCTTCCACACACCAGGAAGAAAAAATTAAGGAAACTGTTAAACAGAAAGAAGTTGATGGACTTCAGTAACCTGGACTTCAGTTACCCTAACGCTATCTCTGTGACAGGAGGATCCATGTTGATAAAGAAAATCAAAACTATTGTGACGGCCAGATTAGTCAAGATCAAGCGAGACTCTGATTTTATATCTCATCCAAGGTATAGCTTGTCAAAAATTACTATGGGCACTTAAATACTGTAAGTGGCCCTTAAAAGAGAAAGGGCCACTTACTAAAACAACGGCATCACCCTCCTGATCTTTTTACACTTCTTAATGATATTATTAACCAAACTCAATCCTATCAAAACTCACAACAGCAAATTAAACTGCTTTTTAGGATGACACCAATGTGAAGTGCTTCTCTCTGACATAATACATGTCTTTCTGTGTTTTCACATGGTTAATATACGTAGCTAATTATATTCCACCAGAGCAGGCCAACTTCAATTGAATATTTCTTTGCCAAGCCTCTCCAAACTGAAGCTAAAAGAACAGCCAGGATTCCATGACTTTTGGAGAAGATGTAGCATTATTTAACCCAAATTTAACCCTGTCTCAGATATGCCAGAGATCCAGCATGCCCAGCTGCTCTGAGATGTGCTACCAGATCATGGGTGAGCAGCCTGAGACCCCGTGTGCTCCTGGCAGGGAGTCCCATGGCAGCATTTGTACCCAGGGAGCAGAGACAGCACAGCCACTCCGGGATTAAGGTGTCCCCAACACCCTCAAGCAGCTGAGCTGGGAGTGACAGGAATCACCCACTCAGGCCTCCTCTCTCTCCACTCCCAACACACTCTGCATCATGTTACAGATTTCCTATAAGGAAAATAAGTTTTGCATTTCAAGCACAGGGCAGGCAATTCCAGGTCTGCAAAAGGTATCCATGGTATGGATAGGGAAGCACAGCCAGAACCAGCCGGCAGACGGTCTCTCCTTTTGATTCAGATCTCCTCCTTTTTATGACTGCTTGGCCTGTTCTGCATCTATTTACAGTCAACAAACTCTCTGGCCACATTACAAAGGCTTCCTTTGGCTCAGTATGTGATCCACAGTCAACAAATTTATTAAAATTAGTGGTACAAAGAAAATTTTCTTTGACACACCCCCTCCCATCTTAAAATACCGTCACTTGTCAGGTCAAAAATGTTTAATTTGTCATGACTTTCAGTAAACTTTGTAGAATTGAACTTGGAAAGAATCCAGTCAGGGCTGCACAACACAACTAATATACTCTTCAGTGTCAGCACTGAAGCCAACGTGCCAATAAATTTCATTAAGGGGATTGCCAGTTCCCACACGATTCTGCTACAGAGAAAATCACAAAGAATTACGAAGAATCCAACCCCCAGTTCCTAGTGATTCAGAAATTACTTGCCAAAATGCTATAGTACCCATCAGCTCAAGCAGAGCAAAAGAAAGGAAAACTGTTGAAGATCCTGCTGGGAATAACAAAAGTGAAACGTAATTTTCATTCTTTAAAGCCTCTTTATTCAAAGAAAATTCTGATTGACACCAGTAAGTGACCTGCTTGATTAAATGAGACTTACTTTGTGCAAATACAGCTGGGATAGGATCAAACTTAAGTGCTTACACTACCACTGTTTTGTTGATCACAATCTATGTAAGTCTACTTTGTTTTATTTTCCAGCTTTAAAAATTACTGTTAGAGAATTCAGCACATTAAATATTTGAAAAATAGAAACACCTCTCATGTGGATGAGCTATCTCAGAAAATTTTCCTTTCAACTGGTGGTCCAGCGGGAGCCCTCGGAGCCTTCAGTGGCACACGGAGCTCCCGTGCGGCGACCAACGAGCAACCAGGGCTAAGGCTGCCCAAACCACAGAGATCTGTTCTCAGGCAGCTGGGAGTGACCCACACTTTCTAGTATCTCTTGTTTCTCAAGATAGAATTTATCGTTGCTTTCATTACGAATTTTGAAAGCTCCAGCCCTAATAAAACTACCTCCCTCATAGTTAAACTGTGGAAGCCACACAGGACTGTTGGTTAGCAAAGCCTCCAGCTGGGGGGAGGAGACGCTTCATGCTACGCCCAACTTAGTCATATGCGTTTCCCGAATCCCGTTTCTCAAGCACAATTGTGCACCTGGCATTGCAGCCTTGCTGCAGCGCCTTCTGACTGCAATGGCAATGCATGGGCATGTCCATCCTCATGGACTAGCACTTTTCCTTTTAGAGAGTAGATAAAATTATCAGTACAATCTGCAAAAAACAGCCGGGGTAACAAGGCAATGACCTACTTGTCCTCTCTGCTTATGCAGTATCTTGAAACTCTCCTTAGGAAGGAGATAAAAAAATTTCATGCAATCATAAAACTACTAAAATCAGCCACTGACAAGACCTCTAATGAAACTGCTAAGTTTTAAATTTGGATTTAATTGGTTGGCTTTTCAAAATTTCAAGAATAACACCTTCTAAATAGAGAGGACTTCTGAAGCCTAGACTAAATATTTGCCCATAGGTCACTTCAGGGGAAAAACAAGAAAGTTTTGTAAAGCGTCGTAAGTGTTTTTTTAAATAATTTACATAGACCTCTAACCTAGCAACACTCAGCCACTTTCTCTCCCCTTACCTGACCTAAACCTGGAAAAAAAAGTGTAGTTTTAGCAACAAAAGGCTTTCTTTGAATCTACCACACAGAATCTATTCATGAAGAAAGCAAGCAAAAGCCAAAGACGCAATTCACTCCTGTTCGTGCAGACATCTGAACAGACAGGTGGGATGTGGTGGAAGGGGACTGGGCAGAAGGGATGGGAACTGTGGGGGAGCAGAGAGGAGCTGCCAACAGAGCTGGAGTGTTCTGCTCAGCCGCTTGCCTTGCTAGTGATTCCTTCACTCCAGGGAAGGAGAAGGGCATTGTCCTGCCCTGTGCACTGCAAAGGGGATGCTGAAGTGAGTCTACTTCAGCTGTTCTGGAAACATGCTTTGCTTCATGTCTGCTTCTTCTACCACAGTCTCAGGTGGGCAGAGCCACGGCCTCAAACAGAAACGTTCACAAAACCAGCCTGCAAGCTGCATGCAGTGGATTTGACCAAAGCTCATCAGCTTCCTGTATAAAGTTTATGTAAACAGCACTTCTGAGTCTGTCTGTGCACACACACATATGTATAACTTCACATACACAGTCATTGTAGGCTCAGGAAAAGCTACATTTAAAGAAAAGATACTCCCAATTTTTGCCCTTAAGCGGCACTCCTAGCAGAGGTAGAAGCCCAGTTCTGACACCTATAGCATCTACACAGCAATAATAGAAGTGGTTACAGCAACAGGCAAACTGGTCCCCTCCATCTGTGCAAACTGGATGAATTACGGGGACAGAGGGATCCACCCATGGTTATCTGTGTACAAGTTCAGGGGAAGTACAAAAAGAAGGATGTGCCAGGCGTTCCTACCTCACCCATTCCTCTACCAGGTTCATCCAACACAAACCTGCTGCTAAAATGGGGGTAGATTTTACATAACACTGTGCACAGCACAGGATTGTCTTCAAAACAGTTTTATTTACCTTGAAACGGAAGATTTCTTCATAGCAGACTTTGGTTTTAGAGTACATAGAAGAGTTTGTTTTTCAGGGACTGAAGAGAAAGCTCTAATGTTCATTAGATCATGCTGTGATGCTAAAGACTTTGATCATAATCACATGTCTGATGAAGTTACAACGCAGTGCAAAGGCAAACATCCATTGTCCATTTCCTATTAACACCTAAAATTTAGATGTATGAAGACCTAGACATGTCGACTGAGCAAACAACTGTTTTCAAAGGGGCTCAACAACTTCAGGAGACCCTGAAGCAAAAACAGCTAACAAAAATGTTTGCATTAGCTCTAAATAAACTTTTCAAAGATATCATTTAACTTCTAGAGTACTTAGTAATAAGTCACTGTCCCATGGGGCAAATCTCATGTATGCTGTTCTGCTTCATTTTACTCAGTGAATAACTCTCTTTCTCTACCTGCACTGTGGTTACTTGTCTCTTCACAAGCAATAGGCATTTCTCATGCTATGTATCTGAGTAAATGATTTTAAGTATTTCCACAGAGGCTTTATCTGTAAAATTAACATCATCTATACATGGCCATTATAAACTCCGCTCTCACAATGACGTTAAAATTGTAATTGTTTCCTTGACATCAACTCCCCTCCCAGTCAATTATCTGGCTGTCAAGGCATTTACACACACAGGATGTGAATGAGAGCAAAATCTGGTCAACCACACCGAGCTCAATCAACAACCTACAATCAACTAAAGCTAATCAGATAATAATTAGTCTTACAAAAAAAGGAGCTTCCAGCAAATAATACAAGTCCATCTACAGAAAACACAGGTCTAAGAATAGTATATGAAGAAATGCCCTCTTTGAGTCAGGTCCCCACACACAAAAGCATTTACAGCTGCAGTGGGAGCTGACACCACTTTGAAATCTATGTGGAGGTGCAGAGGGCTGATGCATGAAAGAGATTGGCTGCTGATTGATAGCAAAAAGTGCCTGTAGGCCAAAGATTTAACATGCTCCAATTATGAAATATTGGGCAGAAAGACACAGATTGCAAGGCACAAAAGTAAAGCCAAGTGTGCCTGCATCTCCTAAGGGCTAAACAAACTACTGAGAAATACATCTACAGAGTAGTATGACACAGTGACCCCATCTTAGTCTATCTTATGTCTGAAAAGAACAGAAATCAGCACAGATTCCCCTGCAAAGCTGAGTTATGTCGCTGACATACAGCAGCCATTCACATCAGGGGAAGTGCAGTGTGACCCACAAGCCTCTGATGAAACAGGCTTTTTGCCTATTTCCAATTACAGGCAACAGGCACAGGGTTACAAGTGCTTTACGTTTTAGGTCAAACTACGATGCATTGTTGTTACTTCTAAGAATCAGTAAAATTCTAAGGTTCTTTGGCACCACTAACTGAACGCTCAGTTTCTGCTACCTGAGGATGCAGGAAAAAGGGAACAAATACATTATCTTTATCTGCAGGCAGGCTGCTGGCTTATTGTTACCATTTGGGCTTTATTTCCAGCCACCCTTTCCTGTAAGGCTGCAACCACTTCTGATGAGCACTAATAAAGTATAGACAGGATTTGTACAATAATGACAAAAATCCCTCCTCACCAGGATTTAAGAGAATAAGTCAAGAAAGCAGTGCCCACCTCCTACCAAAGCCATGTGAACTGCCATGGTTAGATGATTTCAGCAGCACCATCAGCATTCATTCCTGAGACCCTTAACCATGAAACTCAAACATGGTATCTCTGACTGTATGTCAATAGCTCAGGGCAGCAGAAACTACACCATAAAGTAGTCTTGTCAAAAAGATCCACTTCCATATAAAACACCTATCCATAAAGGCAGTTAGTCACAAGCAAAACCCAAACACTACTAGATGAACCACAAACCATCTTAACTAGTGACCAAGTGTTACAACTGCAAAGTTCTTTTCCTTCCTATTTAAAAAAGCTAATGAGAATACTCTTCTTGGTTGTTTTATCGCTGATTCTGTTACACTGGACATGCTGAAAAGCCTCAAAAGAGCTATCTGCACGCACATGCAAACAGAGTAATGGGATGAACAAAACTATGGAAGAAAACCAAACACCTCTTGCCTTGAGGAAAAGGATTCATTGTCTCCTCTTGGGGAAGCCATTAAATGTTTTATGAGCTAAAGTAGCCTTTCAAGTGAAGAGAATATACTGAAAACCAGTACTTGCCTAAGACGACTCAACAGCAGGCTCTATTACCTACTGTTGTCTGCAGTTTCAATTTCAGTCAGGAAAGCTCAGGCACAACGCAGTTAATGTGAGCTTCCCAGTGCCCCGCAGTGCAGTGTCAGGAGCCTCAGCCCTGGCCCAAAACCATCAGTGGCAAAGCTGCTGTGTAGCCCATGGGGCAGAACCGCACTCTAGCTTTTCCACCAAAGGTTCTGAAGCTTTCTCCAGTGGCTCCCTGCACTGCAGAAGGCCAGTATCTTCCTCCTTTTCCTGGCCTTGAGAGGTGCCCATCGCAGATCACGAACTCTGAAATAGCACAGAGGAACTTTCCACTCCAGAAGCAGCATTATGGATTTTCATGGAACTACCAGGCACTTGCTATGAGGTGCCAGAGGGACCATCACGACCTGCTGCCCTCAGTATGTTTCTGATCAACAATGTGAGGCTATAAAAGTTTCCCTAACGTGCCTGAGTTCTGAAAACTTCTCAACTCCCTGTGCTTCAGTCTCATTCTCCAGTGCTCATTCCCTGATCACGGACTGAATGAGGCTTGGTGAATCCTACATAAACAACGAGCAATAAATCCTACTCTCTCCAAAGTGTAGTCCTAAGAGAGACCTGCAATTTCTTAGCCATTTCTCAGAAGAGGTGGAAGAAGGGTGCATACTCACACAGCTTAATCTGTGAATTTCTCCTTGATTCACTCTCCTAATGGTCTTTCTCTTCCTCCGCAGCTCACTGGGCTCCTTTCTGAATCTCCCACGAAAGCTCATTGTATCCGTAGGAATTAAGCAGCCAACAAATATCTCTTTAAAAACTGTGCTCCTTTAACCTCCTTCCTTCAGCAGCTTCAGCACAACTGGAAGCTGCGTATGCTGTTCAAGTGGGAAGTAGGTCTAAAAGTTACACGCTGTATCCACAGTAACTGAACAGAAAGAAGAAGAAAACCAGCAATAACTCATTTCTTCCTGTGAACAACATTCTGCTATTAAGGCAAGAGCGTCTCATTAAACCATAAATACACAGTCCCCACCTCTAATGCAAATCGAAATAGGAAGTCGTAGAAAAAACACCACAAGTGAACATCTATCTTTGTCTCAAACACCATTACATCCTTTCTCCTCACCACTCTCCCTGATTCGAAAGCCAAAACAGCTGCACTCTTACTTCATGTGCATGTGTGTCTGCAAGATAAAAAAAGTCATTCACAGATCAGCCATTTCCTACAGAGCCCCTCGGTAGCAGACTTGGACCACAGAGCACATGCAGGGACAGGTTTGTGCTGCCAGGGCCCAGGGCTGTCTCTGCTTTTGGACCAAGGTAGCAGTTCCCCTTTCAAAGTGGCGTGAAACACCAATAAGAGGAAGAACCCTGCAAATTCCTAAATTTGCAGACAGTTACAAAAAGGGGAAAACAGAGAAATTCATATGCTAATATCCAAAATACATTTTTGGCTTGTAAAAAACAGGTTTCAGAAGTGCTTGTAACCTGCCAACTAAGAACCTGCTTGCTTCACACCCTGCTCCCACCTCAGGAGAAGGAAAGCTGTCAGACTGAGCCTGCTCCCCAGATGCCCCACACAGGGGAATGCCAGCAGCTCCCCTTGCCCACTACCCCATACAGGGGCAATCCTTGCAGCACCTTGACAGGTTAGAAGCCCTCACTCAGTGCCTCAGAACTGCAGTGGCAACAGGAGCAGTGACATGGCCAGTCAAATTATTCTTAATTAAGGTAGGAGACTCACCCAGCGCTCAGCTGTCTGAAGGCTGGCAGGGCACAAAGGTCTTTTAAAACTGAACAAACCCCCTCAGTGCCCACACGTGTGCAGGCACACACACAGACCCTTTTCTTCTTTGTTCCAGCTGAGGATTCATCCTGCTGCAGCAGCAATGCTGCATTCCCCTGTGCACACAGCCTTTATGTGGCATGCATTAGGTTTTTATTTTCATTTAATATCTGTGTGCATAGCTAGGACAAAATGATAGTTTTCCTGCTTTCTCATGCTGTATTTTTTGCCAACTGGACAATAAGCATCATTCTCACAACTTGTTTGAATTAATTACTCTGTCTGAGATCTGCAACTTTACCCTGAGTGCCATTTTTTTTCTTTCCAACAAATAATTTTGAGTTCTACAAACTCTAGGAACTCTTTTATACATTCCTCGAGATTAGTAACACTTGATCCAAAAGTAACAAACCTCTGCAGGAGTTCCAAGGATTGTTCCATATGCTAGGTTTCCATTCCAGGAGAGCAGAGACACTGAGCCCAGCATATCTGACCTGAACACTACAAAACCACATCCGTTTGATCAGTTGCTTTCCTCTTCCAAAGTTAAAACATGGTGCAACTCTTGAATTAACCCCTCATCTCAACATTATCTTTGCCACTCAGCTTTGCCTTTGAGAAGATCACCGCCTTTAAACTGAGTGCTACCAGCCTGCTATGCGACGCCCTAAAACAGATTTCACTGTACTCCTACTTAGCGGTGAAAAGCATCTGTCTGGCACTGGGAAAAAAAAAGACAACAGAAACCCTTTGCCAAGGTATGCAGACATTTCAAGTAGCTACCAATATAGAAGTGCAGCATTAACCAAGCTGGAATCACCCTTGTTTTCTCTCAAACTACCACACTATCTCTAATGGAGTCCCTAGTGCCTCTCACATAACACAGGGAAGGCGGCTGCCAAGACCAGAGGTCCTTGCCAGAAGTTAAATTTAATGCTGGAATCATCAGCTCTGCTGGCTTAACTTTAGGCAGGTATCAGTTCCTCTCAGAGGCTCCTTTGCTTATCCACTCCTTAACTCAACTGTCCCACAGAACAAGCAGAGTTCCATCTTTCCTTTCCCTGCGAAGGCTCTCTCCCAGCTTCCTGCCTCCCACAGCACAGAGGAGCCTTTCCAGGGTGTCCCTTCCACTAAGATAAGGGTCACTACCACTTCCTGAAACTTTAATGAACTTGCATTACTCCAAAATAATACAAAAGATGAACTTAGGTTCAAGTTTCCAGCTGGTCCTCATCCAGTTTACTCCACTGAGTGTCTTTTGTCCAAAAGATTTTCATTCCTAATATTACTAATCCTCATTTATTTCCATATCTCTGGCAGACAGGTTTTCAGGAACAATACTAAAAGGCAGTCAGCACTGTATTTTCTCAACACCAAGGCATTAAAAGGCTGAAATAACAAATAAGCTACAGCATTCACACAGAGATATGAACCAAAATAAGAGTAAACAACTGCAAATAAAGACTCCACTTTCTTAGATCTATTTTGAATGCAAATCCCTCTTGTAATGGGGAATAACAAAACCATTCAAAT
The DNA here is from genome assembly GCA_013397725.1 of Rhagologus leucostigma. Taxonomy (NCBI): domain Eukaryota; kingdom Metazoa; phylum Chordata; class Aves; order Passeriformes; genus Rhagologus; species Rhagologus leucostigma. Next base: position 3,378,021 of record VZTD01003481.1, read on the forward strand.
GTCCAATAATGCTTTGTCCTGTAGCAGAAGTACAAAGCAAACTTCATTAGCATCAGTGTGACTGTAAAAGATTTCTTAATTTTTCCTCAAGACTCCTCCATCTCTTCAGTTAAAGATACCAGGTAATTTAAGATGATCATAAAATTGGTTATGTTATGTTAATATGAATAAAGCTCCTGTGCTGTTTTTAAATTCAGAACTATAATGTATAAGGTGAGAAGTATTATCCATACCTCAAGCTATTCCAAGAAAAGAGATATTTGGCCCCAGGAAAACCACAAGCCTTGGTTTACATTTGTGAACTGCTGTACCCAATTCATAGAGTCAAAATAAGGATGCCGAAGCCCTTCAAAAACAATCAGTTATGTAAAGTAGTCAATTAAGTGTTTAATTTCCTTCTGCTCTGCAGTCTTTGTGGGACATGTTCATCTGCTCCCAGCATTTTTCAGAAATGTATGAATATCTAGATGGGAAGAAAAATGATATTTGATATCTCTACCCCAGTTAAGGAAAAACTATGCATTCCTTTTGCTGCAGAACCACTAGAATTTAGTTTTCCAACAAGGGTCAGAAGTTCTTTAATAACTTTTTAATTCCCTTTTCCTGCATTTCTCCTAGAGTTTCTCATTTCCCTTTTAGATCTATTCACTGTCATGCTTCATTTATTTCAGTTTGAATTGTGATATACAACTGTGAAATATGCAATATGTAAAAAAATACCACTGAACAAAACTAATTCACTGCTACAATACATCATGTGGTCATTGGAAAACGCATTTCAATAGCGCTTTGCTAGGAGCCATAGAAAGATACAAAAATTCAGTTCCTAAAGTGTGTATCTTTAACTAATGTAAAAGACACCCCAAAACAGGCTGAATATTTGGGCTGCTGTGTAGCAAACACTCAATTCACCATACTGTCCTTCTAAAATATTATAATCTACCAACTCCAACCAACAAGGACCAAGAACTAATGCTTCTGTTTGTCACACTGGCATTTTTTCCACCCAGATTCAGAGAAGAAAAAGAATCTCACGCAAACATCAAATTCATAGCAAATTTTGGGGAATGAGTGCTTCCCTTCAGCTCAGGACTTCTGTCTGGGAGCAATGCTGACCTGAACAAACAGAATGCAAGTCAAAAACATAGTCTTGACTTATGCCAGTGTATATATGAATAACTGCATAACCCTGACTCAGGCCTTTTTTTTGTTTAACAGATTTGAGTGTAAGTTTAATTAACGAGTAAGAAAACTCCTTTTGCTGGAACAAGCGGCATCAACTGCATATTATGCCTATGCTAAGGTTAAATTCTGAATTGAAACACAAACTTTTCATTAAAAAACTTGCTTCATTTATAACTAAGACCCCTGTGATGACACTGACACTGCCATTCAGAAGGTCTTCACAGCCTAGACCAGTACTGAGAGATCTCCTGACAAACTTAACGTTTCACAACTTGGCAGAGCACAGATAAGAACCTCCCTACCTCCCTTGAACGGCTTGTGGCATTTCCAGCACTTCAGAGTTCCTGGTAGAACCACCACAATAAAGTTGCAGAAGAAAAACCAGAGGATGCCAGCCCTGGCCAACACCCAGCCCTTGGGTAGAACCCAAAACAATCCTGCCCTCTGGGACCATGGTTACAGGTTGGCACATGGGGAACAGGCAGCTGTTAGCTCAGCTACTGGGGAGAAGAAGACACATCATGGTACACTGGAGAGGGTCACAAGGAGCTCTTCATAATTTTCTTTTTAAATTTTAGTATTTTCCCATTATTTTTTCAAAACTTGGAGAGGCAGCTGGCATGCTCATCTTCTGAGGCCAGCAACGAGGAGAGTTACACAGTTAATATCCCACAGCATCCAGGCAGTGCAGGTATACAGGCTGATGCTGCTTTTCATGCCTTCATCCCCCAGCAAGTGCCTCACCACGGTTTGTGACACCCTGAACAGGGCAATGCTGCCAGAAGCCAGTTTTGTGTTTGGACAAAGCCAGCAGGATCAGATGTAACACACTGTCCTTTCTGTGGTCAGAACGCTTGTTAGGACATTGATTGCACTGAGTGGCCACACACTGGATGTGTTTTTTCAGATATGACTGTCAAAAAATCTCCTAATGGGATTGTGAGACCAAAGCTGAGGCGACACAGAATGGACACCGCACGTTCACCTTACCTGCATCGTCCAGGCATCGGGAATAACGTGTGCTCTGGAGTGGTTTGTGAGTGCACCTAAAAACTGCACTTCCCAAAAGCTTCATGTTGGACAGGTAGAGCAGATCACTACACTGGGGCCAGGGACAGATAAGAGTTTTTTACAAGCACCTAACAAAGACAACAGAAAGCACTAGTGACCTCCATCCCGATCCCTTTGTCAAAGACTGAACGTTCTCTCCTCTCCTCCTCCCCCCTCAAAAATCTCCCAAATCAAACCAAGAGATCATATTTCGAAATTAAATGCTCACTATTGATCCATGAACATTTGAAAATGTCCTAAAAAAAAAAAAAGGAAAAATATGAAACCAAAACAATGTAAACAGAAAGGTAAAACAACAGACTTAGAAAAACTACATCTGAAGCAACCTTTTGCAAAGCCACTCCGGTATTAAATCAACTGAAATTGAATGACATTGTTTTTTTTGAGAAATACGATTCCACCTATGATCTACCAACTTAGGCTGATACATCAAGCCTTGCGTACAAAACTGCACAAAGCCTTTAGGACAGCTGATGCTTGCATTTTGCCCACACATCCATACAGCTTGCTCTGACGAGGCAAAGGGCTGGGAATCCATCACAGTTAAAACGACATCAGTAGGCAAGGTGAGCTCTCCAAGGCAGGGGGACGGTGCCCCTGCATAAATATCCATGAAAAGCAGCCCTTGTATCTGTCAGAGCTGTGCTAACAGATCTTTCCAGATAGCACTCCCTGATGTCACAGACTCTGCCTGTGTCAATCCATCTCTGTTCTTCCCAGGCGGATCAGTGTGCTGATCTCAGTGATTCCTCCCTCTGTGCCTTCACCTTCCCCGCGTGCCCCAGCTATCAGTGCGCTCACGCAGAACACGTTTGGGAGAGGCTGCTGTATCTCTTTGCCCTGCACCAAAGGCTGAAGCAGCCCCTCCAGCTGAACTGGTGGTGACAGGAGCCATCCATAGGTTGTCAGTGCCAGTCTCTTTGTGCCTTGCCAGAGAATTCACCTGTGGCCAGAGGGGTCTCTGCGCAGGTTGAGGAGAAGGCCTTGGGGAAGCAATTTGGCAGCTCCCAGCCCAATCTCCCACACAGCCCCCGATGGCCATTTCATCACCTCAACGTGGCCATGTAAACACAGGAGCTTGCTGGTAGCATCCACAGCCCAAAACCCACTTGCTAGCCCCCTTCGCTGAATTTACAGCTCCTAAAGAACATCCTGCCGTCCTCCTGTTCGGGAAGCAGGCTTGGCAGAGCCAGAGGCAGTCCCTCCCTGTCCTGCAGGAACGCTGCTCCCCTTGCACGCACCATCCTGCTCTCAATTTGACACTGCAACGTTTCTATCAGCTCACCCCACAAAAACACTGATGGAACAGCAGCATCATTTCAGCAGATTTCCAGCCTGGAAACCCACCTGTATGTGGCATGAATGTAACACATTCCCTTGCCACAAGGCTGAAAAGGGCCTTGGAGGACCTAATGGTGGTCTCACTCAGACATCATCACCTCAGCTCTCGTGTTTGCTGCCGTTCCTCTCTCACCCTGTCAGCCCTCTGGGGACAGAGCCCCGGGGGGAGCACAGGGAGCAGGGCACTGCTTCTGTGCCATGGTGCTGCCAGCCGGTGCCCTGTGCCAGTGCCAGGCTCCCCAGGGCGCTGCAGCCTCACAAGAGCACAGCTCAGTGCAGCCATCATGCACCTCCCCAGCTTGCTTTGCACAGGTTGGGGAGAAACCGGGCCACGCTTGCTCTCTTTAAGCAAACAAAATGCTGCTTCTTACACCAGCAACCAGGTTGGAAGAATAAACTTCCCATTAGAAATGTTGTCCTGCTGATGCGTACAAAAGCAAAACATGCAATTACTTTAATTTCTTCTTTAGCTTGATCCATTGGGAAATTTCAAACAAACATTACCCCTTTTGTTTTCATCTACTTGGACTGGAATCAGCCCTTGATAGCAACACAGATAGTGATGAAGGGACATGAAAGGTGATTAAATAATTTAATCATTTGAATTTACACTATCTCCAGACATGCCTATGCAGCTGTGACTTTGGCTCCTGCTGCTTGCTTTTCTGACTGTAATTTTAATCCTTTTTATTCATGTCTATGCTATGCTGCAGAAATGATTTTTCTTTTTCTTTATCAAGAAAAACTCAGATCAGACATCTGGTTTATAAAGAGAATCCATATTTCCCCCCAATTTTCCAGCTGGAATACCTCAAGCAAAAGGAGGCTGGGCAACGCACTCATTTACTCAAGGTCACAATCAGCATCTACAATGCTACAATATTGATATAAAATATCCTAGAATCCTCTCCTTTTTTTTGTTTTTCTTTTTTTAAGCACTAAAACACTCTCCCCTCCATACATGTGCAAGCAGACTGTACAAACATTACTGTGTTTGATACCATATATTTGTAACATATATTCAATGTCACAAATTCCTGTATACTCTCTTCCAGTTGCCCGTGGGTATCTTAAGCAACTGAGAAAGCAACTGCATGTAATAATTAATCATCTGGATCCTGTAACTGAAAGCTAAATAATGGCATTTTGGAAGAGACAAAAAGCACACAAATTTCAAAAGCAAATAAGCAAGATTATTTTCTCCTTTTTGAATAAAAAGGTGTGAAGTATAAACCTCTGCAAGTCAGATTTACATTAATTAAATTTGGTATGTGGAAAAGAGAGAAAGACAATTTGCATCCTTTTGACATCGCCCTTCTCTTTCTGTTCTCTTAGAACACAGAAAATAAAACACGGCCACCAAATTGTGCCAACATCTGATACGGTATTTCTCACTCTGACATAACTTTCTGCAGACCCAGAGAACTGTTTCACCTTTCCAGGCCTTTGTGTTTCATTTCTTAATTAAAAACTGCTTATCCTAACTGAGACATAGAAAAAATATGCAATCTTCAGTATCACCAAAATAAGAAGGCAAAAACCAAAAGGAAATACTCAAGTGGCAGTGCTTAGGGTCCCTGAGTGAGCGCATGTAAAGTCATTAAAACTACATGTAACCCAGCCTTGACAAAAAAAGAGATATAATGTAATCCATCAAATTCTACTCCTTCAGTTACCCCACGCCAAATTCCAGTTTTGGTAAGCATGGTCCTAACACGTAGGATTTAAACCACATTTCTGCACCTGTGTCTGCAGGCGCTTAGGTAGAAGTACAGAACGGGGTCACTGTAACAGTATTTCTCCCAAATACTCTCTCAATCTGCACTCATGCAGGTTCCCAGCCTGAGACAGCATCAGCATATCTACTAGTTCTCAAAGACTTTTCTCTCATGAATTTTTTCAGACATTCATCAAACCTACACATTTTGTAGCAAGGAAATTCAGCTTTAATGTTAATTCTGTAATTTTTTTCCCCAAAACTTGCCCCTCATTAGTTTCATTTGATGATCCCTAGTTCATCATCTCTCACTGTGGAGGGAAGAAACTGCAAGCAAAGTCTACACGCCTCTGACCATTCTTGATTTGTACAACTTTCATCATATCCCCTGATAGTTATTTTTCAGGCCAGTCCAGGCCCAGTCTTTATGTACATATGTTGGCATGGACTAATTTTGCTGATCCTCCTCACCCTTCTCTGTAATTTTCCAATTCCAGTAAGTCTGTTTGAACTGTATGAGATATTAAAGGCCTCCCAAGAAGTTGCTATAGAACTCTTCTATCCAAGGATAGGTCAAAAAGCAAAATTTATTCATGATTTCTCAGTGACCTGGAAAACAGGAACAAAACTATGTCATTCTTAACACAGTAAAGCTGCTCTAAGCTTCTAGGTCCCAGCCCCAGCAAGGCAGAGAGCTGAATCATAGTGATTCCTCTTCCTTTACCCTTCCTGGATGATTTTCTCCAATGGGGTGAGTGTAAGCCAGTATTCCTCCCCTTGTGTTTCTCCCCACTCCCTCTTCTTGCTCTTTCTATCCAACATACAAACACAATTGTTTGCACCCTTACTCTTGCCTTATATCAACCCTAAACTGGTCACTGACAACTGAATATGTACAGAGAGGTCTTTTTTTAATTTGGAAATTCTGGGGGGTTTTTAATACGGAAATTCTGGGAAGTCCAAAAAATTCCCTTTTACTGCGAAATAGCTGGAACATAACTTTTGTTTCTATTAAGTACCACATTGAGCGCTTCTATTAAGCTTCAGCTGGAAACAAAAGAATTGGTCAGGAAATCAGAAACTAAAAGGTTAACTTCTGATTTTCTACAAATACACACTACAGCCAGGCATAAACAAGTGCCAGAAAAGGATGTGGATGGGAAATAAAGCAGAGTTTGCTGCAGTTCCTCCTCACTCAGCTCCTTGTTCTGCCTGAAACACTGCAGACACGTCCTGACTCAAGGAACAAAACCTTTTTTGAAAATATTTCCAAGAAATACAGTTGTCTTTTGAATGCATTTTACAAAAAACAACGTTTAGCCACCAATTCAGATTCTTTCTGCAGCTCATGTAACTTAAAATTGCCTTTGAGTTAGTTTAAAAAGGAAAAATTGGCAAGCACTTAGCACGTACAAAAGCTTTTGGCAGCTTAAAAATACTGTGTAAAGAAACTTCTCAGTGGGAGCTGGTACAAACTTTTATGTCAGCTCATCTCAAACATTTCATTTGGGCAGGTCTGGTTTGGTGCAGTCTTCAAGAATTGGCTTTTTTTATATGGTAATATGTTTCAGAATTACATTTTATTAACTGATACTTACAGTTTCATTTAGATTCAGAAAGGACAGGCTAAAACATATTGGTATAATTCCAGGCTTGGATTCACTTCTATCTTTTATATAAAAAGCAGAATTAAGCACGTGTTAGTAAACATTTCTAATATTTCCAAATAGTTCTGCAGTTCAAACTGTGTTCATGAGTATTCTCTACACTTCCATACATTCTGCTAAAATACTTTGCATTTACACATGAGTTTGAGGAATGAGCATGCTGTCGGTCAGAGCTGCTTGGTCAGAGGGTTTCTGAACAAAAGCAGGTGACAGATGCACAAACACTCCCGTCACGAGTCCTTCCCCAAGTGACGTCTTTGCTGCACTGTCAGCACAAACAAAATCAGGTGCTACAAGGGGCAAATGGTCATCACGAAGAATCAGATGCATCATGAACAACAAAATACACTGTGTATGTGAAATACTGGAAAATGCAAAGCAGTGTTTCCTGCTGGATGCACCAGATTCAAGGTTAGGATTGCTTTCCCTTTATCCTCGACACATGTGATGCTCACATTCATGTGGAGGATGTGTTATGGAGCACATGTCCAACACCTGTGAGCAGACAGCAAACAAGGGACTTGGTTTCTCTCATAACAGCCCAGTTAAAAGATAAAAGAAAAGCCAACTGCAAGGTTGAGAGGCCACAGGAACTGGACATTCCTGGCAACAAACAAGCTATTAGGTAACTGCTTAGATCACTGCACCTCCTTAAGGGCTGTGCCCTTGCTTAAAACCTTGCTGACAGTGGTCAATAGCTGGAGGAACTTGAGCACTGCAAAAGACAACCAGAGTCACAGCCGGAATGAGCAAAGTCAGGCACAAGCACCACCTGGCAGGTGGAGAGACCAAACAGGCAGCTGGATGTGTTTTCTGGGGAGCTCTAGGGAGATGAGAAAAGTCTCCTCAGGCTCATGGGAGAACGGGTTAAAGACAGGGAAAGGGCTACGGCACTGAAAAGAAAGAAGTGCAGATCAGCTGTGTGAGCACTTTTTATTCTTTAACTTCAAATCATGAAAGAGAAGGATCCAAAAATGAGGAAGAATAGGCCCAATTCCAAGACCAGTTTCTCTCAAGAACTTCTCTGTAATCTCATTAAGATCAGATCTCCTATAGTGATGGCTGCAATGAATGTTTGCACTTAATTTACTAATGGCAGAAACATCTCAGACGATGGGGGAGCATCTGGTTCCAAGAATCTACATTTCAGTAATTAATCTCTTTACCGTTAAGGCTTGTACTCTGCACGAGCTAATTTTAGCACATAAGTCACAACCTGTGGAAAACATCAAGGTAATAACACCAAACCCTTACTGAAACGCCAAAGAAAGTCATGAGTGATTGGTGGCACAATGTTCAACTGCCAGCATCCCCGTTTCAGAGCCAACCACTGACTGATCCAGCGAGGCCACACACATTTTCCACTCTAACTTCATGATTTTTTTTGGGGGGGGGAGAGAAACACGCAAGCAGCACAGAATTACACTTCTGATCCGGTTTACTGCTTTAAGACAAAACCTTATTCTGCTGGATTTGCACACATTGAACTGAATTTGGCTGACTCATCTTCGTGCAAGTATCAATACTAATGAAAAGAAAATGAGAACAGCAGTTGACAGATGGGAAGTGAGGAAAAACAAACACCAAAGGCATGAAGTATTCAATTCAATTGGCTCCATACACTGTATTCAGAGTGATCCCTGAGGCAGGAAAGTCCAACAAACATTACAATGGCTATTTTTCATTGAAAACCACACACAGAGAATCTATTATTTTTTAAGCTAACCACAAATTGGCAATAATTATTAACAGATTGCAATTGTAGAAGTAAGATATTGCACATAATTTTTCAGTTTAGACAGAAAATAACATTTTGTTCTGAAGAGGCACCACATTAACAGGATGATAAAAAGTAGATTTTTATAGAATATATTTACTTACAGAGTTTAAAATAAGAGAAATAATTGAGCCCCAGAACAACAAAGTAATCAGTTTCTGTCTGACTGGAAATGTGTGCACACATGTACAGTTACCACACCTTGGCATAGGAGACCACAGCCCACGGTCTGAGCCAGCTTCAGCTGGACTAGACTTGGGATAGTGCCTCGAGATAGTGTCAGATCCTCGCCACCCAAAACATCCTGAACTATTCATGTGACATGCTTTTTGATGCTGAATCCTAATCCTTTCACTGTTGTGGTATTCCTCCCTCCAACCACTAATTCAAGATGGAAGCCTTAATTATTCAAGGAAGTGATTCAAAAGCTGAAAGACCAGGAATTGCTCCCGTATTTCCTAGACAGTCCATTTTCCTTCATCTTGCTTAGCTCCAAACACTCTGAAGATAACACACCTGTTCCTATATTCCTGAACAACATTACTGCAGGGAACAAGAGTTCAGTTGAGTACTTCAGCAGGTCATTTAATTTTTGTTTTACTCATGAAAGTAGAGCTGCCAGTACTAGCTGACAGCCTCAAACAGGCTGAAATGCTGCTTAGACCTAGAAATTAAATCCTATGTTTTGCCTTTACAAACCTCTCTTTAGTCAAGGCAACATCAAAACCATTTGCCTGTGTTTGTCCAGTTCCCCTCGTGCTACAAGGAGGAATTGCAAGCTGAAGCTGGTCTGTATTCACCCACACAATGACAGCAGCCATCTGATAGTCATGAAGGACTGCTGCCTTTCATCAAAACCCTGTATGATTCAGGAAGTGTAATCTAGAAGTCAGAATCTCTTGAGAGGTTTTTTGAAATCAGGTGGGAATCCCCCTGAGAAGCACAGAAAAAAACAAGAACAAAGCTACCCCCACCAGGTTTTGCAGCACACACTTGATCACACTTAATTTTATGCTGCAGGTGCACTCACAGAATCTACTCCTCCATTCAGCTTTCTGCCACAGCTGATGGTAGAATGGTTCAGCAGCTGCTATGAAGAGAAGTGACTCCCATTACCACACGATCTTGCTTTGCTGCCCAGAGGTTACTGGAGAGATTATGAAGCAACAGACTTTCCACATTCACCAAACCCAAATAGTTTGGGTTGATGGATGGAAGAGTATGAAGCATGGAGATAAAGGTTCAGAGATGTATCTCTCTCTCTCTCAAGAGCAAGGAAACTTTGCATAAGGCTTTTGTCTGAAATGTGCTAAAGTGGAATTCTGGTTTATTTAAATTAGGTTTAGAACAAGGGTATTAAGATTGCTGTTGTAAAGGAGAAAATTCATGGAAGTGAGAAATATCAGGAACAGTTCTGCTGCACTCCATTCAGATTTCCAATCCATGCAGGAGGGGAATGGAGTGTATTTATGCTGAAGACAAAGCAGAAGACAGTTTTACAATTTGGGAAGGAGGAAATGGAAGAAGGGCAAGGGAGGAGAAGTTAATATCAGTGAGGAAGAGGCATACTCACTCTGAAGTAAAACCGAAGCTTTTGAAAAAAAACAAGGTGGGAGGTAAAAAGCAGCATTAGAATATGATACATCAACAAAGCAATGGTGGCTAGCCCTCTAAAGTCAAATATCTGACCAAAGTTTAACAGCAAGTGTGCCTATTTAATTTCAGATGAGAAGAAATGGCATTTCCCATTTGGCTTCTCTCTCATCACTTAACTCTTCCTCTCTTACACAGTCTTTGCCTCGACAGCTCTCCCTCCTGCTTTGCGTCTTCCAGTAGCTTTTACTTTGGCAGTACTTTTGGTTGGCCAGCATTCTCTGAGAGCCCTGGTGTCTTTATGGCTCCCTTCCGCACTCAGCATACCTCTTACGGGGCAGAGCTGTTTCCAAGCTAAATCAATATCCCCATATTTGTGGCCAAAGGCCTGAAATGGACTCTGGACTCAGCTTCATGCACTTAGATCCAGTTCAGTGCTACTCAGGGGATTCTGTATTGACAACAGCACGAAAAATAAAGCCCAGCCCGGCTCTCAGGGCTGCAGCCAGCAGTGAGTTAAGGCCACTGAGAGGCAAGGGCTGAGGGCTGGCACTAATATCGTTTTCTGAAAGCATGAGCTTAATATACTGTTCCTTTGTGCTCTTCTGGAACCAGCTGCAACTCATCCTAATTCAGCCGGAGAGACGCAGTCCGCCAGAGCCTGGGCAAAGACAGGGAGCGCACGCCCAGACGCAAGCGCTGCTGCCACCGCGCTGCCGCTGTCCCCGCTGTCCCCGCTGCCACCGCCCCTGCCAGCCAGAGGCTCGCCCGCCGCCCTGCCCGCTGCAGGTCGGTGCTCCAGCTGCGGATCCCCAAGGGAATACTCTCACGGGTAATGCAGTGCAAACACCTGGGGCGTGCCGGGAGTGCGAATGGAGCATCACGGCGGGATTTCTGCACTCCTCCGGCTCAGCAGACTGCTTGTGCTGCCCCAACCTGCCTCCTGCGAGCTACGGGCAGTGACAGTGCTGCTAAACTCTGAGCACTCTGTGATTCTGTGAATTCTGCTTGATGGAGATGGGCTCCTTGTAATGGAGCACGGCACAATCTGCTTCTCGCCAAGACACTGCAGCAGGTTGTATCACTGTTAGCACTTAATTCCTGTAGGTATTAACTACCAACCTAACCCACTCCCACAGCCTGGTCAGTACAGTGCCAGCAGCAGCCACACATCCCAGTACCAAAACCTCACTAGGGGAAGCAAAGGACCAAATTATTTGAACAAAGTCATGAGTCTGGAATTACTTGTGCAGCCCAAGATGCGCGTAAAAACCCCAGAGAACTACTCTGAAATTATACCTAAAGGCTGCTGGTCTCAAATACACACATACATGTTCTGTATTTCTGTCTAACACTACCCTGTCCACTGACAGCATGAAACAAAATACCTCTACTAAATTCGGTGTGAAACGCATTTCAGATCAAGTCTCCAGAACTTCAAAGATACTATTGTGGTTATTTTAGGTGGTTCATCCTGTGTCTAGCACTTGGCCTTTAAATCTATGTTAGTATCTTAATTATTATTCAGTTTTTCTTTTCTTTATAATTCATTCAAGTATTTAATATTGTTATAAACACCGGAGAGACACAAACAAATGCAAAATCTCATGGCTGACTTGGTGTATGAAGGCACCACACCAGGTACAGAGCTTCATGTTACTACAACCATAGCTCACCCAGTTCCAAAATCCCAGACTAGACAGATCACGGGGATCTTCTTCTTAACTCTGTATGAAGATCCAAAGAGCAAGATGATCAAGGGAAATACAGAAAGCTTGCATTTGCTAAAGGCCATGAGAGCTGGAGCCAAGCAGAACTGCAAAGCATCATAGACAAAACTGTGACAAGCATGTATGTGCATAGCTCTGTCTGTATATGTGCCTATGACACAGCACTGTGGCTGCAGATGGCCAAAGCCTGAAAAACCTGGCTTGTTTTTTTTCCTGCTTTTCTTGTGTGGGTTTGTTTCTCTCTTTGTCTTCTTGGCTTTAATCAAGTTCCTCTGCCTTTCTATAGGTCAATTTTCTTCTCTTTCAGTAAGTATTTTGAGCACACATCCTAAATTGGGATTTTTGTCAAATGCATAAATCACCTTCCCAAAGCACTCCCAAGGACTGAGACTTACAGAGACTTTCTCTGCCTCTTTAGTTTATATCCTTCTCTTTCAGGTATGCATTGCTTCCAAATAAATAGCTTACTTTTCTCTTTTTTCCTTAGAAAAAAGAGAATAAATTCCTCACATGTAGGAGAATGTTTTCATCACTTTATTGCTTTGAGCCCACACTCTTCATAAGCTGTCATAAAAATTTGGTTAACACATTCATAATAATGACATTCCACACACTGTCACACTACACACATCGCTGCAACACTAATAAGAAGTGAAAGCAATATAAAACATTGCTCAGAGTACCAAAGTCAGATGGAGAAGATTTGCTCAGTGGTAAAAGGCCACTTTCAACACCAGCTTTTCTTGAACCATATGCATACACTACACGGTACTGCAGCACTGAAGAATGAAACCTGACCCACATTTTCTCCCCTCTCTATATAAGAAACTCTACCCAGAGCCACAGCTGCTGTCTAAACGGGTAAACACCAAAACAAACCCAACATGCTTCCAATGAGCAGCAAGGAACACCGTCCCTGGTACCCAGGGGAAGGGCTGGCAGTCACTGCAGTCACTCGCAGGCCTGAGGGGCACTGGGCGCAGCATGCAAAGAAGCTGCAAAGGTAACAAGAACAGTGGCCAAAGTGACTCTGAAGCAGAACTGCTTTCGTGCATCACTTACTACTTCTCCTCTTTACACTCTAATGTTATTCATTTATTCAAACATGGGCCTGTTTCTGTTCCTGCTGAGGTCAAGTGCTGAAGCGGAAGTTAAGGTCAAATAATGCTACATATGATTATCGTTGCTTAAAAATGTATTACACATTGAAGTTTCTGACTTGAGCTAAGAAGTCATGAAAATTTTGAGTATTTTTTTTTCATTTTGCAGCCCTGGGTAATCTTGCTTTGCCAAGACAATCCCTCCCCTAAGACCCTGCAGGAAGGGAACACCCTTCTGCTCCCAGGGCTGAGCCTCCAAAAGGCACTGCAATTCCCCCCCATTTGAGTACACACGGACGCATTGCCACATACAAAACCAGAAAGTTATGAGTCAGAGATCCTGCAATTCCTAGAGCTGCCACCCATTGATAGCACTTATATTGCACAGACCTTCAGGAGAGAAATGCATACAAATGAGATGAGTGCACTAAATTATTTCAACTAGAGGGAGAAAATTAACACAGACCACGCAACAAAAGGAACACAGTTCTGGAGGTAAACTTCAATATTAGATGATGGAGAATTCTCAAAGCCATGCTTCTGTTCTCTCTACTGCTTTTAGAAGAGTAAAAATCCATTTACAGACTAAGTGGCCTGAGAAGCAGCTTGGGCAGCATTAATGAAGTGAATGTCGCTGTGTTAAAGCTAATAAGTCAGCTCAAGTTACACTATTTTATTCAAAATGCAAAACATTTTTTACATTTTTATGTAGTTTATTACCAAGGGCAGGAAAGCTGGGGGTGGTGGAGAGTAGGATCATATCCTGACATATGCTTTGCTCTTATCACACAAATCTCAGCTGCCACAGTTTATAATAAATTGCATGAAAAAAACCAAAGAATGACCTACTAGATAAAGCTCAACCTCAAGCCACAAGTTCCAAATGCAAACCATCATCTTGAATCTTAGCGCTCCCCCTTAAAACACCAAACAGTTCTACATAACCCCATACACTTCATTTTCTTCCTTCAGGCATCTTCCTCTTCTCCTTTTTGTTGTGTAAACAGCATGCACAGCCATTTGCATTCACTCTAGAAATGTTTTTAGTATCTCAAACCTCACCATCTCACAGACTTATTTTGAAAGCCAGCTCTTGCAGACATGCTCTTAAAGGTACGGAAAACAAGGGTCTATTAAATCAGAGTCACTGAACAAACTGATTCAACTGGTACACCATGTTAGAGGTTGTTTGGACACTTACTTTGCATGTCTCTGGCACATTCCAGGATTTCATCCAAGAGAAGATGACACACAACAGTAATTGACAGAGAATTTATAGTTTTCTCTTTCCAGCATCTCTACTAGCTCTGTGGATCCAGTTGAGATATAAAACTAATGATTTATCTGTCTTGCCTAAGGGTAAAACCAGATTTCTAAACTAACTAACTGAAGAAAAAAAATGTCTCTGAATAAAGACATCAATCCCCACTTTCTGCAAGGACCAGAATGTTAGAAATACCTGCTGTGATGCTTAAAGGCTTCATACAGTGATTAGTAGGTAGCCATTAAGCAATAGCTGGAGGCTGTGCTTGGGACTTCTTCCTTTCTTTTCTTATAGAGTGCACCCACAGTATCTCCTGCACGGAGCGCCAGTGGCAAAAACAATTCCTAGAAGAATATCCTCTTCAGTGACTAACAAAGGAAAATGGGGCACATCCCTAGAGCTGTTTACATATTGGAAGCATTTTAGGGTAGACTGCTGTTCTCTGATTCAGGGTTGCTTTCCTTATCAAGGCAACACCAAGATGTTACTTTTGCTACACACAGGACAGGCAAACTGTCCTGTGTGTAGCGAAAAAAGAACAGGGAGCAGAGCCTGGTGACTTCAAAAAGCTGTTTAGAAGGCATAGTTTATCTCCTGAAAACAATAGCAAAGGCTAACACTTTCTGTAGGGCACATATAGGCAGTGGCACACAAGCTACAGAGAGGAAGACCATTTCATCTGAAGGCATAAAGAGACAAAATGCCAGATCTTCAGCCGACAGGAGCCAAACGATCGCACCCAGGCCCGTCACTGTACTTTTGGTATTCTGCATTTTGAGATTTCCTCGCCGCTCTTCTTGGGCACTCCAATTACTCACTGCCCTCAGACATGAGCTCTCAGTAATCTCACTGGGATCAGTTTAGCTCCTGGCATCTGCACAATGTGCATAACGACACTGGGAACTAAGCACTCTTTCGTTCATCTACACAGTTGCCTCCACTGTATTATCCAGACATAAACCTCAATGATCTACAACAGACCAACAGGAAAAACTAATTTGTTAGGACCATAACGTGTTGCCTTAAGGCCCAGTAGCCTCCAGCTCTCTTTATCACGCTGCACTTTCAAGTAACATAATTCAGGTGGAAACAGGACCATCCATTCTGCTACAAAGTGCTCTGAACCTCACCTCACCAGATCTCCATGTCATTCCTAAGCCTAACTGCAAAGCTTAATGGCAAATACATTTAGATATTTACATAATTAACTGCTTCAAAACAGAAGCATGGTAATAATACACATCCTGAAGAGAAAGATCAACCTCTAAAAGTCAACCTCTGCCCAGCAGCTTTCCTCCATAGCGCCTGCCTGCACCCACCCCAGCCTCAGGACAGGGCTGAGCCACTCCTCCTCCTCTTCTCAAAGGGACTGAGAGGGAGAGAGTGATCCCACAAAGCTCCTGGGGAAGGGCAGCCCGTTGGCAGGACAAACACCAGTGCATTAACCACTGCTACGGAAAACCTAAGCCCCTGTTAGGACAATGAGTGGATGCGTTTGAGGGGATCTCAGAGCCCACATTCAGCATCAGTTAACAGATCGTCTTGACCAGAATGCCTCTCCTTTGGGTATCCCCAACTCTGCAGGGTGGTGGGCAGCTTCCAGAGCTCCCTCCACACTGCAGGGTAAAGCCTCGCTTCACTGAGAGCCCAAGGACCTTTGCTCTTGGAGCCCTGATCTTACAGGACTTACCACACAAAGAAATACAACTCCAGCTGCTGATGAGTATTTCTGGGTTTGGCAAGGCTGGCACAGTGTTTGCTGCCACAACACCCTAGACTACCCTTTTCTTCCAAGGACTGAAGGAAGTTACACAGATGATCCATACTCGGATGTGCTTCCAGACATTTCTCACTTCATCATGCTTGAAATTACTACCAGAAAGGAGACATTTATTTGTTTAAACACTGCTGAGGTCATTTATTTAATCATTAGGTGGAAAAAAAAGTTTGTTCTATAGACATAGATACTTTTAGAGCACAAGAAGCTTTAACATCAGATTCACAACAACAAAATCCATTTCCATCCTCCTTATGACCATGAGGCTCCCCATGCACTGGATAATACCCTCAGCTGATACATAAAGCACAGCTAAGATTGGGTCCTTGCTACTATCGTTGCCATGGCTGCACCACACATCTCTCCATGGGCAGCAATGCTCTATTCAAAACAGCTGCTCAGGACAGCTATTAAATTGTCTAATGTTACCCTTTACCACTAAGTTACAGCCCTGTGTGGGATCAGAGTATCATGGGGGTGCACTTTGAACTTCATCAAACTCTACCACTTAAATGATATAAACGAGTGTCCTGACAAACTGGCAAAAATACTCTTTTCAGTGTCTTGGTAATATTTTTATCAAGTGAGAGCCACAGAGTAACAAATCATTGCCACCTCAGATGCAAACCACTCCAGGGTTCTGGAAATGCTCACCATATGTGTATTTGGCAAAGAGGAGCAGTTAACTAGGCAGTAAGTGTATTCCTCATTCTGAAATAGTGATTTATAATGAGGAACAACCCTGTCACTTATTCCTAATAAACCTACAGTGCTTATTATATTCCCATCACAAAATAAAAAATTTAATTCAGGAAGAAAATGACGCTCAAAGACCGAGAACCTTTCAAGTTCCCCTTCTTTAAAGAACAGAGGCAACTCAGTAAACCGGAAAGCAGTGATCCAGCAAACATTTTACTGCTGCAAACTGTTTGGAGCAAAGATATATGGGAGTTTATTTGCATATAACTTAATATAAATTCCAACTGCATCCTGGGTGCAAGTAAAGATTTTTTTGTTTTGTTTGGCTTGGTTTTTGGGTTTGTTTTTGATTTTATGATGAACAGACTTAGCAAACATTTCCTAAGCTGTCTGCTGTTTGGAATTCCAAGTCTGAAATAAAACATAACCACGCTACCGGCTCCAGTGCTGCCTATCTCACAAACAGCAATAAAACCCATCAACAATTAAATAACAGAACATTTACTTTACACAGAGCTTATGTGGAGCTTACAGCTTCACCTAGAAAGTAACATCACAGATACAGCAAATCTACCAGCAAACTAATAGAACTAACCTAACAAATTGCCTGTCAATTGCTCTCTCTCTATGAATATATACTTAAAGGAAAAAAATAATCATATAACATCTGTAATAATAATTCTGTCACCACTCTCTTGATTAAAGTATACCATACCATTATGATGAGAGTCCTGGGTCTGCTCATTTCATCATCGCTATCCAGTGGCAGAATTTCATGTGACAACTCCTCTCGTCGTCGTCGCCTGCAGATATGTGGACAGTTCCTCTGTACCACAGAACGAAAGGCTTGGAGCAGAACAATGCTGGCAGCACAACCCATATCTGCATCCTGAAGCCTACAAAATAACTTCTATGTTTATGCTATGTTTGAAAAACAGTGGCTCCTTGTCCCTGAAAACAGCCTACAGTGCAGCTGCAGCCAGCTCGCTCTCCAATCGCTTCCTTGAGCTCTGATCATCTGATCACGACCAAATAGCTTGGATGCAGACACAGGAAAGATTTGATCCACTGAAACAGAAACACACGCAATATTACGATGCTTTCCTCTCCCTCCCTGCTTCTGAATTCGCATGAGAAAATGCGCTCCCTCTCTTGTACAATCATCCGCCTCCTCTGATTCCAGTTTCATGGAACTGAAAGTATTAAAATTCCCAGTTCAAAAGAGCCAGCTGTTCATTAAACACACACAGAGGCATCCACAGCAACTGGCTGGATCAGTTTAAATACCTTTTTAAAAAGGTTGTATGTAGCAAAAAAGCCAGTATCTGGAAAGTTATTAACTCTCATTATCAGCACTGCTGGGTTTAAAGCACTTTGCCTAAGGGTTTTTTACCACACACACACACACACAAAAAAAAGCTCACAGAGGGATTTGGGCTGCAATGTTTTCACAACTTCTTGCAATTTTCTGAAGCACAGCAAGTTCACTGGAGTTGTAAAGATAACAAGTGGCAAAAAGGCAGAAATCTGTGTGCTTCATCCAGCTCGTGCTAAAACAGCTGTGGCTCAAGGTGAAGCAGCAGCTCTGAAATGCCTCTCAAAAGTGGGGCTGTTTTGCATTCCAACACATGGGTGCCTTCACAGAGAAATATCTTTACACCTACATCTTTACAGCCTGTGTAGGGCAGGGTCTCACTCTGAACCACACAGCGACGACCTTCCCAGAAGGGTGAGAGGAGAGGGTTTCTGTGGGCTATCAGTGGGTTCAGGCTGGGAGAAGCTGCTGCTGGCAGCCAGCACCAACAACTTGCCTCTCTGGCTCCTGCCCGGCAAGTCATTCAAAAGCAGGCAGGGATGCTCGGCAATCACATGGCTGACCTGGAAACACAGCAAGCACTAATGGGAGAGTGTGTAAGATAATAGCACAGGAAAGGAAGTTAGCACTAAAAATACCTACAGAAAATGGATTTCTCCTACACATTAGGAAAACTAAGAATTTCCAATAGGGTTTCCAGAGCAGCTGCTTTTAAGTTAATATGTATAACTTTATTATATGTGCACCCAAAACCATATTTGCCTTGCATCAAAAGGTTTTCATTTCTAATGAAGGCCATGAAAGTTTTGTCATCAATTCCCATGGGGGCATCATCAACTTTATAATGTCTGTTAATGAGATATTTGTGAAGAGGAGAATTATTTACAATCTCAGCCAGGAACTGCACCGAAAACTTTTCATGGAAGTACTTTTTCTGGGCTTAAGTAGAGTTTAATTGCTCAGCAATCTGGCAAAAGACATTATAATTCTAATTAAAGCATTTCCCAGAAAAGGTAAATCTTTTAGATCTGTCCTTTAATAGCAACAAACTCATCACCATTATTTCTTGCCCTTATTTCTTTAGAGCAAGCTGCTTTGAGTGCATGTGGAAAACAGTCAGCAGCACCGGCAGGTGCTGCACAACCTGACCCCCCAGCCCTGCCAATGCACCCACCTGGCTCTTCCCCCTCGGATCCTCCTGGGCACACCCTGCACACGCTGATGAGATGTCCCTGCCTCCCCAGCAGCAAACCCTGCAGAGGGGGCCTCCTACCACGCTTGTTAGTCTGACTTTCCTAATGGGATTACAAGGGCACAGTGGCACAGCTGAGTAATTCCTGCACCAAATCAGCAATCCTGCTGCTGCTATTGTTTATGTTTCCATCAGCCCCCTGCCTACTCCAGAGCTGCAACTGACACCTTGGCCACACAAACGATGCACTTGGCAGCTGGGAGATCTCCATTCCTACTCTAATTCCAGAAGCGGCAGTACTGTCCTGGGTAACATCTGTTGCTGGCTGTTATGGCAACTGCTCTGCTACCTTGGGGGCTGCTAACACATCTCCTGTCTGTCTGTACAGCCTCTTCCTTTACTCGCCAGTGCTCAGCTGGGAGAGTTGGCAGCATTCATTTGAAATTTGGTTTCCATAGCCCAGCCCAACACTGTTGCACATGGTCACGCACGTGTGTGTGGAACAGCACCCTAGGGCTCGACCCAAAGCCTCACTTTGTTCTCAGTGAAGAATCCCATTCATTCCAGTGGTCTTTGGATCACACTATTCTCTGCCAGTGGCCCTAGTAACTTCATTACAATTATTTGTGGATTAAGCTATTATTAGATACAAGTAGAAATGAGACAGTCTTGGCATTTCAGCTCTTTGGAGAGAAAAATGACACTTAGTCTGAAAGCAAGTAAACTAACAAGCCAAAGCCAGCTAAAAGTAGCCTCTAGCTCTTGATCAAAATTCAAGAACTGAAAAACAGCTAATGCACAGGGGAAAAGAAACCACTGAGGAGCTAAAAAACCCCTTCTGTTTTAAGGAAATCTCAAACAGGCATGAGCTATCATTGGAAAGGAAACCTCCCAGCCCACTAAAAATGCCTGGACACACACAGAGGATCAACAGCTTTGTTTTACAAAGGTAGGGATCTCATTAGCATACAATATGTTTATACACCAGCTATCAACAGTGTTAGCTACTCTTACAGTGAAGCATTGAGCACTATTTTGTGTTAATTAGCACTTTAATCCAGAAACCAAATTCAGTGAAACCCCCTGGGAAGCAAAATACTCCTTTGTGCAAGCAACTCCTTAATTCCCCATTACGAAGACTTTGGCAGCAGTGCTGGGCTAAGCAATATGCACACTGGAAGCCTTCCACTGCCCACTCTCACTCCATTCTTAACCACCCCTCATTTTAGCTATGCTATGTAGCTATGTAACACCAGCACGACGGTTTATGGAGACAGGCTGGGAAGGAGACCATTAAAGGCAACTCAGTGAAGAAAAGGAAAAAAAAAAAATTAGGCAAGATAATTGTTTTAACCCAGAGGACTCCAGTGACCCAGTCCTCAGCAGCTCCAAGGGCTGGGTCTGTGTAGCAGCAGAGTTGTGCAGGAACAGAAGTGGGTCACACTTGCCATGTCTTATAAAGTCTGTGATAAGAAAGCAGAGTTCAAAGGCATCTGTATCCTCAAGCTTACAGCTATTCCAGCCTCAGCTCCCACGTGAAAGAGATGCCAGCTCTGCCGAAGGGCAGCCAGGGCCTGAAGAGGCAAACTCTCTGGCATTAAGTCTGTAGCAGACAGTAAACTCCTTCTCCTCCAAGCACTAGGTTATTTCTCTTCCGCGATATTCCCGTATTTCTGTTTCTGCAGGCTGCAAGACTTTCTAAAGATGCTACGGAACATTTTCTTATACACCTATTTCATACCTCATTAGCACACCACACTAAAAGCCGTTTTCCTTCCCACAGCTCGTTTTATTCCATTAATTTTCCTTTCTCTTTGCGGCATTTGAATTCCTGTGATTGTAATAAACAGGATACAACCTATTGGTGTTTTGGTCTTCAGCTGAGGGCTTTAAAGGGGAAGGCAGAAAGGCAAGTCTTGGAGAAGAGCCTTTAGTAAGAGGATGACTTGTCAAATTCAACTCTGATCCTTCCTTTAACCCCCAAAGGAGGCTGCGTTCTTCTCAAGCAAGGAGGATGGCTGCAGGTTAGAACCCCCCTTTGTCATGAGACCTCTCAGCTGTCAGCATGACATGCACCATTTTGTTTGGTTGGGTTTTTTTTTCAGTCTAGAAAACAAGCCTGCCTCTCCATAATGTTTTTGCACGACATATACCGAGAAGCTATACAGAAGCTCTTGTGGTGTGGCAATCCTAAAGCAGCGGTGGCAGGTGAGCACAGGAGCCATCGACACGAACAGGAACACCCCTGGAACTGCTTACAGCAGCGTGCTTAGTCTGGCCCACAGGAGCCTCAAGCCATTAACAGGAACTAAAGACAGCACAGCAGTACAAACAGTAAGAACTGCACTGTTAGAGATAAGGCTCATGCCACCACTACAAGTTACCAAAGTTTCCATTCCACATACATCTTATCCTGGTACAGATGATGAGCACCTCCCCAGCAGCACATAAACAACATAAGTGGCCAGTGGCTGTTACTCACAGCTCCACACACAGTTTTATAGTAAAACTTCTCTTAAGTTAGTTCATGCAAGTACCAGATGAACATTTGAGGCAAGATATGACAGCAAAATTACAGTCTCTGCCTTGATGCAAATGAGGATCACTCACATTTCGGTAAGCTAATGTCTTACCTCTCAACACTTAAATATTTATCACCCACATCACCCTTTCAAAACAAAAAGCTGATACACATTTTAGCAAAGGTCTTTGTCTCCAGTGTTTGTTTTCATAAAGGCTTGGAGGCACTTGCAAAGAAAGCACAGGGACGAAAACGCACCCAAGTTTGAAAGTCTCTCTCCACACTCTGCTGCTTCAAAACAAACAGTGGAATCTTAACCAGCCTCCAAGGAATCAGCATCGAGACCCAGATGAGACAGGTGAAGTCTGATCTCCTAGAGATGGTCTTCATGGCAGTCAGCTTAATGAGACAAACCCTCATTAATGGGCCTCTTTTCCTTGCATATTTTATGCATGAGAAAAAGCTGTAAGTATATATACCTGAGTAAAAGCTCAGGTCTTTCCATGCACTTTTTTCTACTGATTTCAGCCTTAAAGCTATGTGGAGGATACCATGTTACAGTGGCATCTCTCACTGCCACAGAGGCAGCGTTTCCAACACACCTCCTGTTCTCTGTCTGCTCCCAGTGTGGGTCTGGGGGAATACAAGAATCCACCTTCAAGGAGCTGCCCTGTCTTCTCTTTCCAACAGTTACATCCCAAACCTTTCACATCCAGCCCAGTGGCCTACAAGAGGCTGTGCACGGCTAGGCTGAACCACTGCTGCCATATGTTTTGAAGGAGGAGAAAGAAAAAAAGTCGTTTAAAGGATACATGAGGATCTCACATTTACTTCAAAGAAAGCTATTGCAGTCACAGGTGCTACAAGCCATAAAAAAAGCAGGCATTTACTGCAGTAACTGGTCAGCACAACACTCGAATGATTTAAAGCTTTTTCATCTTGAAATTGTGTTTCCTACTCACAAAGTTATCCTTGACCAACACAAACAACTCGTAACATACAAGTCGCAGTAAGTAAAAATCCACGGATGAGAGTACATGGTTATGACTATGTGAGAGGTGCTTGAATCTTTCAGCCACCTCATTTCTCCTCAAGGCACCTTCCGGCAGCAAGCGATGCTCACACTACAGAGTCAGAAGAAAGCAGGGCAAGGCTGCGGTGTCACCTGGCTGCAGAGCACACAGGGCTGCAGAACGCGGGCGTCTGGCACCCTCTAGGGAGCAGTACACGAAAGACCAATTCAGAGCTGCTGCCGCCTGACTTTACCTGCTGAAAATGGAAACAATTGCTACAGACACGCGAGGAAAGAAAAAAAGTCAGATAAGCACAGAAATAGGCTCCCCAAGACTGCCTGTGCCAGTGCTGCCTTTCTCCTCTCAATATTCCTTTGTTCTTTCATGTTGATGTCTGGTGCAAAGCGTTATACAGAAGTTGTGTGGAAGACTCTTAATTACTACCACACTGTACACGGCCAAAATACAGGTTTCCCCCATTAGATCTCATTAGCAGGTGGCACCAACAAATTGCAACCACCTGACAAATAAGAAGACAAAGTTATAAAAGACTGGTGTAAGGATTTCCAAAAGGCTAATGACAGAAGCTGGTCTAGAATCCCACATCTCTGGAGCTTCAACCTCTAAAGCGGTTACTCAGAAGGTTCTCTTTACACAAAAACTGAAATAAATCTGTAATCTGCATGCAAGTAGTTTCCACATTCTTATTTTCAAGAAATTCCTCACCTTGACAGGCAGTTTTCCACAATTATAGCCTCTGTGAGATCAATGGGACTATTCTTAGATGAAGTAAAATGGAGAACTGCAGCCCATAGGCAGTGATGAAAACCTCCTTATTTCAATGCACTTCAGTGGCTTCTGGATCTAGCACAGAATATTCCAAAGAGCAGCTAAGAGCATTGTTGTGGTTTCCCTAAACATGTAACAGGAAAAAGAAATCTTTGACTTCAAACCAGGAAAAATAACTACTTAACCTACAAAGCAAATGTTTGTTTGTTTTTAAAAAGAACTTTTATTATCCCATAAAACTGGTGGGGAATTGGAGCTACCAAAACTCATCTTTTCTCTGGCACACAGTTAAATAAAAACACAATGTATTCAGATAAACTCTGTGAAGAGTTTTCACCCGAAGTCATAACCCTGGCTGAACTCACACTTCTAAAGCAAAGATTTTACAGATAAGTCACAACAGAAAAAAAACCAGCCACCACCCTACTGGTTCCCAAAAAGAACTGGTAGCAAATTATTATCCTCTTTCAGAAAGATACACATGTAACTTGCACACAACCCCTCAAACAGTATTGTCAACAGCTGATCCTGTTTCCAGGTGACTTCTATTTCAGTAGCCCAAAGGGAGAGGGTCTGAAAACCAAAACTGGCATAGAGGAAAAAAACCAAAAAATACCAGTGCCTGTTTTCACTCTAACATGCTGGTTTTGTGACATTCCTTACAGCTGAAACAGAGTGCTACTCATCTGTTACCTGTCACAGTCCACGATCTCCATGACATGCATAAATTCCGAAGACTTCTGTCTGGAATTTTTTTCACAAATCAATTTTAAAGAACAAAACACACACAGCTACAGGAGAAGATGATGTTCCCACAGAAGAGCAAATGCATTCTGCATTTGCTGCCCTGGCACCAGCCCTGCCACTTATGGAAACACTGGAAAGAGAACCAAGCAACTGCGGAGGCCAGGCAGGAACATCCCCCAGCCGCACACGGAGCCGCACACATCTCCCAGTGCACACGGAGACAGAGACGTCAGCGGCCACTAACGAGGTTTTAAGAGCAAGATGTGAGTTTGGATGAGGCGTCATTTGTACAGCAATGTTCTCTATGCTGAATGGCTTGAACAGCATGGTGGTTTAATAAAATACCACTTCTTCTCTAAAATATGATCAAGGGCCTAAAAAAACACTGCAAAACCTCTCACCCACATCCACAAACTTCGGACAAGAGCCACAGAAACCTTTACTGCTGACATCTCATCTTCAGGATGTGCAGTCTATTCTCCATTTCTGTAAGAGCCACAGCTTGCCGTAACACAAAACTAGTATTTCTGTTCAAACACAGGCGAGAAACACAGAGCAAGCACAAAGAGAGACTGGAGTTACTTTCAAAAAGACCACTCAAATCTGGACTAAAGCAGCATTTTAGACAGTGATATCTTGGTAGAAAATGCATTTCTTATTCCAATTTGCCTCTGCTCCAAGCCAATGACATCTTTCTACTTACAACTCAGCTAACAACAGGTAACAAAACCCAGAACTGTTCCATAACCAGAGCACTTTCAGCCTCTAACTCTCTGAAAAGATATCACTTTTTTGGGTCACAAGAGAGACTGCAAAGGAAGGTATCTCTCGGCACACTCCAGTCTACTCATACACTCCTTTAGTTTTCAAAGAACTCACTTGAGTAGGAAAAAATGCACATGCCTTAACATTTGAGGTAGGAATTTAAATAACATAAATTAATTCTTCCATTTAATGTTTTTCATATTGTTTAATAAAGAAAAACTAATGGTTTACAATCAAGAAAGAGTGGAATCAGGTATTAAATGAACAGGTCAGGCTTCATACACAAATGCCACAGCTTTACACAGGACAGGTCTAAATTCAGGCCATACCAGATAAGCTAGAGAAGCAGCACTGTATTGACTGCAAACGCACATAGGGTAAAAATATTTTGAGAACTGAAGTGTGGCACTCAGTGGCAGCCTGGATGGCATCTTCACCTCAGTCACAGCCCTCCAGCACAGTTTCCCATTCTTCACAATATCAGCACTTAGAATAAGTACCCGGGAACGAAGCATGTTTCTTTATTTGTCTGTATGAAAAATTAAAAAAACCCAAACCCCACCATTTTTTCCCCTGCAGATGAAGTCAGGCCAGAGAGGCTACAGTCACTCATCTCTTGGCTCCCACTTTTGATATCCTTCCTCTCTCTCAGATGCCAGACTGACAGGACAAGAGTAGTATTGAACACCTTCTGCCTCTGAGTCAAGACTATGCATGTGACAGAGATCAGGAGCAATTCCCACCTGGCTCTGCACATGCTCTTCACAGAAGGCTTTTGGATTTTCAAGCCAAGAAAGCCCTTTCCAAACTCCCTCACAAAAATGATGGGCTGTCCCAGGGAGTCAGGATTTTAGCTGCCTAGAGCATTCCAAAATAATTTAATAATTTTTTAATTCAAAACACGAAATGCCTTGAAACTAAGAATTTCTCCTGCAAGCTGGGCATTCAGCAGCTGAAAATAAAGGAGGAATAGCTGGAAGCAGAGGCTAATGCCAAAATGATAATCAACCACCAATACGACACCAGCATAAGCAGAGTTCAGTATAGTTCTGGATATCAGGCGAGGTACCTCTAGTAAAGGGAGTACTTACACTCCTGTGTTCAAAACTAATGACATGAATACCCTGCTGAAACATCACTGAAAGTACATGAACAGGCCTGGCCACCTTCAAGAATGACCCAGCTGCAGAACAGACCTGCCAGTATGCCCAGGGAATTAATGTGGTTGCTGTGTCCAGTTCTCAGATGCCCAGCACAAGTCCACGGACACAGAGGATCGAATTCTTTGCAAGATCACCAGTAAAGACTGAGGCTGGAGGAAATGCTGAGAAAAAGACCTTTGCCCACCCTTAAGAAATGAAGGCTGACAGAAAACCTTGCCAGTCTACACTCTAGTGGGGTATAGAAAAGAGAGAGGCTTTCCACGGAGACATAGCAGCAGGGGATGAGACACAATGAACAGAACACATGTGATAGGGGACATTTCAATGGTAAAATTAACTTTTAACCATGAAGGAAGGTTAAACACAGGAACAGGGCATCTTTGGAAAGTGGAAAAGGGCCTGAGTAACCTTGTCTCTCTGGAACTGCTTTGAACAGGAAGCTGGGTTTGACAACCTCCAGAAGTTCTTTCCAAACTGTTATTCTGTGAGTGTGTAAGAACACAGCTTATTCGGCCTAACAAACCAGAGCCCAAATTTGTGCCCTCTTTGGGAGAGCCCCAAACACAACCAAAGCAGAAGAGCCACCTAAGCCAAAGACTTACACCAAAGGCTAGAGGCGATGAACTGGCCATTTAGGCCATACAATTTCACTTGACGCAAGGCTCTGTTTCTAACCTAACCCAGAAATGAACAAAAGAGGCTCCCAATCAGGCTTCTTTCAACTCTAAGTCAGCTGTACAATCCCTGCTTATTATTTCACGGCAATTTCACTTCGAGGCATATGCAAAGAGTTCAGCCAGACACAAGGAACCAAAAGGAACAATCTCATTCAATTTCCAAGCATAAGCTTCTACTGCTGCAAAAGGGAAAATTAGACACAAAATGTTGATAAAGTAAAAAAAAGAAATGCAAAGTAGTATCTGGACATATGTGGGCCAGCAAAAACAGTGTTGTCTCAGGTGCTGCTCTCCCATCACTCCGTTCCCCCAAATTCAGCAGCTGCAGATGTATCCTTTTATCTGTCAGCAAAGATCCCACAAGAAGAATGTGGATTGTTTCCACTAGCAGTATAATAATGTGGCTTCTGAATCTTTTTTTATCAGTGCCCAGAATCCAAAATAAAGAAGCTAAGAGTTAGGACTCTGAAAGTTTCTAAGGCTATAAATATTACAGAGCTGCCTTAATTTTTTTGTTTATTTACATTTTACTCATAAAACCTTACCCAAATCTGACAGGTCCAGGGGCAGCCAGCCAAGAAGCTTTGCCCTGTTTGATCATGCCAAATATCACCTAACCATGACACTTCTTGGGCTAAAGCACACAGGGCAAATTGTTAATTTCTAAAGAGAAATCCACCTACAGAGAATCCTACTGGCATAAACATCAGCCTTCACAAGACAGGAAAAGGGATCTGTGTGTATATAGTGCCAGATACTGTAAGAGAAGTTACCCTCTTGATTACAACGTGGGGGCTGATTAGCCCCAAAACTTTTCCCGTCTTAGCACATCTAGAAGCTCAGGGAGGCTCACATTCCTCCTGTTTTTACACCAGCCAGGAAGCCCAAGCTGCACAATGGAACAGTGGGACCACCCATACAACAGCATGGAAAAGAGACAAGGTCCCTCAGGACCCACAGCCTTCACTGGGATGTTGTCACCCTTTCAGAAAGGAGCAACTCAAACATAGCTCCTCTGCCACCTCTCACACCACACCCAAAGAAGTGCCTGAAAAGCACAGCTTTGCCCTTATCACCGTGGAAAAAAAGAAAAGCACTCCAAAAGGCAAAATAAAAAACACCAATCCAATCAAAAAGCATCCTGCCCCTTTCAGAAATAATATTGCTGGGCTTTTTTCACAGCACAACTATGTACTCACTATATCAAACCAAGTAACAGCTATTGTAGCAGCTAATGAGTGACACTGTCCCCTGGACAGCTTTTCTGTACAACATGTGGTTTTCATTTTATGTGTCTTGTCAGGATTTCACTCCCTTTCTTTTATTTGACCTCCAGAAGAGAATAAAATCATATAAAATCTAAAACTAACGAATCTTAAGTTTCTGGTATCCATTAACATTCACATCCACAAGGCTGTTGATTCAACAAAATACAAAATAAGCAAAACCAGCCCAATTATAAGTTGTTTGGCCTGCATTTGTTAAGTTCTAACACAGTCTCTACAAACATATGTCTTCTGGTTGGTATTTCAGGGAGAAATCCTTAGAAGAATAATATTTTGATTAGTAACATGTGTGTTTTGAAAGACTTATACTGAACTCCAAGGGTGATTAAAATATGAGTAGAAACTATGAGCTAAATACACATATGTGCAAAGAGCTTTCATTCTCGCTGACTGAAATGTCTGGTTACAAGTAATTTGTTTTTATTATTGAAGTCCTAATAGCATGTGCTATTCACTTTTTGTAAAATTGACTGATATTCATGAAAATATCCTGTTCTTACAGAACCACTTTAGAGCATTACTTAAAAAAAAAAATTACCTAGTATGTAACAGAAGTGATGTCATTCTCTGGATTATTATGACACATCTCAAATGAACTTCCAAGGGATCCTAGTAATTTTAGGTAGCACCAAAATGTTGACCTCTTCTCTTTTTAGTCTTTCAGGACTTCTCAACCAAGCAGGAAATAGAGATCAGCCAGACAGTGTTTCTCAAGAAATCATAATTATTTACACTCACAGATTAATTATTTCAGGGTATCACGTAGTTCCCTGTGTGCACCACGCAACTAAATTTTTAAATAGATGACCAACTTCCTAGACCACCCCCTGATTCTTCTGCTGGCAGCTGGGCATTCAACAGGGTTATGCTCTTAAGTAGCTCCAGTAGAAAAAGTGCAAATGCATAAGAAAATGATTTAAATGTTACAGAGTACACAGGGGAACTTTAACTCAAAAGATTTTTTTTATAGTTGTTTTTTAAGGAAGTCAACAGTCTGGTTGTCTGTTCTGCCAAAGTTTTCATTAGAACATGCAATATCCAAGTGAAAATATGAGAGTACATGCAGATTCCCTTTAAACATACCCCTTTTTCACATCGAGGGAAAATAATCTCAACTTTGTCTTACAATTCAGATGGAAATTTAAATGCAGAGATAGCAATTGTTCATTTCTGCTGAAATTCACTCCAATATATAATTAGTGCTCTAATTAAAGTTAACAATCATTTATCACTTTCTGTATAATGTTACAATTATTTCACGGTAACACAGAGTTGCAGCCAACAGAAGAGCTCTCACCTCGATGTCATTTATGCTTTTGTCAAGCAGCTGAGCAAATTAGGAACAGTTACAGCTAAATACCAAACACACACTGCCAGGCATAAGGGCAGACTTGGTTACAATTACTCACTCTCAGTATCAGTGCCTCATTCTTGATGTAGTAACACTAAATTCAACACGACTGCTCTTCACAAAAGATCAGGCTGGCAATTTACTGAGGAGACTGCTGGGGCTCAGCGACACTGGCATACACAAACACTGGCAAGGCAAGCTACTGCACTTCCAGGGAGACACCTAGAGATGTCCTCCACCCAGCACAAATGTGCCAGCAGATCTCAGCACTCTGGGAAGGAGCACCCTCTGGCTTTCAAATCTCATCTATCAGCATCTTATTTGAAAAAAACCACAAGCTTAAAAGCCAAGCCCAAAAGCCTGCTGCACCCTGATAGGAGGTACTGCCCTAATCAAGACATCCTGCTGAACCAGTGTCCACACGACTGCCAGCCAAGAGGAACAGGCAGGGTGAAAGGTTAAGAGAGGTTCACCTCTACCACACAAGAGTTTGTGTTGGAAGGGACCTTGACACCCCTGTGGACAGCACTTGCTTGGGGTCTCAAGAGACACGGACACAATTCTTCTCAAGAAAGTAATGGAGAAGATGGATCTATCATCCTATTCCAAATATAAATTTATCTGGTGATCTGGGAAGCACATCAAATGGCACTACAATTATTATTTCACTCTGGAGTGCTGAGGAACCTGGCATGTGCCTATGACACAGGACTTCTGGAAGCTCTAACCTGATCCAGAAGAGCAAGCCACACCAGTGTAAGCCCATACTTTAAAGGCAAATCTAATCCCACTTTCCAACTTAACTATGCAGACAGAAATCCAGAGATGTTACACTGCAGTCAAAAGAATTACAGGGCAATTCTGTATTTTTTAACCAGAACCTGTTCAATCTATTTAAAGGAACAACTACATTTAAACGTGGCTGTCACTGACATTGTCTTCCCACCATAACAACAAATGCTGAAGCCCCAGATGGGTTAATACTTATGAGAAAGGCAACAGAACACAAAACAGAACAGGAAATAGCATTTCCTGCCAAACTGTCTAAAAGCAGTCATACCGTTAGCACTGCACTTTGCTAGCTTTTATTCCTGTTATCATACAGACAGACACGAAAAAGCAAAAAAATCTGCTAAGCTGAGCCCATGATAACAGCAGCTAGCATGTATTATTCCTACAGACGTTAACAACAATAAAATGAATGAAATCATAAGCTGCCTATTATTTCCACCTATTTTTCTTCTAAAAAGGAAAAAAATGCTCACAAACAAGAATTAGAGGAGGCTGGTGTGCTAATGTGCCAGGATTTTGGTTTTGAAGGCACTCATGTCCATGGGGTTCCCCTCGAGGCACAGCTGTGTCAGTACACAAAGTTGTTAAATCAAAACCTAGCATTTAACTGGACTTAAACCAGACACACTCCAAAATGTAACACACCCCCCTCACACCTTCCCCGAAGAACAACAGAAACAATCAGGAAGACTTCCAGGCAGCTCCAGACACTGGTGATTCAAAGGCTCACCCTTAACAGCTATACTTGACAGACAAGGCAAAAGATTATCATCTCCTCCCTAAATATTCCCATTCAGTATCATCCATCTACTTAGTGTAGCAGCACATGCAAATAGATCCAGTTCCACTCATTCAAGACTCTAAAAAAATAAAGAGGGGAGGACAAGGTAGAGAGAGAAGGAAAAAAGGGGGGAAAGGAAGGAAACAAGTGTGAGGGAAGAAGGAATTTATTTTCATACATTAAAAAAATATTTTCATTTCCTTAGCTTTAATTCCTTTAATTCTTGCATTTGAAACTACTCATAACCACACATTGAAGGACTTCTTGTTTTTCAAAGTTTCACCTTTTTAACTGTCAGACCCAGTTACACACTGAGCAGCAACCCCTCATTGTGCATCATAGAGCTTTCATACCTCAGCTTTTCAAGCACCAATTACAAGTCATTTGCTGACTCCCATTCTTGATCACACAAAATCTTCCCCCAAAATAAAGAAGCTCACATTTTCATATCTGAATCCCTGACAGATCCTTTAAGACTAGGAATCAGAATCTTCTGAAATACACACTGGGAAATAGTGGTAGAAAACAGAAACCCAGAAGTGTTGGGACACAAAGACCAAGCAGAGCAGCCCTTATACCTTATTCTAGCACATCTCAGTGGCCATCACCATGGAATTTAAATGCGAAGTTCTTGTCTTAAAACCCCTCAAACCAAGCATGCCACATTATTCCAAGGAAACTGGTGTTAGCCCTATTTATTTGAGTCGATTAAAAAAAATATAAATCTATTGATATATTCACACATCAAGACATTGAGTCGTCTTCCACACTGCACTGAACAGGGAACCACTGGTTTCTTCAAGGAAACAGACACAGGATATGTTCTTCTTTCAAGAAGAGTCACTCAGTATTATTTGAACTATATATTATCTGGTGAACAGTCATTCAAATAGCAACTATCGATACAAAACCAGGTGTTCAATGTAAAACCTCACACTAAAGCCAAGAGAGAGGCCTATCATCAAAGCCAAAGGCCTTCCATCACCAGAATGTGGGCGAGAGGCGCAGCAGGGCAGAGTGACACCGAGCAGTGAGGGGAGGAGCAGAGAGATTACCCATTTGCAGAACTGGCAAGGAGCATTCCTGGAAGAAGTGGGTTTTAACGTGGCGTGGATGGCAGGCAAAGATAGGGTGCCTGACACAACTGACACACTGTTCCCTGCACAGAGAGGCATTAACAGAGGCTCCGAGACAAGTGGGAGAGGGACACAAAGCACAACAAGGATCCAGGACTGGAAGGGGTGAGAGCAGCAAAGCAGCGAGTGGGCAGATACGAGAATGAAGGAGAGAAAGATAATATTTAACTGCAACATGGCTAGTGATTTCGAAAGGTTCTCATTGTAAGAGCAGCTCTAGAAAGAAAAAAAAAGGAGAAAAACTTCATATTAAGGCATGTAAGATAGTGTGTCTCACTGTACTACTGCTCATCCTTATTGCAACACGAGTAACTTGGAATGTTCACCTGAAACTTCTCTGCAAACAGTTTTCTCCTCACCCTTTCTGAGGAAAGAATACATAGAAGGCAGTAAGTATTTCATTGCCAACATCCCCAGCCAGCTGGAACTATCGTTGCTACATCAACCCCCTCGCAAAACTATCATTCCATCTTCTTCCATTTCCAAACCAATCACAGTTAAACCACTTGGAGGTGGTGTGTTACACGAGCGCCAATTCTTTTCCAAAGTCTACAGAAACATGGGAACAACTGGGTATGTATTTGAAATATAAAAAGGAGCAGGAGGTTTCTGAAAGACGTTTGAAGAAAAGTAATCATGTACCTTGACTACAAAGTTTTTTTGTTCATATTAGGGATTTTCTAACATTGCTCTTAAACCACAGGTTATTATTTGACCAGGAAAGCCAAATTTATGTTCATGTATCTCCTGAATTTCTGTTTTGTAGGTTCTCTTACAAAACCTCCACCACAGTTTTCATTGATTCAGGGGAAGCTATGAGGATAAATTCATGTAGCACTAAAGAGACCGGTATAATTCAACCCTACTTAATGTTGTATGACTTAGTTTCCATCAGTGTTTGCAATTCTAGCTGTTTAATGAAAGGGTGTCAGCAGAACAGAGGCACTGTGCAATCACACAGCTCAAAGGAAAAAATAACTGTTACTCATGCAAAAGGCCTAAAGTGTGATGCAGCTTTGGAACAGGCAGATGCTTTTTAGTAACTTGCTTTCAAAAGAGAGCTGTGCGTGGTATTTAACGTCTGCATTGCTACTGTAATTGCTCTCTATCCACTGTTGGAAGTCCACCTGCTACCCATGAATTGAAGGGAAAAACGGTGCCTATATACTGACAATAGAAACATGATGGCTCAGCACATATTTTAGTATGCATTGCAAATATGTGAATACAAAAGGTATTCACGCACCACATGATATTCTAGAATAAATATCAAAGTCTGCTCGTTACTGGTTTTAATACTTACTCATCACTCCCTTTCTCTCTGCACACAGAATCAGAGGTGTAATCTAGGACTTGTTTTCCCAAGGTCTCTCCCTGTCAACGCACAGTTGTTCCGTACGATGAACTTTCATGTATTTTGTTCCATATCGCTTAAAGTTCAAAGCCATGAAACAGTTCATGTCCCAAGGATGGCCAAATTCAGGCCCCTGAAGCACTTCTGAGACTTGAGGCCACTTTTGAGGCTAAGTAACAAAAAAAGAAGAAAAAAAGAGAAGCTAGGGAAAAGGCACTTGTATCTTCAAAGAGAGACTGAGATTGCTACAAATACCACAAGTTATTTATGGCGTGTGAAATGCAACAGAGGCATTCCTAACAAAAGACATCAAGCCTGGCCTGTGCCATGGTACTTGCACAGCAGTGGAGAAAGCTCTTTCAAGGGACAGGCTCCAAAGATGACTTATTATCTAAACAAGCACAGTCCAGTCAAGAGCCCCCAGGCTGACTTCAGCCCACCACTTTCACTCAAAGACTCAACAAGCTCTGAATCCTTTCTCCTGCACCTACTCACAGCACGGAAAGGAGCGCTGTGTTTGCTTCCAAAGGGGAGAGAAGGGGGATTTGGAGGACTGGCATCCTGCCCTCCCTCAAACTGAACATACATTTTGCACAGTGTCTGGGTATAGGCAGCTTTTCCTTCCTCTATTCTGTTGACTTCTTGGCTCAGACTCCCCCCCGGGGCTGCCAGAGCTTGCACAGGACTAAGAGGGAAAGAAGGCAGGAGGTGGAGAGCGGGCAAGGAGGAAGCTGCAACAAGTGCCTCACAGCAGAAGAAAGAGATGGAAGAAGTAGTTTAAGGCTTTGTTACACACCACTGGGGCCAGAGGATACCACAGCAGTCTTCCCCCGCCCTCTCCTCATGTCCCTCTGCCATGCACTTGTTCTGTCCCAGAGCCTGGCAAAAACTCGGATCACAGGAGAATCTTCTCAAGCTTTAAAAACACATTTTCTTCAAACCATGCCAACCTCTGTCCCTAAACCACGAGAAAAACCAAATCTAGAACAAAGATCACTGAGGAATTTGCATCAAAAGATAAGACACATTAACTCTTAGTTGAAATGCTCCAGGCAGCTTTTGGATAAAAGATGTTTCTAGGCCTTGTCTGCAGAGCCATTGTGCTCCCCGTGTGGGGAGACTTTAACTTAGCCCTAGGAAAGCAGAGACATGTGTTACAAGACACTTAAGAGTCCAGACTTCCATTCTTGCCTACAAATTAGAAGTACACTCTTCAAAATAATCAAGACAAACACGGTTGCCAAAGCAGGTACATCTAGCATGGCCAAGCAATACATTTAGATGATGACAGTTTAAAATCCAAAGATAATAGATTTTTTTTCTTTTTCCTATTCCAAACATTCCTAGTCATACCAGTTTCAGAGAGAATATTTCTGTACTACTCTTGTTCACAAACAGTAATACATAAAAAAATGAAGCTTTTTCCCCCCTCTATCATATCCAATTCAATTGCATTCATTAAGTTTCATTATATCTACATCATTTAATTTAGGTCAACATGTCAAAGTAACCTAGGATCATGTTTGCTTTAAGTCAGCCAGCATTACTCTCCTACCTGAACAGCCCATCTCAGACTCAGTGACAGAATTGCCCTCCACTTCCTCCACATCCATGAAGGAAAAAGCAGGGAACTACACCGGAATTAAACACCACTGCAATGCTGACAGCATACTAAGCTTCTGTATAATGCATATTATACAACTGCACAACAGCAATAGGGGGAAGAAAGTCTAGCAGTAAGTTAATTGTTATTTAATAATGAGTGCATTAGTAATTTCAAATGTAATACAGTGTATCTTTCAATTTTTGAGGTTTCCTTTTTTTTCCTTTGAGTCTGCAGAGATAAAGCCTTGTTTCGCAGAGGCAGCAGAAGACTCCCATTGCAGGGAGGTATCCATCTCCATTTCCCCATATTTTCCTGGGATCCCAATGACAGTAGCTGCAGTTCACACTAGTGTCTGCACAGTATGGAGCCACACATGTCACAAACATATCCAGATTTCCCTATCTGATGTATTTTAATACAAGCTTAAAGAACATCTCAATCTTATGTCATCTCAAAACATTACGCTGTGTTCCAAAACCTGCGGTATTTGGGTTCCAGCTGAAAAGTAAGATTACAGCACCCAAGCAAAGAGGCTGGATGTTAACTCTCAGAGTAAAGCTGGGAAGGAGAGGCTGGGCAGCACCACCTACCCACAGTGCTCCATGGGAATGCTTTACCTGTGTAAAATCTAAGAACAAAAATGCAACACTGACCTCTTTCCTGAGTATATCATGAAGAAAAAAATAGTACAAGAGATGATGAGTAATCTACCAAAAATTTCTTTAAGCAATGCATTTCGGTTGGGATTATGCATCACTGAGATGAAGCAGAAAAAAATAATAGACTACTGCCTTGAGCACCCAAACTAAGGAACAGAGGAGGGGAAGGGAGACTTGGGAAATAATAAAAAAAAAGAAAAAAAAAAAAAAAGAGAGAAGTAGAAAAAGCCTTCCCATCTCCGGAAGGCTTCACTGACACACATCACCATTTAACACTACTGCAGCTCAGTAACCTCCTATTACACTGCTATTTGGAGACTGTTTGTGCTCTGCCCAGAAAGGGACAACATGAGCAGAAGTCATTTACACTAAGCAAGCATGCAAGGACAGGCAGACTTCAGTTATCTCACATTTTAGAAAAGAGGGAAAAATTTGCCCATGTCAGAAATGAGAGGAGCAGGGGGGACTACGAAGCCAGGCAAATTATTCATCCATATGGGGCAGGACAGCCTGCAAGGGGTATAAACTTGGAGACAATCATTCTAAGGCTTTTACTATAGATTTATTGCATGAATTTGGGCAGTTAGCTCCTGGTGTTTTGTTTTTCTTACCAACAAAAGCAAGGATAAAGTCAGCATTTGCTAAAATAAGAATATACAGTTGTTATAAAACAGAGAGCAAGTATAATTTAGATTCTGAAAATTATTGTTGAGTTCTGTGAAATGCAGGCAATCCTAAACTGGAAACATTACACACATGACAAGCAAGTCTTTGTGTAATAATCACATCTGTGTCACTACTTCAGAGGGTTTTGACCTTGTGCTAGAAAAGTTACAAACATGTTTTGACTTCTGGAAGTGACAAATGCACTGCAGAACTGCCTGTTATAAACCACAACAATATTAAACTGTCTCTCTGTGTATCCATCCTCCTCCAAAGCCAACACAAGGCTTGATTTTCCAGCTTCTCTTTCTCTTTGCTATTGATGTTCATTCTCTGCCTCTCAAGATCCCTTATTTAACCTTGCAGGCAAAAGGCAAAAAGTTAATGCAACTTCTATAAACTGAGAGCATTTTGAGTTACTCGAGGTGACTCACTTTCCACGAATTTAAAACAAGTCTTAGTCAAGTGACAGATGCAAGAAAACAGTAAAAGCCCTGCATTTAAAACCAAGTGCCTGGCTCTCCCCACCTCCTAAATGACTGCCATGAGGTGCATATTAATGGCTTATCTGCACACGTTATTCACCAACCTCATGAAGCTTTCTTGCAGCTCTCTTCATTTCTTTCCTTCGTTTGATCGTCTTCGTCAGCCTTTCCTTCCCCACAAAGTCTTTTCTCTTTTCCCCCATTTTCTCCAACACTTTTCTTCTTTCTAAACCATTTTCTTCCCTTCTCTGTCTCCACCCTCT
The DNA here is from genome assembly GCA_013397725.1 of Rhagologus leucostigma. Taxonomy (NCBI): domain Eukaryota; kingdom Metazoa; phylum Chordata; class Aves; order Passeriformes; genus Rhagologus; species Rhagologus leucostigma. The sequence continues at coordinate 3,415,500 of VZTD01003481.1, forward strand.
CCAAGGCTCTGTTCCCTTATCTCCTTTTCCTCATTTCTGCATCAATTTCATCCCCAGTGCCAATGCCAGACGAAGTTCCTAGAATTGCTCAGGAGCAGACTTTGCCCCTTTTGTCTGCCTGCAGAGGAGGGAGCCTTGCAGCTAGAGAATGTGCAAGTGGTGCATTCTTGCCCGTGCCCTTTGCTTGATTTGCCCTTACATCTGGGCTCCGGCAGCCAGCTGAAAGCAATCAGATCCTTGCCCGGGCCACACCACGTGTTCTTGGGATACCCCAGCTGAAAAACATCTACTGAATTACTCATCAGACACTTCAAAACACCCAAAAATTGCTAAGAAAGGAGACTACTTGCAAATAATGTGGGTCTCACACTTGAGCAAGTAAGGAATGTCACACAGGATATAAATTAAAGGTAAGTTTTTGAGTGTAGATTCATGAACAAGGTTCAAAGGTAAATTACAAATATAAACAAGTTATTTAATATTTCCATGTTGCACAAGGTTGTTAACATCCTAAATATGCCTATCAAGTTGTCTGCCCTGAGCAAACTAACTCATCTCAAATGCAAAGGCCTGCCATAACAGAACTACCAGCTCCAGACTGCAGGTGATATTCCCTCATGCTGGTGTCATGAACAAACTCTCTCAACCACTAGAACAGGATGAGGCTTTCTCTGTATGCACACGCTCTTAAGATTACTGCTCCAGTTTGGTTTTTTTTTTTGCAGGGAAATAGACAAAAAATCTAGCAGCTGGTGTGTGAAGACAGTGCATGTACACCTATGTACCAGCACACAGAGCCTATTTTGTGTACAACACCATGACAGACTCACCGCCTTTATAAATGCATTACTTGGGTTCACCCTGGACTAACAGCAGACATCAGAACATCCTCAGAAGAAAGGAGTCTTTCACAGTCCAGTGTCTGTCTTTGAAGTAGCTCAGGTAACACTGTACCTTCTCAGCAGATGAGGTTTTCAGTGTTATTTCATCCACAACATGGAAGCCCAGTCACATAAGGAGAAAAGGCCATACAGAGTAGGCACAGTCAAAGCTCTGTTATCATTACGCAGGTACCAAGGCAGTGGGTGCTCCCTGTGAGGCTGGAAACCACACACATTACTCTTCTTGAGAGACTACAACACACCAGTGGGGTCACAAAACAGTTCAGTACCGACACAAAACTAGAAATATACAACCACAATATAAACAGAGACGTTATTATTTGTAAAGTACACACCACATAAAATACACATTGGAAACTAAGGTGATCTGTTCTTTCAGGGTGGAATTATGGTGGCCCCAGGTAAGGTAAAAAGGAGAGGAACCCATACTGTGCAGAAGAGAGAGCCGTGTAATCCAGCCCTCCACGTGAGAGAGACAGCCAGTACTGAGAGATCGGACATCACGACTCCCTGTGCTTGGCTGCAGCAGGATGGAAAGAAACCTCTGCCAAAAAAAAGACACATGGAGCAACAGCCCAATTCCAGCCTGCTATTAACTTGTTTAACAATGGAAGAGAGATGAGGAGCAAGACCTGCCGCAGTTCTTTTATAAAAACAATGTCACAATACTTTATGTAAAGGATGAGGACTGCAGCCAGCAGTACTTAGCCAAATTAATTGAGATCTGGAAATAATAGTGTAACATAAAGTTTAGTACTAGCTAAGCAGTTAGCAAGCTGATTTCTAGGAGCACTGACTGGCCCATCCTCATTTTAAAAACCTCCAGTAAAATACTGCTGCAGTGACAGACACAAATGAAGCAACAGACATATTAATTTCCCTTTCTTGTGCACAGCTATTCAGCTTTCCTGGGCAGTGGCAGTGAGTGTTCATAAAGCAACTTTCAAACAAGCGTTTTCTATTAGAAGAGACAAAGAATTTCCCATCAAAGTTTCAAAATACAATAAATTATTTACCTTCTAGATGATGCTGATCTATTTCACCAGCTAGTTTGGTGAATTGCCATTTCTACTTGAAAGCTTAAGGAGGCAATGGAAACAACCTGAAGTACAGCCATACACCATTAACACCTGATAGTACCACTCCTTCCACCTGCTGAAGAGTTGGGTAATTAATGTAGAATGTGTTACTTCTGCCAAAACACTGCAGTTGCTACCCCCTACCAGCAAGATACACAGATATATTCCACCTTCAATCTCTATTTCCACTTTTTATCTTTCAGGGCACTGCAGAAGTTCCTCTCTTACACAACACCAAATGACAAACATCCTTACTTCTGCCAACTCATTTTTCCTGATTATAATGGCACCTTTTTCTTTTCACAAACAGATTTGTGTGCTGAACACTAGCAACTGTTTTTCCCTATTAAATTAATAAATGAGCAAAAGTAAAGGTGAAGGACACAAAAGAAGAAGCAATCTTTATGATGACAGTAAAGAGCTAAAAGACTCAACACTTTTCTCTAAGATAGTTTAGAGATTTGATCCCTATGCTCTTACTGAACTGAAGGGTTGCATGTAGAGCAGGTGCTGTTCAAATGTTACCAGCATAAGTCCAGCTGCAATTCAATACAGGACATACACGAAAGGAGTACCAGAAGGCTTAACTCTTTACTCTTTACACATAATTCTTTACACATTACACGTTTATGTTTTCCCTCCTTTGTAGCTGCCAGTTATTTGCAGACTCCTGACAGCAGCTGAGCCAACTTTCAGGACACTCCAACACAAGCCAGATTTAGTATAACTGGAATATAAGGTGCTGATACATCCAGAGCAAGATGTGATGAAAACCAACAGACCTCACTGAATACACTCAATTTTTCTTTTCTGTGAGAATATTCACTTCTGGTACAAAAAGTCACTTGAAGTTCAGCCAGAAATTTTGGGTTCTGTGGGACTTTTTTACAACAGCAACACAACAGCTTTACGGTAATGACTGTGCCATCCTAGCATCCCTGAGTGCAAGGCACAGAGGCTAGAGGGAACCCTGACACACCTCAACAGACCTGCCACCCTGGCATTCAGTGTTACAGACCCAAAGGCAACAATCACTGCCCAGGACAGAACACTACAGCTCCACCTGGCAGCCCCAAAACTGCAACCCTGGTTACATCTGCCAAGATACAATGGTTGATTCTGCTCAGTCTAGCTGATGTAGGCAGAAAAGATTTAACCCTGAAGGGAGCAGCTTTGTACTCCATCACGAGACCTCAGCATAAAGCATTTTGTAAAACTTTGCCTTTCAGAGGCAACATTACTGGCAACCCAAAAAAGTATGGTAAAAAGACAGTAACTTCATTACGTTCCCCAGAGCCATACATATCCAACACAGCAAGCAACTCAGACTTCAGAACCATTGTGCCTGATGCTGAATAAAACACATCTGGAAGTCCCTAAGTGATCCCACTGAGCGGTATAACTGAAACCAGAATTTGGTCTGGCATCTTCAAATCTTAACTTCAGAATCTTTAAAAGACCATCTTTTCAGATCTGACTGTATTTGCCTCAGATAATGAATCAAAAGGCTTGATGAAATCCAGCACCAGTGTGTTTCATCAGTCAACAGGAAGCCTCGCAGAAGACTCAAAGAAGTGGCAGATGATTTTTGTCACCCTACAACTGAAGTCTCAATGTTTTAAAGACAGATTGAAAAAAATACAATGTGAATACATGAGGAGTGATTAAATGCTATATCTTCAAGATAGCAGTATAAGATTTGTTAGCAACACATTAAAAACACCACTCTCATCTAAGGAAACAGACCATCGCTTTCAGATTTGCCACATCAATGTAATTCTGTTTTGTTTCTGCATTCTTGCAGCAAAGACACACCAGAGTAAAACCTACTTCTAACAGAACTTCATTTATAATACTTCAAGATGCAGTGAGACAATACAATAGTTTAGCTAGTACCTGAACTGAAATATACTCTCTTTGGGGACAACTACTCAGCACAGTGCCTGGTTAAAGCCCAAACCAATCATGATGGTTCCTTGAAGGTTTCCACCAAAACTCCATCAGTGTAGTGCATCCTGTTTGATAATGGGCCAAATTCTGAACTCTGTGTCCAGCAGGCAGGACCATGCAAATCTGTTGGTGTTGTACGCATACTTTGGGATTTGACAAGGGCTGCTAGCATGTACAACATTTGTGGGAAGTCAGGAGAGACAAATAACTTCTTCTAAGCTTTCTGTAAGCTGACTGTAAAAGCACTTCAACTCTAGTGACGTAAAGAAAACAACTCACATTTGGTGTACAGATAACTAGGAACTGTGAACTGGCTGCTGTCCCTAAGCACAGCAGTCGCTTTAGCACAGCTGTCCATTTGTACTGGGCAAGAGCCCTCAGAAGATGGGAAATGCCCACCAACTTTATGGCAACACAGTTGCAGAATTACTTCCTGTTTTATGCAGAGAGAATGCAATACAGCTAGGCACTGCCGTGGGGTAAACTTTGATGAGTGTTGACCTTTCACTTACAACTTTCCCTCTACTTCTTGAGCTGTGTTGTCTGAAAAAATAGAAAAGGAAAATATTTATCTGAATTAAATGATTCACAGAAATGATATGCTTAATCATAGAGTCATATAACGCTCATAACACACATCTTTAAGTCCAAAGGAATCTTAATATCAAAATGGCTAATAAATGACTCATAAATGCCTAGTGATCTGAAAGGGCTAGTGGATATTTCACTGTGAACCCTAACAATTTGCCAGCTATGCCTGTCAGCTGAGGGCTTAGGCACAACTACGTAAGGGGAGAAGAAAATACAGTTAAAATAGTGTGCTAACAGTTTACAGCCCTGTTGTGCTATTCCACTGATGGAGAGACACGGGGCCTGAAGCCTCACGCAATGCATTTTAAAAGCGAATGCAAGTAGGAAGAACAGAGTCTGTGTTTCCGCGGCATTTTAGGCTTCTGGCGTGGGGTTTCCAGTGGAAATCACCGGGAGCGCACACGCCTCTCGGTAGCGATGGTGACACCCGGGCTGTGCAGGACCGATACCTCACGTGGCTGTCACACACCACGGATCCGCGCCCGTCCCGGCCCCGAGCACTCGTGCCTGTCCCGGCACCGGCTGGGCGCTCCCCGGCTTTCACTTATCCGCCACTGCAAAGCTCAACCAAAGGGAAAGAAAACCGGCGAAAGCCAAAGGAGGATGCCGGGCCGCCGGCGAGGGCTGTCATCCCGGCCGTAGCGCGGGCGCGGAGCGGAGCGCGGAGCGGAGCGCGGAGCGGAGCG
>VZTD01003481.1:4061479-4188212 GCA_013397725.1 Rhagologus leucostigma
TGCCTCCATGGCGGGCGAGGCCGGGCCCCAGCAGCGCTCCCTCCGGGCTGCGCAGCGGGTCCCGTGTCTCCCCGAGTCGCTCTGTGCTGAATTAAACTGAGCGTGCAGAGGGAGCGGCCGTGCCGGGGCTGGACGTGCCGCGCCCGCAACTCTGCCCTGGGCCCCGGGAACAAGTGCGGGAGCGCTACGGCCGCATCCGCTGCTCAATGCTGCCCTCTGCGGGACAGCGCCCGCCCGCCCGGACGTGTTGCGGGCTGTGAGTTCGGCGGCGGCGTGGGGCTTTGGGGGTGCTTTTGGTTTTCCCTGGTGCCAGTTACGATGGGTGACCCTGGACAGCCGTGGAGGGCAGCGGGGCTCTAATCGCCCTGCGCTGGCACTGCCCTACCCGAGCAGACTGACTGCAGCTGGTCCGAGGTGAAAGCGCCACAGCGATGCTCTCACATCTACTCTTCAGGTTAAAATTAAATACAAAATTACACTCTCGTTGGATTGCTGTGGGTCTAAATACGGGATAAATAAGTCAGAGGCTTTTCTAATGCATCTGTACTACAAAGTTTGCTGCTGTGCAGATCATGGTCGTACAATCATTTGAGAGGAGCAGTTACCTGAGCAGTTGAGACACACCCAGAGAGGACAGCAAGGCAGCAGCACACACCACCCTTGCATATTGTCCTATAGAAAACACCTTAAAGCACAGAATTGTTTAAGGGTGTTTGCCAAACACAAGATGACAATTTCTAATGCAAGAGGAGAGTCTAGCTGGTAAGGAGTGAGAAAAAAAGACAGTCCATGCTATAATAATAACCTATACCATCACCTCATTCTTTCCTCCACACCATAGCTCATCATGACAAACCCGGATACTTGTATTGAAAATAAATCTGTTATACATACCTTGAGATAAAGATTAGTACAAACCAAGTGTATTTCTATTCTCCAACAAGTAGGACAGGAAATTGCTCCCCCAGCCCACACCATGGAGCTGTGGGACAGAATTGCAGCCCCAAGGCATATTAAGATCAGCTAATCATGGCTGTCGTTAATGACGAGGTATGTTTTGTGAGAAGAGGACACCATCCCCATAACATCCACGGCTAAAAGCTCCTGTGGCAGGAGGATAGCTCCTAAACCTCCTCTCCCTGTCCCTTCAGAAGCATGGGAATGCATGTTTGCGCGCAGAATATACGTGCTACTTTTTTAATTAAACAATTTGCACATAGTAGGTAAGGTTATTGATATTGAATAATAACTTTTCTTTGCTCTGCCCCATTCTTTCTCTTAGCAGGTGTTACACTGATATGCACACGTAAATGGAATGATCTCTTGATGGAGAATAACCACCATCTGGTTGGTATTGTGTTGCGCCAGGGAGCACGGATTTGATGGGAAAGGCAGGAGACGGTCCTATAATCATAGAATTTCTTGAGTTGGAAGATACCCATAGGGATGATCAAGGCCAAATCCCTGCTCCTCACAGGACTACCCAAAACTAAACCATATGACGAAAGGCATTGTCCAAACACTCCTTGAACTCTGACAGACTTGGTGTCCTGACCACTTCCCTGGGGAGCCTGTTCCAGTGACTGACCACCCTCACAGCAAAGAACCTCTTCCTAATGCCCAACCAACTTGCCTTAACAGTTTCGTTCAGTTCATACCATGTCCTAGCCACAGCTTGTGGGCAGACAGTATATTTAAATGTGCTCCATTCAGCTTGGGAACATTCTCTTCAATAATAGCTGATTTTGCAGATAAAATAAAATCTGGTTGTTCTTATCTGGTTATCAGGGGATTCAGTAGATGTCCCAGGAGTGTTTTCAAACTGTGTATATAGATTCATGTGCTTTGCCCAACGGAAATTACAGGCAATAACACACTTCCAGCATATTTTGAAAACTATTTTTTAAAGTCAGTTTGCATCATGCCAGACCACATCTTGGAATTGTTTTCTTGCTCTTTGAGTTCCAAAGTTCTGAAGCACTGTGCTTCTCTGTGAGGTACATAAGTGTGCACACCAGCACACCAAAGAGAAGAATACGCCCTTTTTCTATTTAAACACTCCCCCTGCCTTGACCATGAGTGACTGAGAATTCAGACTTTGTAACTAATTGCAAAGGGGTTCAAACCAAGACATTTAATTCCATGTATAAATACCTACAGCTATCACACTACATCCCTGTCTCTCTATACAAGAAATTCAGCTTCAATATACAAGAACAAAATCGAGGTTGCTTTTCTAGCACCCAAATCCTACATTTCATACAACCAAGTTTCTGCAGTACCCTTTGACCATCCCCCTATTCTGATCACGCACCTCAGAATATATAAATATATATATCCATATCCATTCTCTTGGAGACAACATGATTATTTGATATAGAGAAGGGAAAGGAGTATAGTAGAACAGATAAGGATCAAAGTTCCTAACTTTTATCTGCCCTAGTAAGTGGTTGAAAGATTAATTTAGCACAGGGTAATCTCAGGAGGCATAAAGTGCTTGAGACAATTAGTTCTCACAGTGTCTCTACTGAACCTGGCAGAGCAGATCAGTAAGCACTGGGAGATAATCAAAACTTGTGTTTTGGTAACGCTCTGTTGGTGAAATGGGATCCCAGGAAGGCAACTGCAAGGATCCAAAAGTAGCTGAAGAGGTAGTGCTGCTCTAAATTACAGTGAAGGCTGGTTTCTCTTGAAGCTGCCTTTACCTGTTCACATAGAGATTCTCAGCCAACTGCAAAAATGAGTCAAAGTAGAAGATAAGACTCAACATGCACCTTTGATAGAGTAAGGAAAAAAAACACTGCTCATTTATCTTTTTAGGTTACTGTCATAGGCTGTTGTTTGGGGGTTTTTTGCCTCTGCCATCAACTGCTTTTATGGCTCTTTTTTCCCAACCTTTCTCTCCTCAGACACATCTCTATGCACTTTGCTCACTTTCCTATGTATCTGACTATTCTGTTAAAAGGGTGTTAAGACTTGTTATTGCAATCTTCTAGAATTTTAGGGTCCGCTAAAAAAGTCTCTCTCAAGGATGCAAACCTAAAGGAACATTCCCCAAAGGTGAAGTTACATCACTGTAAGTCTCTAAGAAAAGCAGAATGACCCTTGTTCACCAGCTCCATCCACTCACCTTCCAGACACAACTGACCTCCATGTTTCTCCCTCTAACCCCCACTCCCAGTTGCTCCTAAAACGCTTGATCTTGTTTTCCACATCCAACTCTTTAATTAAAACAAAACAACTCTATCGCTAGGCAGAATATAATGAAGAAAAAAAAAGACAGGTCAGGAAATCAAAACTTTCTGAACATTATTTTCTTTCATTTCCTACTGTGTAGGAACCAAGTTGTCCAGGAACAAGAAGAAACTAGCTGCTCTGCCAGGGAAGGGGAGCCAGGTGCCAAGGGGCAGTGACCTCCCCAGTTGCAGCCCACTCCTATTGCACCCAAATAAGGTGAGCAGGGAACATTGGTGCTTTTTTGATGTAAAATTTCTCTTACATATAAATAGAATTTCCTGTATTTCAGTTTGTGCCATTGCCTTTCGTCCTGACACTGGCCACTATAGAGAAGAGCCCAGTTCTTTGTCCATCACACCAACACAGGTATGATCTGAGCCTCATCCCAGGGTTGAGTTGATTGCATATTTTATTTATTTTAAGCTCATTTGTAGTATTTACTTTTCTACAATCAACAGTAAGGATGAAATTTGCATAACCCCTCCTCTAAAAATAGTGTGGCTGTCTCTAAACCAGTGAAATCATTCCTTAAGTAAACAAGATGTTTAATTTCTCTGTTAAAGGAATGGTAGTAATATCATGACTACACATTTTGTATCACTGACTTCTACTGTCATCTCTTGGAGGCAAACCAAGAACACATATGGAATGACTAATTAGAATCTTCAAGTGTATTATATTAAATTGTTATGTTGACAGCTGTATCCCACTGTATTACAATAATGAGAACTAGAAAAGTTCAAGGCATCTTTTCTATACTTCACTTATTAGGAATTTTTTTATCATGTATTCTCCAGTTCATGTGTAAAACACTATTACTCATAACAGCATTTAGAGCATATTAATTATATGAAATATTTAAGTTATGTTCTAGTGATCAAAATTAATTCATACAGATTATATTTTTTTGTACATTACTACCTCCCTATATAGCTTCATATGTCTCTGTTTAAAGAAGCTAGAAAAGATAAAACATCATTTCTATGTTTTCCATTGGGGAATATGGATATCCCAACTGAAGTATCACTAAACTAACAGGAAGCTCAGTAAGACTTTTGGATAATTCCCAGACTACGCTGATCAACCTTCAGCTCTGCCTCTATTATCTTTATATTTCCATGCTGTAATATGTTCAAAAACTGTAATGATGCTTCAGATTTTTTTTTTTTGTGCTTTAATTCTGTCTCCTTCACCACAGACAAAATTGCCTGGAGCATGAATTTCAAAGGGCATGTTACGGAATCTTTTATCTAATTTATAATAAGTTTTGTCTGTGCATGGCTTAGAGCAATGGTCTCAAGCAGTTTCTGACTGAGCAAGGGAGTTTCATAGGTCCACAGGGATTCGGTTTGGGTTTTTTACCACTGTGGCAAAGCCCACAGAGGTATGAAAACTAAAGCCAAATAGAAGGTTTTACCCATGGTTACTTGGTGACAGCAGCAGTCTCGGTCTTGCTCAGTGAGCTTTATTTCATCTTTGAGGTGTCAGCATTTAACCCTGAATGATAGATAAAGCAGAAGGTAATGTGCCTGCTACTGCCCACAGTGCCATTTACCAGCTACAGAGGAAAAGGAGGAAACATGTTAATCCCTACAGGATCCCACGGGGGAGATCCTTCTGAGGCAAGAATCAGCTCCGTTTTCCCTTGCTTTGCTGCAGAGGAGTGCAGGGAGCGGGGCTGTGCCGAGCCCCTGCTCCAGCTGTGTGCCATCGAGGTGGGTTACCCGGGCTCTGGGCTCCCGTGGCAGAAGCACGCGGAAAGGGCACGGCCTGGAGTCAGAGCCCCTGCCCTGGGCCATCGGGACACTGCTGTCACCAGCTGCCTTTGCTGCTGGCCTTGCACTCAGTCTGGCCTCTGGGCTGGTTTCTTCTAAGCAGGATGCGCTGCAGGTGTTTGAACACGACTGATTCCTCAGTTGTGTTTGTCAGGAATGGGAGACTGAAAAATGGGATAACAGAGCAAAAGAGTAAGCAATGGTTTCTAGAGAAAAAGGAGTATTACTCTGGTTTTCTTCAAAGAGTTTAGCAGTGGAGCTTATCTAAAGACTCGACTTATGTCCAGTGATAGTGGGCAAAATGTATTGATTTTTATCAACCTGAGAAGACATGGACTCATTTCACAGGCTCCAGCTGTGACTGAGAATTCCTTGAGCTTTCCCTTGTGTGATATGATCAGGCTTAATCATGGCCTGCTGATTGTAAATGGAACATACTTTCTTGGTCTCTGCTCTTTCAAAGAATTACCAAAGGTTCAAAGAGTTGCAGAAAAGCCTCCTTGCACTGTGTGATGCTGGGCAATAAAATAGTGAGCTTAAATGCATGCAGGAAAAAGCAATTCTGACTTTACATATTTAGTGACGTGCTCCAAGTTAGTTACAGCTACTTTTCAAGATGGTCTTGGAATTGTAGGAGTTAGCTCTTTAAAAACATCAGCTCCACACTGTTGCAGTCAAAAAGCAAGTAGAAGATTAGAAATTATAATGTAAAGGAGAGAAAACAAAATAGAGAACAATTTTTTTTTACACGCGCAATCTATTGTGCCTCTTGTCCTTGCCTACTGTGGAAAAATTCTACTTTCTGGTCTTGAAAACAGTAATAAAGAATTGGAAAAAGATAACAGTAAATGATCAAAGATAGCACAAACTGAGCTAGCAGACAGATTTTTCAGACTGGATAGAGACTGTCTAAGAAGAGATGTGACAGATACCTAGAAATATCATTACTGGCATGGAGAAGGTGAAAAGGATTGATTGTTGCAATACAAAAGATAAAAAACATGGACTAAAACTAGAAGGTTCAAAACAAATACAAAGTTACTTCTTTAATGTCAATGAACCTGTGAAATCATTGCCACAGGATGCTGTGACTTGAAAAATCAGTGGACAAGTACTCAGGAAAGTCTGTCCATGCAAGACAAAGACACCACAGCCAGCTCCAGGACTGCAGAAGATACAGAAGCTTGGAGTATGCTCAGGGAAGTGCCACTGTTCATGGATCTTATTCCTGTGCATGTCTTTGTCACCGAGGAGCACCTAGATGGACCTTGGTATGATGCAGCACACATGCTTATGCTTTTAAGATTAATTTCACTTGGTCCTGTAAGAGTTCTTTGATAGCTCTTCACACTTTCCATGTTTGAATCCATAGCCTGGCTATTCTATTTGCGAAACACATAGGGTTCTGCACAGTGATGTTAATCCTGCATTATTTAAACAGGAACATTTAGGCACCTGCCAAATATCCTATTCAGTTACTGCAGTAAGAAATCCAATGATTTTTTAAAAAAAGGCTATTGGACAGGGAATGGTTCAATTATTTGCTTAGAACCCCACACCTCTCCTAAACCATACTATCTCAACAGTTTCTGAGACAAGACCCAGAGAATATCCATATGCTCGTGTGTGATGCAAGCAGCACTGGGTAGTAATTTCACTATTTATACACTGGTTTTCATTACACTTTTCAAGCAAAATGCCTTTGCATATTGGAATAAATCTCCCAGGAAAGATAACTGGGACACGTTCCATAGCAAAGGACTTTTCCGGGATGGTCTAAACTGGACTCATCTTCGAATCACCTTAACTGGAAGTAGTTACCAGTCTTCCTCTGTTATTGCTTCCTTTTTGCAGATTTCTGCTGAACATTTTTAACCACTACCCATCCTCATGAGGAGGCCTTACATCAGGGATGAAGGTGTGGGGGAGAATACTCAGGGACAAGTTACCATCCAAAGCCTATTTTCCCCTTGATTTCTACATGCACCTGCAGCTGATTCAAGTGCAGGTCATCAGATGCAGGTTTTCAGTGAGCCCCCTTTAAATTTTAAATATAAAAACATGGCATAAGCACACTTACACATGTTAATTACTGTGCTTTATGTTTTTGTTCTCCTCAGTTGCCAGAAGGTTTTGTCTGCATTTGGGGAGGATTTGCAGGGTGGATGGCAGGGGGGTGTGTATAAAATACTAAAAATATTTACTTTCATATATGCCCACTGATGAGTAAGTATGCCTCTAAGTTCATACATTTTGTCATGCAAAGGAAAGCACTGAAAATTTAAAACCCATTTTCACATTATTCAGTTTTCTTCATACTTTCAGGACTCAACATTTTCTTGACTAATGTCAGACAAAAAGCAAATTTAGCAAATCTTAGACACAATACGATCAATTGTTTTGAGTTCTGTCTGCATGAAAGAGCAACCCAAACTACATTTTTTTAAACATTATTCAAATTTTCCCTTTTCTAGCCTGTTCTGAATAGTCTAGTCAAAATCCATTAATTTCTCTCAACTTCTACCTCTACTTACCGCAGGTTTGCTATTTAAAATGAAAGGCACCCTATGCATTCAAAATGTTACCACAGTAATTACCACTCAAACAATACATGCCAAATTAGAACAGTCATTTTTAGGGACATCGCTGAAGAAACTGTTTTCAGCCTAATGGAAGTTAATAACTGCTACTTACCTGGAACATCATTACTCTTACTGCTTAAATAAGGTCACATTTAATTAGTAGGTCATGAGCAAGAATATTCTTTAAAATGCCTGATCCTGGCTCCTGCAAATATTTCACGGACTCAGTTGAAGGTGCAAACCAGCAGAAGGAGGGAGATCCTGCATGGACTACAGATGCTTTCCACGAGTCCTAGCAATCACTTCAGATGTGTGGGCACCTCAAATGACAGCAGTCATTCAGAACTGGCCACCTGCCCCATAACATTTAAATGTCTTGGTCACTCCGAAGAGCTGGTTAGAAAACACTGATTTCTCAGATTAGAAATACTAATCTGATTCAAGGAACAGAATAGCTGATTGTGTATTAAGCAATGGGGTTTAGGGTTTTGAAGATCAGGAAGGCCAAACCATGTGGACTGTATTTCCATAAGCATATGCATCAATGGGGCTGAAATCAATGGGGATCTGCTCTGTTCAATGGAGGATTTAGTAACAGTAATAGCAATTTCTAAAACAAAAACAAATGAGGAAGAAAACACCACATGAAGAAATCTTAAGCTTTTCTGCCTTCTTAAAACATTGTTTATCTATTTTTAATATGTCAGATGGCTTAGAATTGAGCAAGACACTGGTCCCAGCAAGCCAGCGGTTTTGCCCTGTAAGCTAAAATTTGGTTATGGGATTTGTTAGGTTGTTTCTTTTTTTTCAGTTATTGTAGAATTGTAAATAGATTAAATTGCTGAAGTACTCAGAGTTTGGTTTATTATATGCCTAACATGTGCCAGGCTCAAAAAAAGACTGTGATAAAATAATGGGGCTTGGTTTTCATCTTCTTTCCTCCATCTGATGTGGTTTGAATTAGAAATTACTTTAGGACTATCATAAAAAAGGTCCGATTTCGTCTTTTAGGAGCAAAGCAAACAACTTGAATGTAAGCAACTAAAAGCTGTTTACCAAACCAGTATGTGTGTTTATCCCTAAATAAATCTGTCACAGGGCTGTTACATAATTTGTTTCTAGTGAGAACTTTTTGCTATTTAACAAATACTGGAACTTCCTTCCAAAAATTGTCTTTTGAGATTTTTGTGAACTTAACAGAGAAATATATCCTTTCTGAATATGAGAAATAAGGAGATAGGAAACAGTCTGCCATCCCAGTTGATCTGTATTGATCTGGCCATAAAACAATGATTCAGCTCATTTTTAATTTTTTTTTTACTGTATTATCAGTTCAAACTCTGTTTCATTAGTAAACTGAGGAGATCCAAGTTACTGTTAATTCCAGGCTCAAGGTAAACCGTTCCTATTTACAGTGGAAATATTCCAGCAGAAAGAGTATATATAGAAAGAAAAGGAAATACTAATTTATGCACATACGTTTATATAGAAAAGCTGTATTAGTTGAATTAAGGAAAATCTCATTGAGTAGAAGGAGACAAAAGCCATTAACTTAGAACAAACATTAGATATCAAGCATTCACCCAGGAGCTGGGTTTTTAAAATTCTGATAGCTCCTTTAAAAGACAGAGACCACGTCATGCCCAACTGACAGAGCATCTGAAGTTACATTACAGGGGTAAAGGGGCTCTGCTCTTTCCGTATGGGAGTTCTCAGGCTCTCCTGCTCCTCAGCCAGGATCTGTATGCACCCCAAGATCTGCATCTTTACAGACCCCACAGCTACAACTAAAAAAAAATCTGACTAGCTGTTAGCATTGTCAACTGTAGCCACTTCTCTCAAAAATTAATCCAAATTATGGAAACTACATGACATCTGATCTCCTTCATGTGAATGCTAATATTAGAAAAAACTATTTGCTGCTCCAATATTGCACACAGCATGACACAGGTAATAGAAACAGAGCACGATTTCCACTTCTTTCAGACTGCTGCTATAAATTGAAACTTTAAAAATGATCTGCCAATTTCAATTTCTTAAACTAGCATTTTTTGTCAATTTTGGATACCGAAAGCCAGACTTTTAAAGAAATGCAGGTACCTAATTCTCTTCAATTTCAAAGAGAACAAAAAGTTTGTTTCAAGAAAAGTTGCCCATGAAAATGCTAATAAGTCATTTGTAATGCCAATATTAGTCAATGAAATAAATTTATTTTGCTATGTACTCACATGCCAGCACACACAAGTATTAATGATATTCATACATTTGAGTTAAATACAACACATTACTTGAGTTACTGCTATCAAGTGATTTTCTAGTGCTGGCAATTATTTTGTACCTACTTGGCATGCACAGAGCTACAGCAGCTCCAGCCATTTCCCAGTCTCTGCTGACAAACAGGTCTCCACACCTATTATTCGCTGCTGGTTTTCCTAACCACTTTAAAGCATTAATTCTTGAGGATGTTTTAGTTGATTTACATAAATACATCCTCCCCTCCTATTATGTTATTACATGCATTAGATTATTTTTTACAAAGCATTACTGGGGATTATTTGCAGCCAACAGGTTCAGGGAATGCTGTCCTTGCCATACAGTCCAGAAAAACAGAGTTGACAACTACCCTGTTTCCATGGTCTCCCTATACAGATTGACACGCTGGTGTTTACACTCAAAGTACAGCAAGCAGCTGTTTTTATCCGAGGCATAAGCCCAGCTGTGGAGAGGAGGGTCTCAGTGGGTGGCATCTGCATCTGGTTTTTTCTGATACAGACAGGAAGAAAACATTTATCAATTGATGGATTTAGGTAGACTGAAAGGAACCGCTAAAGCCCAACTGGAAAATCTGTGAAAATCAGGATGGTTATTAAAGGGGAGAGAGAAAGTGGGAAAATAGGTTGCTTATATTTGATTTTCAGGGTTTCCCTTCATGTAACCACAATGTGATTAGGAGATGTGCTGCTCAGCCCAGTGCACAGACAGGCAGGGCCACACTCTTGACTTCACATCCTGTATTTGCAGAAATCCAGAACTAAAGACCCAAAACTCCAGGGCTGAGTTGCAGAACACAAAGCTGAATTTTCCTCATTCTATAGAGGTTTTTACATATGAAGCTGCAGAAGTCTTATCTTTGTTCTTTTCTTTGAGGGCTTAATTCAAGGACCAGATTTCAAGTTCCAAATTTGGAGTAGTTTCACTTATTTTCACACCCAAGATCTCCCCAGGTTTGCAGCAGTTAGATTTATCTAGCTGTTTGGATCACTTCTGTGTTTATTGTTTCATGTTACAAGTACAAAACTAGTGTAAATACCACGAAGTAAAAAAATTGGCTTTTTTTGGTATGTTTTGCACCCTCTCATTTCCTTGTTGTTACTGTCAGCATCCAGCAACTGCTTCCAGACACCCCTTCTGTGCCTATTTGCAGTTCCCCTGCCTCTGAGAGAAATCTTTAAGGATCATGCAACTTTCCAATTTTAATATTTGCACCAAAAAGAAAACATGAAAACGCTACTAAACATATTCCAGTTCCTACAGATTGCTACAACTGCTTTATTTATCCTCCTTTCATAGGATTAAACTATAAATACAAATATAGTTACTAGAATGATTTGTCTGGTTTTTCTGCTATTACTAAAAATAGCACCCGGGAGATAGGAACAAATGAATTTGGAATTTCATCCAGGGACAGAATACCTCTTGGGCTTTTTAAGCCTTTAAAAATTATTTAGCAGTGTGACAGATGCGAGACTGACATCTCAATACAATGAAAACCTCCATTTATCCGTGCTATCAGCAAGCCTCCAGTTATTGCACGATTCTGTAGCTATGCAGTTTGTTACTCAATTAAATCCTTCCTATAGGATAGTGATTAATAATCCCTGCTTTTGTTGTTTAAAACAGATGTTTCAGGCCACAGAATGACAAAGATCAACTTAAATACATGAACAGAGTATAAATGTCTTCCTGAATCTGCAGAAAAACCTGAAAAAATTTAATGGAGAGGTCTGCTTCCCCCTAATCACCTGAAAGGGTTGTCACGTCTGGAATGGAAAGATAAGTTACAACACTGCCCTCAGTAATTATTTCTAGATGGAACATTCCAGCAGAAGCATCCAGCTTTTGTTCTTAACCTCCAGTCCAAAGCTGGCCATGCAGTAGAAAAAGTAATAAAAAAAGGTATCTCAGAGGAATTCATTCTCATTATGAAACAGTTTCATATTTAAGTAACTTCAAATGTCTTAACATTAATTAAGCTACTGTAGAATACCCAGTTTCTTCTGGTACATTAGAGTTCTGTAGCAAATTTGGTGTAAAACATGGGTCCATTTTGCAAAACGACGTTAGTGTCCTAAACATGTGTGCACTAAGGTCCTGCATGCCTGTGCTGTGGCAGAGCACAGCATCACACCCCAGCCACAGTCCTGGTGTGGGTTTGGCAGGAATTCCCCTCACTGCCTTTCTTTTAGTGGCAAAGGGAACTCTGAAACCAAGGCATGAAAAGATACATCATGCCCTCCTCCTCCTCAGCTGAGCCTGCTGACTGATACTGGCATTGGTCACTTCAGAAAGAGAACAAACCATCAGTTACTTTTTGGTGTATTTTCCATGGGGATTACAGCTGATAGATTGCAATGTCTCCCCCTTCTATCCAGCTGGAGATTCATACAGTGCTTCCTGTCCCAGCAGACACTGCTCTTGTCAGAGTAGTGACACAACATGGATGCCTTTCCCATGGTTTATAAATCCTGTATTTTATATTCGTGACCTTTGCACATCAAGCCTCAAAGAGAAAGCACAGCCTATATAAGTTTATACTTTGAAGACTAAAGACTTGCAAGTGAAATATATCTGTTTAGAGTTGCAAAGTCTCCACCAAAAAGTAAAGGCTTCACAGGAAACCAGAAGATGCCTCTGTGGAAGCAGCATTAAAGAGCCATTTTCCTTTAATCTGTGATGGCAAACTTCCTCAACAGCTGCATTCCTGAGAAATGAAGTGACCAAACTCCTGGGTGAAACTCCTATGAGAAGACAAAATCACCCAACCCTACTGGCTTGAAACTCCTCATACAGATGAAATAAGGACCACAAACTCAGGTATAAGTGTTAAAGTAATTCAACTGTGTTTTCCCACAGCAACAGTTAATAGGAATAAAGGATAGAATACAAAAGTAAGAGTGAAATAGGAGCTAAGAAATTCAGGAAATAGAGTCTAAAAACAGGCATGGGAAAAGTCTGGTCTGTACATGTGCCTCCCCTTGCCTTGTGAACAGGAGAGATCAGACCATTGAGTTCTGCAGTTTCAGTATCTGAGAACTGGGATATTATACTAATAGCTGTGATGATAACATTTTATCTGGATTTCCAGGTCATTAAGGATGCCATCAAGGTCATCCACTGTCGGAACACACAATTCCCACTGAAGACACCTTACTGGAAGGTCAGATATTATTCAATCTAAGAAACAAGCCCTCTCTCTTGCATACCTGCCTTATTCAGGATGTGAGTTGCACAGTGAGGACTGCAAAGGGCATGAGCCCACCAGCCAGCTCCTGGCTAAATCCTTTCCCACAGCTGCATGAAAGGTAAGTAGTTTCAGGGGAATCAGCAATGAGTTTACTGGTGCAATATTCAGCAAATGTCGTCTCTAGTGCACAGTGTGAGAGACAGATCTGTTGCCATTGACCTTAATACTACCGATTACTGTGCGGTTTGTTGAGTAAGCACTGTGTAAGTGAGCAAGTCAGAAGCACAGCCTCTGAATAAAGATAACATTACATCAATATAGTGTTATTTTAAGCTTATATTAGCAACCCAAAAGTATTTGTTAAACTAGCAGGAACTGCTCCATGGGAAGCCCTCTTTCACTCCAGTTCTAATGCAAAAATACCCTGCAGAATAATCTCACGAGCTAAGACTGCAGAATCATATAAAAGCAACATGGAACAGTTAGGGTTTGCATACACATTTTTAACCTTGTCATTCCCAGACCTTAATGTTTTTTGGGGGTTTTTTTTTAGATATTTTAGTTTTTTAAAAATTTCTGACCATGTTTAGTTTTAGTCCACTAACACCTATGCCTTTGCTGGAATTACTGTCTCTTAAGAAGGCATCCTCTGCAAAGCCAAAAATTTTGCACTGGGACAGAAGCAGGTAACTTTCATAACAGTGCTAAATTAAATAGTTTTAAGTAATTCTGCAAGAAGAAAAAAGATGTGGCAGGTTACTATTCCCAGTTTTAATTTGCGTACACAAAACTAATGATTCAACATGCCCTAAACGGGGAGTGCCACTTTCTGTTCACTGAAAATGCAAATGGTTAAGGACCTTGAAAAGTGGCACTCCTTGCAGAGGTCACCTCGCTGGTCTGTTATCAAAGCTTGCATAATGAAGTGGATGACACAGCCATTAACTTGCATATGGGCTTGTGTATGTCGAAGCAGACCAGCTTAATCTAAAGGTGAATTCAATAATGTTATGCTGAATTGCAGTACAAAAAAAGCCTGCAAAAGCCTATGATTAAGGGTCAGCACATCTGGCTTCTGATTTGATGTCAGCTGCTAACCCTTCTTTGACCTCATCCCCTGCAGACTTTCTAACTGCCTACTACTAAGGATATTTTACAATGTCATCTTGCTGACTCTCACTGGGCACTGAGAAATACCATGTATCTTCACCTTTGCTAAGTTAATTTCTAAACCTCTTCAGTACACCTGGAAAACTAACATTTAATTTCCTAAACCTGCAGTAAATTGTCATCTCACATTGGGAGATAGGGAATGAAAATTGTAGGAAAGGTTATTTTTCCTTCCAAAATAACCATTCTGTCCATTAGCCAGTGTGATCTCTCAAATTTGCATGCTTTTCATAACAGCATTGGTGACAAAAATTTATTCGTCCTTAGTGTAGCTGTGTGAAACAAACAGCAGAAAAAACTTGCTTATGCTGTATAGGAAATCATTCACACCACATGAGATTTCCTACTTTACTGACTTTTATTGTTCTTCTATTTATTCATTTCCCTGTATTTGGCAGGTTGGTGTCCCATTTCTGTTGCTGATAGGCTGAGGCTTGTTATGCTTTTGAGTAGGGCAGTCCAATTCTGCCAAAAAATAAGGACAAAGCCAGTTGAGAGGCTGCATCCTTCTGCATAAAAAAAGAAAAACCTCTCTCAACTTGGCTTTCCATTTGCATCAGAAAACAATCTGTTCATTAAAAACAGTTCATAATCTTAAATGTTTTTCTAAGCTCCATACCAACTCATTCTCATTACAAAACAAACAAAAATTACAATTTACAAAAGTGAAAGGTAGATAATTACAGCAGAACACCCAGCTATTAGATAATTTCCAAGTACACAAAAGGAAGGAAATGAATGGTTTGTGAACACCCATATGCAATAGCAGACATTTCTCAGTGAGAATAAATGAAAAGTTTTTCAGTACAATGAATGCCCCAAGGCATCACAAGAACTTACTTTATAAGAGTAAAAAAGATACTGGAATTTGATACCTAAGTATTTTAGGAACACCAATCAGTTAGAACACACCTTGCAATTATTTGCACTCCATTTTGAGAAGAATGCGCTATAGGCTGACATACAAGAAAAAAGAATTCTGCTATTTCAAATAATACACTAGCATTCATACATATTTTTTATTCTATTCAGATTTGTAAAAGCCTCAAAAAAAGAAGCTATCCAATACTTGAGTTATTACATGCATCAAGATGCATAACATAAAAGATTTCTTTTAGAATTTTACCAGTGATCAGCACTTCTCACTTATTTTACCCTTTCCACCACATTTAGGGAAAATGGGGCTTAATTATGGAACTAGCAGCTGTTGTAGCTCCATAATGCATATAAATAAAACACCAAAAGACTGCAGGGCCTCCTTTTGGGGTTACTATTTTAATGAAGCTGTATCACAGTTCTAGCTCGTTCCACCCTTTCCACAGTGCATATGAGCAGTAAATCTCATCAACTGCACACTGCATCACTGAATTAAAGATAGACCCTACAGGGATGGAGCTGAAACCAACGTGAATTTAGAGCTATACCACACGTAGCAGGAGCAGCGAGTCTTGAGCAGGGACTGGGCTCATTGCCCACATCATGGCCTTATCAAAGTATCAAACAAATAATAAACACAAAAAATAAAGCTCAACAACTTCATTATCAGTATAACTAAACACAGCTTTCATAAACATATCAGGTTTATGCCTGCAAAGCCTTATAGTCACTTTTTCCTTTATTCCTCTCAGCCAAAAACAAACCTTCATTATCACTTAGAGTCCACCTGGTTCTCCAAACAGCAATTACACCACCTGCACCGCCATTCCACACTAGAGCAAATCTAGTCCCACTTCCCTGTCATTTCTGCTAGACTGTAGCTGCCACCCAGTCTATCTGCCTCTCATTAGCAAAGCAGACCCTGGTAATAAGCATAAGGACTCCTCATATATGGCAAAGAGACAGTGAAGACGTGATGGATGTCACACTGCCACTGACTCCTATGCCCATCTCAGCAATGCAAGCCTTCCATGAGCACCAGTAACTTGCGTGCACAGAACACACGTTTCCCTTGCTTCCTGAGCAGGCTGGGGTTGGCACATAAAGCAATCTCATTCTGTTTGTGTGAAAGTTTCATATTTTTCCCCATTATGGGTCCCCACAGCCCAGATTGATAGTAGACCCAGCTGTCCTTTATAATTACATTTTAATGACTTAGGATGGTTGTTTGCATTTTGGCAACTTGTTTAATAGTGATGACATTTAAATTGTCACAACTAGGCTTCAAAGTTATCAATTTATTAGATGATCAGGAAACTTCACACCTATGGCGGTGAGGTTTTTTGGCTGCAAAATCAGTTATCCATCAGCACACTGATTTATATAATGAGGTTTATTTCATAGGGATATGCTTTAGTTAATTCAGCCCTGAAAGGGATTTACTTACACAAATTAAAAAGGTTCTGTTTACTTATTTATTACTTTAGATTGACAGATACTCTAAAAACACACATATTGTGTTTTGTCTTCTGTTGCTTTTTCATTTCAGTACATTGACTTTTTGTGCACATATCCATTTATTTCTTCTCCTTCTGCAAATGAACCTGGGATTTGCAGAATCACATATGATTCCTTCAGAGAAACACTTCTCTAGTTCAGCAGCAGAAGCACTCAAATATTGCATAGTTTATATCCTTGGTAGATTTTTTTTTTTACTAAGTATTTCAACACCCATCCCCCAATGGTGCATCAAAACAGTTGTCCAACTCCTTGTAAATGTAGAAGTCATGAATAGCAAAAAAATTAACCCTGATTCCCTGGTCTAAATATCAGGTTTAATCATAGTACTGTCAGCTGCCTGGCACATACCCTACACAATGCTTGTTTACCCTTCATGTTCCCTACTTGCCATTTCCAACCCAACGATTTCAAAGTCTCCCTGAAGTTCCCACCCAGCCCTATTTGACCTGCTGTTTAGAAAAGAACCAGCACATGGTAGGGGCAGGTAAAGCTCATGAGTTTCCTCACAAACCCACTGCTGCACAGCCCCAGCTCTGGAGGGGGTACAGCTACAAATGGGCAGTGCTGGACAGGCCCTTTAGAACAAATTGGTATCCTGCCATGTCTCCAGAACTGGAGCTCAGCTCCAGGACTGGCAAGCATGCCTCGGCCATTCCCATCAGCGGCACGGAGCAGCTCCCCTCACCGGGCAGGCTGACCGCGGATGGCAGCTGCAGGAGGTGGTGGGGCTGCAGCCCACGAGCAACCCACCCTTCTGGCAGAGGAGACCGAAACTGGTCAGTTGATTCAGAAGTTACTGGGGGGAGCAGCATGCAGGTAAAATTACCACACATTGATTTTTAGGAAATCAACTAAAACACCCTCATACACCTGATTGGTGATTGATATCAACAGGGATATGCCCATCATCACCAAGGAAAGTAGCTCTGGCAGGGGCAGGAGGGGGACTACTGCTCACTGCCAAGTCCCTGATGTACAAATGGCACTGCTGACAGGCACCATGCAGATGCAAGCAAACACCCTGTGAGCTCCCACCTACCTCAGGGACTTGGCCCAGCATAGGGTGTGCCATATAATCTTTCCTCCAAGAGAGGACTGGCTGTAATACAAAAGTAGGAGAAAAAAAATCTAACAAATGTTCTTCTCTTGACAATTTTGACTGGCTTTTCCTCCTTATCAGTGGTATTACCTTCAAGCAAGCAATCATTAAGTAAACAGATCTCAAAGAAAAGTCATTTCAAGTACAGATTTCTTCCACTAAATTCCCTGGAGTGCCCACTCTGTAGCCCTTGGGCAAAATCCAGCATGAATTTATCTCAAGAATAGGCCAATGCTCATTAATCAAGCAAAGGCCTGGCTGAAATCCTCACAGGCGGCTGCGCAGAACGCCAAGTCGCCTTGTAACTGATCTAGGTACTGTGCAGTGCCAAAAGCCAGAAAGCTGCCAGAGACCATTATATTACAGATGGAAAGCCAGTAAAGAGAACAAGGAAAGTAATTAAAAAGTGTATTTCTCAAGCTCATTGGACATGGATCAAAATTCAAACATGGAATGAATAATCGAGATGAATGTGACAGGTAGCAGAAATACACATTAGTGAGCTGCTGAAAGAAAAAGCTTCAAAAAGACTCTCAGAAGTTTTTAGAAGAGGAGGAAGAGGTCCCCAGGGCAATCCCCATGGGAATTCTTTGACTCTGGGAAGTGGGAGGGTTCATCTAAGTAATGGCTGAAAAACTTGCCCTTCTACCTAGACAGCTGGAAGATCCCCAGAAACCTGAACAAGTCCTAGAGAGTTTGCATAAACACCCCTGCGGATGGCTGAGCATTATCTTCATGCCCTTGTCAGTACTCATACCTTGCCAATCACAAACCCTCTGCCCTGATCTCTGCTCTGTTTCCAGGGGTGGCCTTTGAAGTGTGTGATTCCTGCAGTGGAGATGGCTTGTGGGACCGGGCAGCCCGGGGCTGTGTTACTTGCTCTAGCTGGGAGCTGTGCTGGCTCTCAGCACAAGCAGAGCACGATGTGAATCCTGCCTGCTCCAGCCCCACCCAGGCCCTGGAGACAGCCTCAACCCGATTCCAAGCACCTCGCTGATTTTGTTTAAAGAAGACCAGAAAGCTCTATCAGCAGAGGACTGACAGGCAATCATCCTCAGCAGAGTGAAAAATAAACTGGAGTGGTAAGACAGCAACCTGTTGCAGCTGTTTGCTCAGTGAGTGCACCGTGTCAGAGCATTTCTCAGGCACATGCCATGACAAGCAGTCACGGGAGGACAGCACGGAGCCATCTCCTGCTGCTGCTCCAGGCCTGAAGGAAGGCTTCCACCTGTTTTTCTTGGTCCGACAAAAAGCACCACATACGGCTTTGGCCTGAGGAGATCATTATGGCCACGGCAGCACTACCACAAAAATGGGGGTGGAAGCTGCTATTTGAAACCAAGCTAAAGACTGAGCCTTATTTCCTACACATACAGAGCAAAAAGCATCATCCCCAGGAGGCTCACCACTTATTTCCACCAGCTGCTATCAGTAGGTTCCAGTGTTCTAAAGGCAGTTTAAGAAAAACACCTCAATTTTTATTGAGCTTTGAAGACCACTGCTTCTATTTCAGATCTGAATAAAGCATTGTGCTCCTGAAGGCTTGTCTGCTTTTCCCATCTATTCTAGCTGACCAAATACAATATATTGTATTAGCCAGAAAATTCTGCTTTATCAGGTTAGAGTGAAATTTCTCCTGAGATGAACCTGAGTAACACTCAGCTACAAAATATAAGCTCTCAGGTTTGGTGATATTCAGTAGTTTAATGTAGTTTGATTATAACTCATACATTATTTTCTACACTAAAAATGCTTAAGTGCTTCAAAAACCCAATTTGCTCATTATTTACTTTACTGCTTTCTACAGCAGCCTTGTAATTTCTACTGAATGTTGTAAAAACCAATAATAAAAAAAGTGAAAATAATTCTTCAATAGAGCTTACCAGCTTTGAATTGCCACTTTCAGATTCACTGCCTTGAATATCGTGTTTGCCCCTTCCTTACTCTGGGTTGTTCCGGAGTGAAGGGGACCCAGCCCCAAGGTACCTGAGCAAGGGGCAGGGAAGGTCCATGGGCAGCAGCTGGGTCACCAAGAGTCCAAAACGTAAGGCAGCCCATGAGGACGAGGCAGGGCAGGAAGTCAAAACCAGGCATCGCACCTGGATGGAGCTGTTTGGAGACAGAACCACCAACCCAGGGCCCATGGCCAGGGCACGGCTAGGGGACAGCCAGAGACCAACCCTGATCCGGGCCTGCTCAGGAAAGGACCAAAGCCCTCGGGTTGGCCTTAAATGGGGCTGTGGGCCCACGGGCAGGGGGTGTGGCTGTGGGGACCCAGATGAGGCTAGTCAGGGCCTATTAAGGCCTAATTACGGCCCATCGATGCACTCTGAGCTGTGACAGATGCCTTCATTAGGCTTAGTTTTGTTAAACAAAACTTAATATGTTAAAGACAGCTTTAGGAAGTTGAAACCAACCAACCAAACAAAACCACCAAACAAATAATCAATGCCCCTTTCAATATTATGGATATTATTAATATTATGGCATACTATGTCTCCTCACTACTTCTGGGATTCAAACTTCCAAGGGAAATAAAGCTTCCCTCTTTGTATGAAAACAGAAATAAAAAGACCAAATTGTGAAGTAAATTTTTTGAAGCAGTCTTCTGCTGGTGTCAGCCCCTCTTCCAAATACATCCTCACTCCTGCCTCTGCCTCTCAGCCTCTCTGCAGGGGATAAGAGTTAGGCTAGTGAGCACATATGATGCAGGACCAAGGTTAGCACAAAAAACAAAAATATGCAGAACCTGAATTCTACTCATATATCCAGAAGAAAATGCAGAGCAAGAAAAGACTTCCAAGAAGGGGCTTAAATGTAATTTTTGGTGAAATTACTGTACTATCTTTGACAAATCCTTCTTCATAAGGAGTGCCAGATAAGGCCCCCTGGTATTGCCTCCGGATTAGCCCAACTTTGAGAGCTGGGAACCTCAGAGTACAGTAAATCGACATTTCATCTCCCTTGGGAAGGACATTGCTTCCACTGTCCTGGCATCCTGCAGGCCAATGGAGCACACAAATGTCACAAGAATACTGACACATCCTTGTTATAAAGTAGTTCAAATTTCATAAAAAATTGGATCAAAACCCATGTTTCCGTAACGGAAAAGATTATGTGAATGCTTTATAGAAATGGGAAATAATCACAAAATTTTCACAGCTAGAGTATTAAGAAAACTTCCCTGCCAGCAGCAGAATATAATTTAACTTCATTATTTTTATAAACTGTGAATGATGAGATGTAAATTATGCTGCCACTGAAAAAGAAGAACTGTATTCAACAGAATATTTTCTGCCTACAGTATTATTATGAGTAACAACTTCTTGACTGTTATTCCTGTGGTCAAGCAAAATGAAGATAAATGTTTGCATACGCAACTTTTAAAATCAGGTTACTCTTTTGTTACTTCATACCAAATAACTTTTTACATTATAGTTTGTTTCATCAATGATGTCACATTATATTCTCTTTGCTTTTGATACCTTTTTTAGAAAGCCCTTCAGTTGCGTAGAAGGATTGCCTGGTACCCTCTTCTTGGCGTAGTTCACACATTCATACTCTTAACACTGCCTTTCAGTCTACTCCTTCCTCTTCTGGTTACATACGTCAGCTGAGGTTTTTGACCTTTTTCAAAATGCTTTGGCTTAACTCAAGTGTCTCAGTGCAGTATGGAAGTATCTGGATAAGCAGGAGGTGACTGATCACCTGATCAGACGCCTTTGGCTGTAAGTATTGGGAAACCTTTCTGATGTTGGTCTGTTTCTTCCAGCCCACATTAAGACCAAGACACTCCTTTAGTTTCCATCTGGTTGTTTCATCTATGTCTTCTGGGAGTCTATATGAACAAATCAAGAACCTCCAGGATATATTCTGTTTTATCTCTGTAAGTTGGAGAGAAAGGATCTCTATTTTATCCTCCATTTGTCTATACTGTATTATAAAGTTACTGTGTTAGTGATGCTGGCAGCTGAACTGGAGAAAGTAACCTGCCAGCAAAGGAGAAGTTAGTGGAGGTGGACTACGTAGTAAAAACATAGTTAATGTCAGATCAAAGACTCTGAAAGAGTAAGCCCTGAATTAATACAAAACATTTGCTATCAGATCTTATTTTCATCTGTCTCTCTCAGAAGGGCTTGTCTCCACAGTTTCCAAGGCATTATGTTGTTTTCAGAACCAGAATGGTAGCAGCGGTACAACAGCTGTATTGGAAGGAATAACATATTTAAACTGATCCTTTGATCATCTGTATTTTGTTAATTTTCTGACAGACTCATAATATTCGGTGTATCAAATTCTGGGTTACTGCTTCTCTCTTCTTCTGCTGTTTGTAAACACTGTCACGTACTGACAGTTGGGGAAAGCCGCAGTTCCCTTACCATAACTACACTCCGACATTCTTGTTACATTTGCAGGCTAGTCCTAACTAGTTCCTTCAAGATTAACATAAACAGTGTTTCAAATGTGTTGCCATTAGATTCCCAGCATTAATTAGAAAAATATCCTCAGATATGGATTTAATTTGCATCCATGCATTCATAGAAGGATGTTCCTTTGCAATTGTTACGTGTTGAAAAGTCTCCCTATAAACCTCAGAAAAACTGAGTATTCTGAGATCTGCTCTACTGCTTCTAAAACATGTTTAAACCTGGTGCTTTTAAGCAAAGATCTCAATGTCACTTTTTCATTATGGGTCAACATATGACTAAGCTGTATGTTTACACTGATAATAGCTGTATGATAAATATTTACATGGATTATATAGTTAGCAGTAAGGCGTAAGCAGTGCTAACCGTATGCGTCACTCCTGTACCAAGAGTACACGGGTTATGAAAATGACGTTTTTGGTTTTTTCTTCTTTATTTTCCTTCCAAGTATTGAATTCTCTTTCTAATCAGGCCAGACATAACCAGGAAACAGAACCTACACTGTTAACAGTTGCTTAAATGGAAAGGGATATTGTCTCACATTAATTCAATTCAATTTTATGTGTCAGGCCTTCAGTTGTTCTTACTCAAGGAATATTTGTCATGCTGAGGAAAGCTGAGTAATAGCTAGTATGGCACACGTATATAAAATTTAGAATTTGTCAAAAAAAAAAGTTGTAATATGTGAACAGTGTTTCTCATTTCATTCAATTTTATTGGTAAGAAAAATTAACATTCAGACAAAAAAGTACAAGAAATCCATGAGGTGAATGGTGGCATGAGATTAAAGAAAGAGAGCAGCAGGTGTTTCTTTTTTTCTTCTAACCAGCTATTTATGTAAGTATAAAATAACCCAGAAGATCTGGTGGGATTTTACTAAAATTTGTGTAGAACAAGTTAAAAAACCCCAACTTTTAAGAACTTAATGGGTATAAAATCCCACACTTGGCTAAAGAGCACAAGAACAATGGTGGGTTATTTTTTTAAACCTAGCTACATATGTGGCCCATTAATTATAGCATGAGAACACATTATTCATTTGCTTAGCTTCCCATTGTTCCTGTGACTTGTTATCCCTGCCATATCATTAAGGATCTGAAAAGAGAGAACAGTACTATATGATTACTCACACTGACCCACGAAGGGAGCTACGATCTTTTAGGTCCCAGAAAGGAACCACAACCTCAGGACTTGCACATCCAGTAATAAGATCTGGGCCTGTATTGAGCCAGTAAATATGGCATCTTTAAGAATTATGGACTGAAGTTATGATTGCCTGAAAATGGAGTATGCTGTTACAGGAAATGGTGCCAAATGTAGAAAACCTGGTGTATGATAGAAAATCTATTAGTTCAGGCACTTTTAACTCCCACATCCTGTGATTCTATGAATTATTATGATTAGTATTAATTGAGGTAACAGATCTAAATGTATCAAAAGTAAGGAGCTTAAGGTAACATGTCTAAATGGTGGCGCACACTGAGCCTTGCCCGCCTCTTTTGGCTTCTGTTCGTTCTTGGAAGCAAGGACTATGCTGAAGTTGCTTGTTTTGGCAAAGCCTGCTCTTTTAACTTGATCTCCACCCTATTTCTAGGAATTCAGCCCCTTTCATGCCTGCCAGTCTGCTGAGCTGTGTGCTGTTTTTGGAAGGGCAGAATGCAATTTTCTTATAAATTCTATGACATATTTGTACGAGTTGCCAAAATGTTCTATGAAACCTGAGTGCCACATAAATGACAGCAAAATCAGGCCATTTACATGTAGCTTTGGCTATGGGTTTTGTATGATTCATTTCTAGTCACATATTTGCACCATCAGCTTGCCAACATTTCTATGAGAACCTATTATTTCAGGCATTTATAATTTGCTCAGTGTATTCCCTACTGAATATTAACAACAAAGCTCACAGTCTGGATATCTGCGTCAAATTTGGGGAACAATGCAGTAACACCAGTGACTAGTACTCTACACAAGTGAAACTAAGTTTTTAGCTGCGCCAGGAGAGGTTTAGGTTAGACATCAGGATGAAATTCTTCACAGAAAGGGTGATTAGACAGTGGAATGGGCTGCCCAGGGAGGTGGAGTCACCGTCCCTGGAGGTGTTTAACGAAAGACTGGACGTGGCACTGAGTGCCATGGTCTGTTTAACACGGTAGTGTTTAGTCGTAGGTTCGATTTCATGATCTCTGAGGTCTTTTCCAACCTTGTTGATTCTGTGATTCTGCAATGTCTTCATCTAACTGCTTTTAACGCTTGCAAAAAAAAAAAATCCTCGAACCATAAAACTTATAGAACTAGTTACTGTTTTGCAGTAAAACGCTTTCAAAGGAAACCCGATTATGTATTTTAATAGTGGGCAGTGCCAGTGACCGATACCGGCCCCGAGACACCGCCTCAGCCACACCGCCTCAGCTTTCCCGCCTCCGCCCTCAGCCCGCCCGCGCGCAGCGGCGCAGGCGCGGTGCGTCCCCGGGGCGGGGCCGGGGCCGNCCGTCCCTGCGCGGCGGCTCCTCCTCCTGCCGTGCTCTCCTATTTTGCTTTCCTGCCCTCCTCGTCTTGCCTTTGCCGCCGCCTCCCGGCGGAGAGCGGCCCCCCGGCCGTGAGGGGCGCGGCTGACGCCCGGGGAGCGCCGCCTTGCTGAGCCGGGGGTGCTCGGTGCAAGCCCCAACAAGCGCGGTCTGGGCTGGGTAAGCTCAAGGTGCGCTCTGTAGGAAGTTTCCCTCCGCAGAACTTAGCTCGTTCCCCGCCGCTGCAAGGAGTGGTGGTGGGAATTACGGAAGTGAAGGGGCTTCAAAAGTCGAATCCCCACTATTTCACGGTTTCACAGCCGTTATCTTTGTACGCACACCCACCCTCGTGCCTGGGGGCCGCGGTTCTTGGGAGCGCTCTCGGTGCGCAGGAGCAGCCGAGTGTCGGGAACCCGCGGGGCTTATCCGCAGCCACATCCGCACGTGTGCTGTGCTCCTCACAGCCTCCGCAGTTTGCGTTTATTGCTTTCATTTACCCCATTTTCTAAAGCGGTATTTTTTACAAGTACCGTAAATAACTTAGTAAAAACATGAATAGCTAGCCAGAACTATATCCCTTCCTCTGTTAAAACTACGAAACAAAAAACCTACCTCCAAAAACTGCAAATAACTTGCACCTGTATCAAAGAAGAAGCAATGGCAAGTGTATCTTGGCTGTATTTGGTAAGCTTTTTTCCAGTTGTTAGAACACCAAGTTTAAGTAATTTACGTGTCTATAAAATGTAATTACAATTACAACAGGTTTGATTTCCTGAAATAGCGCAGTGATGTTCTTGCTGGAACTGCTTTTTTTTTATTGACATAGATTAGAGGTGTTGACAACAGTAGTATAACACTAATACTCTGAACTGTTTGTATATTTAACCGATATTATTTAAAATGGATTTCTTCAAAAAGTAAGTTTCCCATTCTTCCTTTCTCCTACACACTGCAGATAAATTTTCCTTGAAATCTACCAAGGAATGCTAAAATTGTAAGAGTTGTTGTACTTCACGCTTTTGAAGTGGAGTCAGGCAATCTTTGATGGTTTCATTTTTAATAATATTACATAATTCTTACGATAAAGGAGGATGCTCTTCTAGTATGGTTATACAAATGTAACAATTGCAGTCAAGTGGAAAAAAAACCCAACAAACTGCAACCAAAACCCAAATCCCTGACCCTAATTAGAGTGAAACATCTGTGAAGTTAAAACTCAGCTGTGGCCTAATCTGAAGTTCACTGTTGTTTTGATGTATTTTTATTTTAAGCTATGACATCCCCTTACCTTTGCAAGTACGGTGATATTAAATATTTATGACTACTTTACTTCTCCTACTTCAATTAGTGTAGATGTATCCTGGTGTTTTGAGAGGCAGTTATTAATTACTGTCTGTTATGAGAGAGATTTGACCTGGTCCCTTGGGTTCTTTCCTGTGAAAGCTGTCTCGTTTGTTTTGGGATAAGGTGGCCAAAATGATTCTTGGCATATATTGTTTAACACGTGTATATTTTTTTGTGAGTAGTACTTGTTACACCCTTCAGAACACAGTTTTCAGTTTTAAGTTGAAGTTTTTAGTTTAAAAGCTTATTTTCTTGAGGACTTCCTCTTTTAGTGGTACTTAAGAGGATTAAAAATCTATAAAAGGTTTTCAATTTTCAAGCTGAAGCAGATATAAGAGGCAGAAGAATTTCTTTATTCCCGCAGAAAACTTTGAATGAAATTTAAAATGTTGCATAATAAAAAAGGACTGATATAGCCATTTATGAAGTCATTTAACATTGATAATTAACTTTGTATGGTCTCAGCAAGGGAGTTACTGACTTAAATAGTTTTAAAACTTTTTAATAACAGATGGGTGACTTCTCTCACCAGATTCTGAAATGCTGTGTCTTTTCAGTTCACCATTCAGTATTCCTTTGTGAAGGAAAACCCTTTAAAGGCATATTTGATGAATCTAGAAGTTGCTCTTTATGAAGTAATTAATTTTGTAATTAAGTCAGAACCTTGTCTTTGTTATGAACTATGTAATTGACTGTACCTTTCAGAGCTTATTGTAGCTGACAGCTTGCAGCTGACCTTCTCCTTGCATACTTATTAAATATAAACAGGATGATTCATTATGTTTCGAATTTTTAGGGATTTTTTTCCTTGCACTGTTTTTTTTCTGTTAGGCCTTTTCTCCACCCTCTTCCAAAGTTTGAGGGCCACAGTAAAAGTGTTTACGGTTTGCTCCTGCTTCCTTTGCCGTCCTCTTTTGCCATAAAAACAGTTTCTCTCTTTGCTTGGAGAAGCTTTTGTATCCTGAGACTGTACCCTGAGGTATCTTCACAGACAGATAGTGTGGGCCTGTTGAGGCGTATCTGTAGTGTGGAATGGTTTGTGCTTGGGATCTGATACTCACCCTTTATGTTTCGAGTGTTTTTAACATTGGTCTAGGTCTAATCTGGTTGTGTAGGCTGAATGCACAATTTTTTTTCCAGAGTGTGCTTGATTTTTTCGTAAACATGAATCAAAATTTCAGGGTAGTTATGTCT
This sequence comes from Rhagologus leucostigma, assembly GCA_013397725.1. Classification (NCBI taxonomy): domain Eukaryota; kingdom Metazoa; phylum Chordata; class Aves; order Passeriformes; genus Rhagologus; species Rhagologus leucostigma. The sequence continues at coordinate 4,088,676 of VZTD01003481.1, forward strand.
GTTTTGGGGGGAGCAAGGGTACAGGGAGATTCTTTTCCTCTAAATTCAAATTACAGCTATAGGAAAAGACAGTAGAACGTTTCAATTTAACTGGTGTTTACTAAAATATTTACTTCATTACATGAGGTTTTTAGTAATGTGAAGTCATAATATTTTATCGTTGCCAAGTGAGTGAGGGGGGTTGTCACAGTAAAAATAAAAGTTTAAATGCTTTTTACTTGGTTGGTACAAAACAAACGAACAAATTCCAAGAATATTTAGTTCAGACATTTATCTTGAGTAGGTGACAAAAATGCAGACACGTGGCAGCCTGGATGCAGGACAAATGTCCATTTCAAGTCTCTTCTGGAAATTTGTACATTTTGAAGTGGGTGGCATGTTTTCAAAAAGAAGAAAAAGGAAAAAGTGCTTTATTGTTTCAAGCCTCATTTGACTTTTAATAAACAGAGTAGAGGCTGAGGAGGAATGTTCAAACAGTTGAAAGCTCTATATGTTCTAAGGGAGTTGCATTCCAGAAGGTTCTCAAATAACTACTGTTTTCTGTCTTATATCTTTTTCCCTTCAAATCAAACACATAATGTGTTTTGGCTGATGTTTTTGATTGTTCCCAGTAGTGGGAATGGTTTATGATAACTAGCACTGCTGCAATCATGGTGGAAAGCATTCCCAGTCCTGTTCCATGATTATTGTCTGGATATGTGCTGGATGAGGGTTTCTTTTCTTGGGTGCATGGGTGTTAAAAGTACTTAAATTGAAAATTTAAGAGTATCAGAAGCAGAGATGGAAATTTTAAAACACGAGACTATTTGGCAATTTGAACAAAATGGTATGGCAAGATTTTGAGGTTTCCATATAACTTGCATTTAAAGGATGTTCACTTTTACATTTTAACAGTTTTTGTGTCTACTGTTTTGTGATGAAAAAGATGTAACTGTGTCAGTGGTACAAGAAAAGCCAGAGGTCTGGGCAGAAGATTGTAAGAATACTTGGGGATGTTGGTCTGCCTGATATCAGAGCAAGTAGTGTGGAAAAAGAGAATGACATTGATTAAACTTGTGATTAACTAAGTTTTTTTTTAATGTTGACTTTAAAGTCAAGTACTGGCGATGTTAATTATCTGCAATGACCAATTTACACTTTAACAGGTTGGTTCAATTGAGCTTTGTGGGGGCTACAGCTGTGGTCTCTGGAGTTAAATTGTGATCATTAGACACTGGGTTTGGAAGCCACCAGTGTAGGAAGTTATATGTTCAAGAGGCCTGGTATAAAGTACATTTCTGTTGTTTTCACTTTGTTTTGGACAAGGCTCAGGCATTATGTAGCATCTCCAAGATAATAACGTGGGAAAAATGCAGTGACTTTCATTGTAATGTAGCAAATACATTTTACATGCATTCTGCTTTACTGCAGTTGTTTTGAGGATAAAAAAAATAACCAGGTTTTTTTTTTCTTCTCTTAAATTGCTGTAATAAGCATAAATATGGTTTAAAGAGAAATTCAGAGACTAGAATACTTAACTATAAGAAGTGGCATTAATTAATTCTGTGTGTGAACTAGCATGGAACTACATGCTCCTCTCACTTCAGGATAAGCAGAGAAGGTAGGCTGGCCGCTAGCTGGTCATCTCTGATGTTCCACCCTGTGCGGGTCTCCCTGGTCCTTTTGCTGTTACAGGGTAACATCATCCAGGGGTGTTTTCCTTCTTTGCCGTGTGCTCACTGACTTCATGGAATGCAACCACATCCAATTATTAAGAATACTCTGAATACCTAAATAAAAGTGTTTAGTAAGGTGTTTGCAGGCGTAGCAATGGTCTGTAGAAATGTGAAACTTAGTAAATCCTAACAGACATAATGACGAAGGTTAAATTTGGCATCTTGACCTGTCCTTTATAAATGTATAATTTTTCTTCCTGTCCTCTAGAAGAATTAGATTGTTGCTTGTTTATCTAATAAAAAAGTTGAAGAGGAATCATTTCATATGATGAATTGGAAAGGCATTTAAATAAAAAATGAATATATTATCAACTTTAACTATTTTGTGTATAGTGATAAAGAAGGTTAATGGGGTGTTGAGAATTTTGTATACATCTCAGTATTTCAGGTGTTGCATTTGAAACCTGGTGGCAAAGTTTTGGAGAGTAATTATGTTTTGCTGGTTCTACATAACTGATGCTTACACCTGGAATAATGTGTTGTGTATCTTCAGTAGTTCTGCAAAGAACGGGCACCCTGGAGGGGAAGAGAGGCTGTGCTGTTGTTGGGCCACCTTGCAGAGTTTGCAGAAGTTAGAGTAGGACTGGCCAAGTTGGGGTAGCCTGTGGAACCAGCTTGAAATCCTGGGTCTCTTCCTGGGTTCCACGCTCTGGAAACTCCACATCCCCTTGTGCTGTGTTGTCCAGTGCAGCTTCCTCCCTCCTTTCTTGTCAGTCCCTGTCAGAGTAGCTCCATTTCTAGCCTGATCTGTTTCTGTAGGTCTCTTTAATCCCCTGGTTTTTTCTGGCATAAATAAAGCAGAGATGAAAATTTTGTTATAACTCTTTAAATTTTATTTGCTGGTTTTGTATATGATTTCCTCCTGTAGTTTTCATTTCTCCATCACATACTTCTAAACTAAACTCTTTATCCTAATCCCTAGGAAAGCAGTAACAATTTTCGAACTGCATGTAGGACTACTTAGCTGTGTCTTTGTTACTTTTCTGAAATTTTAAACACTTTTAGTTTTCAAGCTTAGCTTGTTTTGAATATTTGTAAATATTAAATCATTAAAAAAAATCATTAAATCATTGTAAATCATTAAAAAAATTAAATATGTAGCAAAGATAAGAATACTGGAAAGTGAGACTCTAGAGTAGAGTTTTAAACTGTTTTCCATCCTGAAATTTTAGTTATTAAGTGAATCAGGATTAATGAGAACATGTCTAGAACACCCAGGTATTTTATGGATTAAGTAAAGCCTGTCCAGGGCTGTGAAAGAGAGGTTGCAGACTGCTTTTTCTCACAATGCTTGTCTAGATTATCTGTATAAATCTCTTATTTCTGTTTTATATCAGTTTACAAATTCTGATTTTTTTTCCTCACTTGAATTTTTGTTCTGATACATAAAAGGTCTCAGCTGATTACCTTGATGAATTTCTTGTGTTTAAAAAACCACAAAAAACATGAGCTTTAAAACACCCCTATATGTATATAACAAGTTATCTTCTTTCTTTCAGAATTTCCAAAACTCGTATGGTTTTGAAATTGAACAGAAGACTGGAAATCGGAATAATCTTCACGTTTCTTTGAATAAGAAGTAATAATGGAACGAAGGCAGAGAGGAGTCAGTGCTGGACTGCTTTTGCTGCTTTATCAAATTTCTCAAGTTGGACTCCAGAACATTCCTTCTGTTACCCTTGGGGTACTTGTACTGAATATTTTTCTCTTTCTGAATCCTGTGAGGCCACTGGCTGAAGTGTGTCTCAGTGTAAATGAAGCTGTCCACAGAAAGAACTGGCAGCGTTTGCTGCTTGCTCCTTTCCACCATGCAGATGATTGGCATTTGTATTATAACATGATTTCCATGCTTTGGAAGGGCATAATGCTGGAAAGAAAGCTTAAGAGTATATGGTTTGCCTACATAATTGCAGTATTTTCCCTACTGGTTGGAGTAGTTTACATGGTGCTAGAACTCCTGCTTGTGATAATTCTGGATGATCCTTCCTATGAAATGAATTGTGGAGTAGGTTTTTCAGGTAAGACACAGAGTTGGTCCAGTTGACATATGTAAAATTAGTATGTATAGTTGCTATATAACAATAATTGTAAATTGCAGAAAGTGGATAGGTGTACATCTGTATAGATGTATGATTGTCATGTCAGTAAGGTTATCCTGTTTTTCAATTTAAAGCATGTACTCTGGGTATGAACATTATGTAATTCAGTTCTTGTGACTGAGGAGGACTTTACCTGAGAACATGAAAATATCATCATCCTGGTAGAATTATGTTTTCTGTAAAATGCCATTGGTTAATTGACGTCTGAACTCCTGATTTTCTGATGTGAATACTGCTCATCAGGTGGCTTCTAGAAAAGCATATCAGTTTAAAATTACTCGTACCTAGGAAATCCTCTAGATTTCCTCCTGCTAGTAACATCCAAACACCTGATTTTGATAATCTTCTTTCCAGTAATGGTCTTGTCTTCTCATTTAGGAGATCAGTTTCAAGTCAATAAACTCCTTCTCTTTACAAAAGTCTGCAGTCAAGTAGAGAAGTAGCCCTGCTTTTCTGGATAAGTAGGGGATTTCCTTGCCATCATTGGGACCTAACCTGAGAAGGCAAGCCCTCTTTTTCAGCCTCTAAAAGAGCTTCTTCAACACCTGTGAGGATTCCTTGTGTTATTCTGGTTGGTACGAGTTGGGAACATCCTGGGAGTTGCTCCTCTGGACCTCCAGATATTTTCTGGTCACCCCCTTTTGGTAACAAGACGTGCCCAGTTCTAATATCAGCCTTTCTGGGGGCTGTAGAGGCCCTGAGTGCAGTGTCTTTCCTTGAAGGGTTTGGCTGCCTGGGCCAGTCTCGATGTGCCCATGTCAGAACTTTTACTTGTTTATTTTTCAAGGTTTTTTTCAGACCACTGTGAGCTTTCTCTTGAGAGGAACTTTTTCATAAGACTTCCAGTAAGTTCTCTGAATTCATTCCATCATATCAGCTGGTGGTTGCATGATGAAACAGTTGCAGTCAGTTAGAAACGAATGATTATTTACTGTGATTAAAGGTGATTTATTTACTTTTTTTTCAGAACCAAGTGATTCTGGAGTATGTGTAAGGTGATTTTCCATTAATTCAGAATCTGAACCTACTGTTGAGCTTTACACAACTTTGTTTGTCTTGTTTTCAGTAGTGTCTTTTCTCAACTCACAGAACATTTTTTTGAGTTCACTGATTTTGTCAATTATTTCAACTAGATCTCCCATTTTAAATTATGTTTGTATAGTTTTGAATACCTGAATAGCTACAGTGAGCAGAGACGTTAAAAAGCAACTTAGATTTGGCTGTTACACAAATACATAATTTTTACATCTTTTTTTTTTGAAGTCACTGAAAAGTATCACTGAAAAAAACAGAACTGTTGTTCTGGCATGCAGCAGTATGCTTCGTGGTGCTTTGAAACTGCATGGTACTTCAAACTGTTTGCATTTCTTGATTACTGGTGCACAAGTACTTCTCTCTTCATGTGATTTCTTCTTGTTTGCAGGAGTCTTGTTTGCTTTGAAAGTTCTAAACAACCATTATAATCCAGGAAGAGTGAGCAGTGTCCTTGGATTGCCCATATCCAGTAAATATGCTTGTTGGGTGGAGCTGGTGGCTATTCATTTAATCTCCCCAGGGTAAGTGCATTTCATATTTCAAAGAAAGGAGAAGAGAATTGGGCTGTCTGGAGTAGTTTGAAATGTATCATGAAGTGTAAGTAGTGTTAGCTGGTATCCCAGTGCAGTGTTGGGGCTGCAGTCTTCTGTTTCCTTAAAAACCTCTATTTTGAGTACATCTCAAAATAAAAACCTGCAATACTGTTCCCAGAAGGTGTAACAGTATTTGAGGGAAGATAACAAAAGCTGATGGACGAGGAAAAGGGATGTGCCTTTTCAATGAGGTAACTAAACTCCTACACCATAGTGCCGAGGGCTTCGTTAGCTGAGCAGCATTCCTCTGTGTGCTTGCCATTTCTGTCCTAGCCCACTCTGGCTTAGTTACCTCTAATTTATGATAAAATTATCATCCAGTGTTCTGCAAATTTTGTGCAGTGTCGCTGTCCTACTGTGCTGCTGGTCATCTCCCTCAGTTTCACTGTGTGCTCTGTGCCAGAACAGTTCATTTGCCCCTACCTCTGTGAGAACAGGGCCTTGTTCTTCTTTGGCAGTTGATTTTTGTAATCCTATTTGCAAATCAGTTCTTTTCCTGTTTAATATTTTGTAACTGTGCATCACACTGGAGAACATGTGCAAAGTACAGACACGAAACCTATGAACTAGCAAATCACAGTTTATATACAATTTCCCACTTTTCAGAAAGATTAAAAAAAAAAAGAGCTCGGCAATACTGAGATGTTCCTTGTCAGATACTATGATATACAGAGAGAAGATTTCCTAGAGCAGAAGGAGAATTCAGATATTGCTTAGGTTAAACACTGGGTTTATTGCTTTATGCCTAGCTGCTCGATTGACTGCAGCAAGGATTAAAGACAGAAGAATGCTCTGCCCAAATGCAGGTTTTTTTGTGAGCTGCCTGGCATTGCTACAAATATAAAATGAAAGCTTTCAGTGCATTAAAAACATTTTTCTGAAAAATATAAATGGTTGTTCTAGCTGAACGTGGTTTTTATTTGGTGATATGTTTAACAATACTGTTTATTATTAAAGAGTAGTGAGATAGTGTTATGTATGAAGTAAAACTATATCACACTGTTTATGGTAGAGGAAGAACATGATTTCAGAGGTTGGGTGCTGTTCTTTTTCAGTTGCATTACTGTAGAAATGTCTTTTGGTAGAGAGTGGCTAGGAAGTCCAGAAATAATATCAAAAAATGTTTCATAATTTCGTGTAAGTTTAGATTGCTGCCTCATCTAAACCTCTACAGTGACCTCTACAGAGGGCAATTTCACAGCACTTAAATGATGGTGGGGGCTACAGAAAACAAGTAGTGATCTCCAGAAATTCATGTCCTGGAACACAACACGTTTAATTAGTAACTGCCAACTGCCTTGCTATGAACCATAACAATTGTAGCTCTCACAGCATTGCTCTTACATGCTCATCTGTGTGCTCAGGGCAAGTTGTAATATTTGAAGTGTATGTTTAACTGGTTCCTTTTGTGTAGACCAAGTTGCATAATTTAGTTTTGCATAGATAAGAGGTCAGTGATTGGGGCAGAATTCTGTCCAGTCAGAAAGCCGTGCAGTAAATTTGGAGCTGCCTTATTGAATGGACTGATGTAGCAGGTTCACCTGGGAATCCATAACCAATGAAAGATCCAAAAGTAATATTGAGCCTATTGAAAACTTTGATTTGTGTGCTAGGAGAGGGTCTAGGAGTGTACTGGTGTCTAATTATTTTCTTTCTCATTAATGTTTTTGTTTTGGAAAAATTTTAAAGTGCATTCAGTATCCTTCTAATCTTCACCTTCCATAAAGTAAGGATATTGAGATGTAGGCTTTGCTTAGCAGTCCTTGGAATTATTTGCTTAATGGAAGAACATATATGTGAAAAGTTACTTTCTGTTTAATCTGTACCTCTTCCAGAACTGGGCAGATATCTGAGGTGAATCAGTATCATGTTGGTGATTTCTAGAGTAGGTAATTTTTAAGTATTTTTTATTTTCTGAGGTCAGACATTTTCCAGGTCAGGCATGCATTTTTCATAAATTTGGAAAATCTGTTCCAGAAAAATCTATTTGGAAAATTAGTTCCTTATAAATACTTTATTTTGGTAACCACCTTTTACCTATAAATGTTCACATCAGAATTTACGTGTTACTCTTATAAGAGTTGTTGGTTACTGATGAGAGAGAACTGCAGCTGCTCTCCATGGCAGGATACAAGTTTGTGGTTAAGTAGGTGGCAAAAGAGTGAATTTAGATTTGATCTTTACCTCCCTCTAGTGACATGTGCATTTTCCTGTCTCCTTTTACCACTGATGCCTGGAAGTTGTCTTGGTGTGAACACTTGTGCCATCATCTGTAGAACTCCTGCAGATTGCTGACCTGAATGTAAAAATTGATGCAAACATTACACTTTGTACGTTAAACAGAGGTTTCATTTCTACTCCATAAAGGGAAAAAGGCTCATTTTAGCTCATATTATTTAAATTTTTTGACAACCAGTATAAATGAGTTATTCCTAGTTGCACATACTGGGAAATTTTAATGTTTGGTGTATTGGCTTCTGTAAGTTCATAATAGAGGTGAAAAATTTGCAGCTAGTGTTTACACTTGCTTAAATTCAGAAGATTTTCTCTTTAATTTATGTTTAAACCTGTTTCAACACAAAAGAGTTTAACTCTTGAATTTGAATGCTGAAAATTGATTTTTTAATTTATAGAGTACCCCATAGTCATGGCAATAAGTGGAGCAAATCTCCTTATTTACTGTAAACATATGCTTCTGGGTTGATTTCTCAAAAGACTCCAGAGCCTTTTCATTCTGTATACAAATGGTAATGATATTTTTTAAATAAATTGTTGGTATGCATAGAAAAGAATTTGGGTCTCAGCATTTCAATTGTTCTTTCAATTTTGAAGGCAGTGTATTACAAAGATTGCAGTGGATCTGCATTCATGCTTATCTCAGACTAATTGTAGGATTGCATTGATAGTGCAGTAGGAAGTACTGGGTTTGTGCTTTCACTCAGAACTGTAAATGGTTTTGGTAAGATCTACCCAGACATTACAATGTAAGTTACTTTTTTAAAGCTTTAAACCAGTGTACTCATTTGCTAAGTCTTTAAATGTTTGTAGGGAAAGTTTATATAAACAAGCAATTAAAATGATCTCTCCAATTAGTTTTTTCAGGATATTTTTTAAATACTTTTCTGTAACTGTGTATGCCTCCCAGTGTAAAGGTAGTTACAAAAATACTTGGCATTATATCCTTGCAGGCAGGTAATTTCTCTGTGCTTGGTCTCACTTGAGGACTTTCTCAGGGAATTCTCAGGGACTTTCTCTTTACAACAAATTCTGCACTTTCCCTTTTGTATCCCTATGAAAAAAAGGTCTCCCTTTCCATTACTTACAAGATTTTTTTATTTTCTAGGACTTCTTTTGCTGGGCATCTGGCAGGGATTCTTGTTGGGTTGATGTACACTATGGGACCTCTGAAAAAGATCATGCAAGCCTGTGCAGGTATATAATTTTGTTGAATTTACGAAATCTGCATAAGAAACACTTTTATTTTTAAAATTCAGTAAGTCTTGCATATAGAAATTCAGCCCATTCCAGCAAGGTTTTAGGCAGTTAAAGATATGCTCATTTTATTAAAGTGAATGCAGAAGAAAAAATTCATATTTTTTCTTAAATAGGGATAAGAACAATTAAGAATAAATGTGACTTTCAGATATTTTTACATAGAGGAATACCTTTTACCTTTCTTTTTAAGTATTTCTTTAGAGTATAATCTTTCAATGAAATTGTCACTTCAGATGAAGTGTGGTGAAGCCATAAACATATGCCAGAACCAAATGTTTCCATCTTGATTTCTGCTGCTTGTGTCCATTCTAATGGAAGTCTCAACGGTTTGAAAAAGGCAATGGGATGCTTAGAAATGGTTACTGGAATTTCTCAAGCTTTCCAACAATGTGTTATTACAGTTTTTCGTATTGTAGAAATAGTTATTTTTTAAAAAAGATTATATCTTTAGACATCTTTAGTCTTAAAAATTGTTTTTAATACAGCCCTGCAAACTTTTAAATGAACGCTTCCATAAATATCAGTGTTTTAATTGGAAGTCTAAGCCCTGGCACAAGAGCTGTTCTGGGGTTGGTTGGCAGAATATTTGGCTTTTTATGTCTGACTACTTGATAGGTTGAGTACTTTATTCATGATTGTTCCATCAAATTGAGCATGGATACGGTGTTTGTATAGTGGGGAATTATTTGTTCAAATGTGTGTGCTCTCTCTGGAGGTTTGATCACAGTTTGGGGATAGTCTATAAGTCATGAATGTTCAGCAGTTGGAAGGGAAAAAAGGACACCAAAGCATCAGATTTCCTGCCTTGCTGGAGGGAACAGACGTCAGGTGTCCTGTTAGTTAAAGGTTAACCTTGCATGATTCTGTGCTGTGGGGGAACTACGTGATGACTATAGAACAGGCGAGCATCAGCTCAGCTGCCAGGGCAGCTTCAGCATCCTCCAGCCTTGGACTTGGCAGGATACAGCCCTGGCTGGGTAACCTGCTCTGATCTCCTCACTAATCCTGCTCTGCTTTGGAGTTGGACTGGGCACCTTCTGAGGTCCCTACCAAACTGAATTTCTCTGGGAGCCGCTGATGAACCCCACAGTACTGTTAGGGAAACCTGCCCTGGAGACCCTGCTGCTGTGCAGGTTGCTGCGTGACTGAGAGCTGCAGGAAGCTGTGTTCATGGGTCATTCTTTTTCTCCTATGTAGCACAGCAGGAATAATGCAGTGTTGCTCCAGTCCTCAGTTTTCTGTGCATTAAACATTATTACTGTGACCAACTCTGAGTGCAGAAATTTTTCATTATGTGTTCTAGGGAGAACGTTATAGGTTGGTTTGCGTTTTTCTGGTCTTCATGGATATGTTGCTTGAACACTACTGTAAAATCTGGAACAACATACAAGTTTGCAATAGCATATTCTCTCACTGATGCCAAAACAATCCACAGATACCCATGACTGATTACCTGCTTGTATCTTGTGAAACAGACTCTTAAAGAAAGGGTACTTTAAATTTGAATTTTGTATTCTGTAAAGAAAATACGGTTATTCTAACAGTATATGCATTATTCTTTTATTCAGCTGGCGTTTCTTTCTTCACTGAGCCTGACAGGCCAAGGGACTACTATTCAGGTAAGTACTCTCACCCACTTAACCAAAAACTTATTCCAGCTTCAGAAATGGTTTTTGGTAATGATTAGAAAACCTATAGGAGAGCTATATAATTGGAAATATATATTGTATACAAAATATTCTGCACATATATACTTACCTAACTTACTTCTCTGGGCATGTCTCACCTTTCCTCTTCAGACAAGTGTGTGGATGGATTTTGTACAAGAGGCTTAAGCCTCAAATTAAGGCCATGACTTCCTAAAATGCTACCTCAGGGAAATATCATCCCTTTTGCACAAGGTGTAGCAGTGGGGAAACTGTGTCTACTAAAAGCAGCCTTTTGGACTTTGGTAAATCTACCCTCATCTGGCAGATTGATCTGTTCCATTCTAGGGTGGTTTTACCCTTCTGACAAGGATCTTCTTCCTTTGAACACTCTTTGTAAATGAAGTAATTTACATGCAAAAAGCCCCTCCTCACAGACTGAATTTTGGCCACCTTCAGTTTATAGACGGATGGTTGGAGTACTGGCACATTGAGCGGAGCACATTTGATTCACTTCTCCTGCAGAACATTGAGTCATTGTGTGTGGAGTGTACAGAAATAATAGGTGGAGTCCTTGTCCATGAGGGCCGGGACAGGCTGGGAGAAGGGCTCTGTGTGTTGGGTCTGAGCTAAGGGATGCATATCCTAGCATCTCCTATTTCCTGCAGTGATTTATGCTCTTTCCTAGGCATCTCCTGGAAGAACAGGATAAATACATAGTGATAACTTTCTCGAGTATCTGCCAGTGTGCAGTGGCTTGTGGCTTGAAGATGTTCTCAGCAGAAAGTTTTATGGGGGAATTTTGTCTTTAATAGCCTGTGGTAGATCCTTCTTCCATCACTTTGTCAAAAGCTCTTTGAATCGACAGGAACATTTTTAACACTTACATCATCAGAAAAGACTCACAGTTTGTTTGCTGGTTTAGAATCTGCTATTTTTTGGTTTGTTTTGAACCTGCTAACTGCTAATTTCATTTGATAAACATTAATTCTTCTTTAGGAAGGGAGATTAAACCTTCATTCCTTATGTACTTCCTTCCTTCTTTAGTGGTTTTTTAGGCTTCAGTCTTATACTCACAATCTTTTCCCTTCATTTGGAAAGCTGGAGTCTGTCTGGTTGCTTATAAGAAAACTATTTCACACGTTTGATCATTCTTGCTGTTCTCTGATGTTTAGTCATGCAGGATTTTTTGTGTAGACTTTTATAATTGAGATGTGCTTACTTTGAGCCAAGTTTATAGCTGCTTTTATTCTCCCTGATGGATTTTGTCTTCCATGATCTATCTCCAATTTTATTATTACATTTAAGAATTCCCACAAGCAGGATTCTGAGCCCTTGAATATTTTTGAAACATCTGTTTTGTAATTCCTAAACAAAAGATCTTAGCCTGCTTTCTTCAACAACAGCAACAGGGATCGTTCCAACTTAAAAGTATATTTACCCAGGATTTTCATTACTCTAATTTACTCTTAAGTCAGAAAACATTTGATCTAAAGGCCAGTAAAGAAATAAAACAGGATTACTACTGTGAAGTGAAATGAGAGGGGAGCACAGCGTGTGCAGCAAGCATAAGTTACCTGTTCCCATGGCTGGCAATCTCAGCCCAGTTAAAGGTGTTCACCCAGCTACAGGTGCTGCCAGCCCGGCTGCTCACAGACAGTAATCCTTCCTCCCGTATCCCAGAGTAGCAGAGTGGATGGGAACTCGAAAGATTTATATTGGAAAAAGTACTTTAATAGCAAATGAAGATAAGAATTTGTATTTGACATTTAAACTCTGTACTCTGATACAGCCGCTGGACAAACAGCAGCTGCGGAGAGCTTGGGTGAGTGTACAAGACCACCCTTGTGGAGGAGGAGCAGATAGATTCTGAATAGCCCATTCTGTTTGCTTTTCCAGCTCTTTTTAAGTAGGGAAAATGGAAGAGATTTCATGTAGTACATCTGCCATGATGGGGAGGGAAAAAAAAAGGCTTTAGTATGCTGACAACAAGGAAGTCTGGGGTTTTTTTGTGTGTTTTGGGCAGTCCCCAAAAGCTGTTACTTTGAGTTCTTCTGGACAAAAGAGAGATAGAGTTAACTTGAATTATCCTGTCTTCCAAGCTTGCCTTTAGATATAACCATTTAATTGTTTCTTTGTACTAAATTTATTTGTCTAAAATGATTTACAACTGCAGTTAAGAAAATATATATTTGTTATGTTCACTCCCTGTTCATATACTTTGTAATTGTCTTTCATCCTATTTGCAGAAGTCTTAATTGAAGGTTTAACCTTTTGCTTGGTGTATGATATATGGAATAAATTTGGCCATCTGTGAATTAGGAAAACTCAATCTAGTGTCATAGGCTAATGATGCATATCTTGATTAGTTTTTCACTTTCTGGGGTTGCTGCTTTATAACTATATGCCTCTAAATACCAATTTAAATAGAAAAATAGATGAAGTTATCATCAGAACAGATTTTCTGAAACAGTACAAGGAAATAGCTTTAGAAGAAAAAGGTTTTAAGTGTAATTTTAACACATGTAGTATTTAGTAGCTGAATTAGGTTTTCTCTAAGTGCATTTCATGAATAAAGTATTAGGACATTTATTTTGATTAATAGGAACACCTTGTACACGTCTATGTTGCTAAACTGTGTCTCATTTTAAAATAAAAGATTACAGCTTTCTGAGCACTTACAACTTGCTGGCAGTGTGAAACATAAAACATAGAAAAAACTACAGCAATAGAACAAACCTAAAATACAGCATCTTTTTGCTTTCATCAGATAATTTCATGCTTTTAGTACCAGGATTTTACACTCTTCATGCACGCAGAAAATAAATTTATAGCTGAGAAAATTTTCATTCAGATTAACATAAAGCAGAGGAGAATGACGGGAGTATGTGAAGATTGCATCCGAAGTGTATAGACATAACAGCTACACGCTGTCCCTCAGTCAGATTTCACTGCAGGTGTGTGCAGAATCTCCTAATCCAGTTGTATGTTCCAAGACAAAAAAAAGTTGGAAACAGACAGAATGTGTGTGTATAATGTATGCATATATACATACATCTGTGTGCACATACAAATCAATGTAGGGATAGTTGCGAATCCAGAGGAATATATATAATTCTATGTTGAATTTTGTGCAGTTACTCTGTTCAGTTTTTCCTGGTTTTCATGTACAACTTTCAAGACAGAGTATTGTTGGTTTCATTTGTCTAAAAGTTCTAGAGCTTGGGATATTTTTCTTTAGCACAATAATTTTAAAAAAGAAATTATTTATTTGTCCTCACTTTGCCACCTGTATTTGTTATTAACCACAGAAACTTCACAAGTTTCACCTGGAACTGATAGAAACAATGAGAGAACACAAGACTATCATTGATGCTAATAATCTGAAGAAAAAGGAAATGGCTTGCTGTACTTGTTTCATGCAAAAATATTTCTACTTTCCTAATTTTGAAAACTCTTAGTATAATTTTCTGTCAAGAAACAGGCAACCTTTCTGTACTTTGGTTCTTCAAAATCCCTTGTTCAGCTGTGTGGAAATTAAAATACCACAAAAGCTTTGTATTTTGAAAATACAAAAATGGAATAGAAAAATGGGACTTTTCTCCGTAGTTTCCCTCAGTTGAAAGGGCAACTTTTTTCCATAATTTTTCTCATCTTAAGTTTTCTGTGCTTAGGCAAGATCAGATTGTGTTGTTAACGGGAAGTGAATCTTGCTCAGTTCTCTAGCCAAGTAATTTTTTTTCCTTTTGAATCCCATGTGTTTGGGTGGATGATGGCTTGTGCTTGGTTTTGGCCAGCTTTGCAAATGGCCAGGAGTGGTTGGTTGCCAGCGGTGCAGCAGCAGCAGTGAGTGGGACACTGATGAGATCTGTGCTGGGGTGGCTTTTTGCAGGGCAGATTTAGCTGTGCGAGAGCACAGCGTGAGCTGTGTACAGCACTGCAGGAATTTGCAGGAATCCGTCCCTGTGACTTCTCTAGGTCCAAAGATGACTGGAATTTGTAATGACATTGGCTTATGGGCACTGGGGGAAAGGGAAAGAGGGGTGGGGAGAAAAAGCCTGAACCGTACCTATTTTCTAGTGATGCCAGTAAGGTGTCCAAGTGTTGACAACTAAGTGTTAAAAGAAGATTATGAAAACTGTGTTTCAATTTCTGTGTGAAGCTTCTTAATAATAGCAATTCTATGACACTTACTATAACAATTATAAAAAGTTGAGATGCTTGGTCCATCTTTTTTCTGTTGGTTTTTTCCTCTCCTGTTACTGTGCTGTGGCTTTGTAAATTAGAAGTTAATTCATGGCATTAAATAATTGAACCCTAATAATTTTTTTATTTCCCGAATTAAAATAATTCGTGGAAGAAAGGTAGCAAGAAGATAATATCTGATTTCACACTTGCTGAATAGCAGCAATTTATTTTATTTTTTGATTCCTTTTTCAGAGTATTATGGCTATTATCCAGATTATCAATACAGACCTCCAAGGAGCTACTTTGATTATACAGGTGGGCTCACTGAAGAAGAACAGCTTGAAAGGGCAGTGCTAAACAGTCTTAATGAAAGAGGTAGGAATTTTATTGCATTTTTATCTCTTAAGTTATGATTCATACTGAAAGGGACTCAGGAGGGAAAACAAGATATATTCCTCATGGCTTATTTTTGGACATGCCTTGTAATTTTGGGAAGGAATGGGTATAAAATGAACTTTTATTGTTAGGGATACTGACTATTTTACTGTCTTTAAGATGATATTTTGCATAATTTTTAACATTGAGTTTGAGAAAGAAATCCTTCAAAGCTTTTAATATTAAGCAGTTTGTGATGTTCTTGCAAGAATGAGCCACATTTGTGGAGTTTTTTGAAACTACCAAGTAAACAGAATACAAATAACAATGATAAGATTATGATAATGTAAGTAGACAGTATGCACTTTAAAAGCCTTGATGTATTAGTGTGAATCACCTGCAACTTTCATTTGTAGCCTTAAATAATCTACAACACTCCAGGTAAGTATGTCCTTTTTGTCTGCTTGTTTTTGAACAAAGATAAATTTTGTGCTACAAGAGGGTATGTGTTTTTTGGAGAATGTCCTTTGATGAAACACAAGAATGAATTGCAGTACTACAACACTGGAGATTACTGTGGCAAACCGAGTTTCCATTTTAGCTTCCCTGCCAACATCAGCATTTCTTAACTCTCTGGTAGTGCCTGGTGTCAGTGCTGGTTACAGTTTTTAAGCCTCACAGTCAAGTGAAGCAGGAAGAGGTATCATTGTATATTGTTTCCAGTATAATTTGGTGTGATCAACTATATAGAGATCTTGCTTTATTTTTCACCTCTTTCTCCTACCTGCTGGAGCACTTCAGTTTGGACAAGCAAGACTTAAGATGTGAGCTCTGAAAATACTTCCTTAAACAAGCTGTGTAAAGGTTCAGTTTGCCTATAGGCAGCTGTCCTATTTCACAAAGAACATAATATAGAGCATGTCATTGATCACACCTGTTTTAGGGACACAAAGGATGAGATGAAATTTACCATGCTAATGGGCAATTAGGATATTCTTCCCTGTCAGTTAGTTTGGAAAATAATTAGCTTGAATGAGCACTATCCTTTGAACACGATACATTTTCCCTAAAGCATGAACATTCAGAGGTTCTTGCAATTACATGGATGATGAAACAGGTACTTAACATGACAAAAAAATACATAAAGTAATTTGAAATAGGTTGTAATAGCAGGTACCACAATCAATTTAGGGCTATCTTATTAATTTTTCCCCCAACTGTGACATTTAAACTATCTTAGTTGCTCTGTATCTTGGACAACGGAGTACTCCAATAATTTCAATTGATTATGAATATTTTTTTCATCCTTAGGTGGACAAGTACATTTATTATGGGTTTTAGGCCACAAAATGTACCATTATGGATTTAGAATGTTGATCCATTCTTAAAAATTGCTGTGATAGTATCCTGCTAAGCTAATAAAAGAATCAATGACATAATACAGAATTTCCTGGTATCAGCTGTTGTCCACAACTGAAAACTAATTTGTATTAAGACATGCATTGAATTTAAGCTCCGTAGATACTGTTGTCTAAACTCATACGGGGGTTATCTAAACCCACCCTAAAGATACAGCATTTCTGTTTATTCCACGTTCCTGAACTGCAGATCTGTTTTTATGCAGTATCCTGAAAATTTCTGTTATAATAATAATTAGAATCTAGTGCAAGAAGAGAAATTGCTGGGCTTCTTTGAGATCTATGGAGGTATCAATTTTAAGACTATCAAACTCTTTTAGTGATTTAGGTCTATTTGCTGAAAGGAGCTGCTACTTACATTTTTTCCATTCCCAGTTGTAGTTATGTTGTTGCCTCAAACAAGAAGCCATTTAAACAACATTAATTGGTTTTCTCTCCAGAGTTTGTTGGTTTAATTTGGTTTGGGGTTTTTTTTTTAATTTCTATCGTTATTCTCCTTTTATTTTGGTTTCAAATTGCAATAATTCTTCCTTTACTTAAGAAAATAATTTTGGATTTTAAAAAGTCATGGCCTTTGATATTTAAACTCCTTTTACTACCAAGTTCAAATATATGGCTGACGTTTTTGTTTAATACTGGTGTTACCAGCCACCCTTAATGTAACCCCAGTATTACCAAGTCCCTGATCTATTGTTTGCTTGCTATTCTGCTCAGAAGAAATATCTTGATTAGTGTGGGATGTGGGTTTAGATTTTTGTTGTGGTGGGAGTTGGGATTTTTTGAGAGTTGAGCTTCTTAGTGTCTGACTTTCAATGTTAATAATGTTAAGAATCCTTTGCAGGCTCATGTTTCTGCACAAAAGACTTAGGCTTTTTAAACATGGAGCTGATAGTCTTTATAGTTTGTGATTGAAGAGAAATACCTACAAATATCAGATGAAGACATTCCTCTTACATTTTATCAGGAACTGTCTATGCATTTCTTTGCTTTTAATTTAAAACTAAACAAATAAATACCTTTCCACTCAAAAGCTTTTAAATGGCCAGGTGTGGGCCAGTCAAGAGTCATTTGGAGCAGTTAGGGAATGCCTGGGCATCTGGCTTGTCTGTTCTCTGGAAGAGTTCCCATTTCTGTTTGCTGCTACTGAGACAGGACGTTTTATTGTAGTCTTTGAAATGTGCCCAGTCCATGGAAGATTGTAATACAAGAATGGAACTCATGTGATGAAACTGGAGAAATGCTGTATATTTTTTTCCAGTCAGTGTTATCTGTTCTTTCCATAGTTACAGAAATGCCAGTCGTTGCACTTGAATATGGTGGTTCTCTGCAGGAATACTTTACAACAGATTATGTGCTCAAATATGCAGTGCATTGTATCAGATTAAAATACATTTCATGAAGTTGTACGCTAGGACTTAGGCTTTGAGAATTAGATGCAACTTTTGTGATGGGTTTCCTCTTGGTTGTTTTTTTTGAAATTCAGACCATGGTACCCAACACACCTCTTGGAAAACCCATTGAGTAGACCTCATGTTCTAAATACCTTTCTAAAACTGCAGCTGTGCTCTATGATCCTGATCACCAACAGTTTCTTAAGCAAATTTCTGGGAAAATAAATCAGTGGATTTGTATCATCTCCGCACAGAAAGTTTCGGTACCAATGTAAGAAGCAGACCACTTGCAACAAGAAGCGTGGCAGAATTATTTTACAAATATTTAATGAATTTTCTTCCATCTACTTCTTCATAAATGCAGTGGTTGATGTAGGACAAGAGGTTTGCTGAAAATTAGAACCAAAAAACTCCCAGTTCTCTTTACAATGGTGATCAAAGTTCACCAAAAAAATAAGATGCACTGCTGAGCCTTTCACCGTGGGTTTCTCTTTCAAACCAGTACCATGACCATTTAGCACCTCTGAAATACTGTGGGGTAAAGACCGGTTCTGTAAAGCAGGCATTGTTGGAAATACTGCCTAAAGGGTTGGCTTCCTTTGCTCTTTAGGCCACAAGTTGACAGTGACATAGCTGGTGACAGAGGTTCTTGCTATCGCTACAACAGATTTTGAGATAAGCATTTATTCAGATTTTCATGATAAAATGTATACAGAATGCTGAGTATTTTTTTCTGCGAGTTCCTAACTATGCAAGTACACTTGCAGCTACTGCCAGTTCTTTTGGGTGATTTCCTTCTTGCAAATGTTTCAACTGCTGAAGACAATTAAAACAGGAGGAAAATGCTAAAAATAGTTGAATCTTGGATGTAGCCAGAGATGGTTTGCGTACATGTACACATTACACCTATTTTAAAGGCGTGGTTTGCATATGGAGGTAGAGACCTCTTGGTGTTTTGATCCAGGACCCAGTGATGCAAATGGGAGTCTCTTCTCTGACTTCAGTGGTCTCTGGAAATATTTTGTTTTCCCTCAGTAATTTGAACTTGTTCGTTATGGAGCAAAAGTTGTTCCTTTGGCAGTGGGTTTGGCAGGGTTACCTTGCTGAAGAACAGCACTTCTGCTTGCCAGCTGTGGGCATCGTTAGAAGGAGCTGTGTGTGGGCTGCACAAAAGCATGCCTTGCCCTTGGAGAAAGTGGGAGCTGCTGGGGTGTGGCTCCAGTGTGCATTGGTATCTCCGTCCATCCATCTGGGTTTCTCAGGCTTGGCATTGGGAAAGGGATATTGTTCAGAATTCCTTTGTTGCTGTGGGTCTTTGTTAGGCAAGCAGAAATGCAGTAACGGGAAAACAAAGTGGTTTTTTATATATTAAGATTCTTGCAAATGTTAACAAACTTAGTCTGGGAATGTTTTTACTGGTAAACTAAGGTCAGTGAATATTCCTAATTTTAGATTGATCCATAATTTACTATTTTAACTTTGGTTTATCACTGGATTAATTCTATAGATTATGTATCTAGTTTACATTTTTTTCATTGGGACCATTTAAAAAATGATATTCTGAACTTTTTTTTCATCATGTCTGACTGAATAAATCAGTCATTTTCTAAGGAAAAGGATACCTTGCTATTTGCAGCTCAACAAAATACTTCTACTGCATTATGATAAATATACAGCCCACCTGAAATTCCTCTTCTAACTGAAGTTATTCATAGCTTTCTTACTACTCAGGAGAGGAATAGCTGTCCCTCTGTCTTAGCCTAGGAACTGGTTAAGTAGGATGTTTATATAGGATTTTTTGAGTTGGTCAGTAAATTCCTTTCGATACTTGGGAAAGAAAGACATAATTAATTTAATATATCAACCATTTTCAGTTAATAACGAGTTTAGCCTTGTTTTAGGTGAATTAACATCTGGAGAGTTGCTAAATGGTAGCTGGAGGTAGCTGTAAAAGTAATCCCCTTAATTCTTTGCAGAAGAGCATCAAGTCCAGCAGTGGTCTCTATCCTCTTACTTCTGTGCTGTAGCATTGATTATTTGTAGCAGACAGATGATCTGAGTGTGCACTAAGATTTTGGCTTATGAGGCGGTGATTGATGGTTTCTAAAAATGTTACCAATGTGCTTTTAACAATTTATGTTACTTTAAAAAGGGTTTATTGTGGTGATACTGATACAGCAAAGATGAGACTTTGAGGCATGATTAAAATAAATATAAAAATCCTCAAGTATGAAGGGATTAAAGATTAATTCTTTAGCCATCTCCTCTCCTAACCAAAACAAATTACCAGACTTTTGGGAGGGAATGGTTTTGTGTATTTCTCAATTTTACCATCTCCTTTTAAAAACAAGAGAGAGAGAGACACTGTTCAAGATTGTCCTGGCTTGCTCTTGTAACAAACCAGCTGTATCTGGATTCATTGTATGTTACTCTCATTCTAAATTCATTACCCTCAGCTACTTTCCTGCTAATTTCATTTTTCATTTGTTCCAAAGCACAGCACAGAAACAGTAGTTACTTCCATTTCTCTTCTTCACCAGTTTGTTATGTTCAAGTCTGTAGATGAGGCGTATTGGCATCAGCACCAGGAAGAATAGTTTGCTTCATAGTGTGACAAAATTCTTTTCATACATTGACAGAAACTCAAAGGGCTGTGTTAGAAACAATAGCAAAGGCTAATGAATGTGGTCTGCTTGGAGCTGAGCAGGAAAAAATGGGGCAGTGATAAGTACTAAAAGCCAAGTATCTCAGACTCTGTAGCATGTCTGCATTTTGCAGAGGGAAGGACAGGAAAGAATAAAAGCAGTTTTGCCATTTTATAATTTTTATTCAATTGTAGTTTCTGTCTAACTTCTACTGAAACACAAAACAGTGAAAAGGTTGCTGTGTTTTATGTGTCTCAGCTCTTTCTGGAAGCCTCCTAGTCCTTCTAAAGTATGAAATGAAGAATACCTGCACTGGTTTTCCTTAGGATTCTCTGTACCACTCAGTAAATCATAAGAGAGTTTGATTAAACCTAAAGACTTGACTGCTCATTGGCTGGAAGAGATGAAATGAGTAGAGCAACACTGGGCTTTTGCCTCTGGCTTCTTGCTGCCCTCCAGTTTGCTGCTTCTAATTCCAAATGCATCAAAAATAGCTGGCTGGAATGAGCTGTCCAGGGAGGTGGTGGAGCCACCATCCTTGGAGGTGTTAAAGAAGAGACTGGATGTGGTACTCAGTGACAAGGTGGTGTTGGGTCATAGGTTGGACTCGATCTCAAGGGTCTTTTCCAACCTTGTTGATTCTGTGGAATAAAAATGGATGTTTATAAACTAAGAGAACTCCCGTTTTCTCGAACAGAACACTTTAAACATTGGTATTTTTGCATTAAAAAGCAAGTCAGGTGTACAGTGTAGCACACTGTATGTGATCTGTAGCACATCCAAGTGTGGGTTAGTGAACTTCAATTATATTATGTTGTTATAACATAGCAGGGCTATGGTATTTATGGAAGAGATTATATAAAACTGGTATAAATGAAAAGCAAGCAAGTGTTGGAAGTTGTTATGACATTTGATCAAATATCTGGATCAGAGCTCTCTGTTTTGGTTAGCTGTGTGGTACTTGCTGGGTTCAAAAGAGATTATTGCTGTCTGTGATTATTTTCTACAGCAAAGCCTTTACGTAACTAAGAGGTCTTTTTGGAAATCATAAGTGTCTGTTCTTTGTATGGGTATTTAAGTGTTTGTACAGTTTGGTTTTTGTATGGATACCACATTCACTAGTGCCAGGACAGATGGTGATACTGAAAATGATAAGCTATTTAACTGAAAAGTTCTAGATTCTTCTTTAATACAACTAAAGCTGGCATGAAAAAGAAACACAGACATACTGCTTTGTAATACCTCTGCTATTTATTTGCTACATTCCTCTTATCAGACCTAGTTGTATATTTCTACTAGTGAGACTTTCACAGTTTGGCAGCTTGATCTGTTATTCCTCCTGAATCTTACAGAAACTGTCTTGCAAATCCTATTATCTAACCTGAAAATAAGGTCATAACTTCAGAGAAGAGGAAAAATCAAGTGAGAATGTTAGATGTAACACATCTGTGGCATTGCCGTAATACAGGTTTAGTTACATCTGTTGCAACAAGTGATTTTCTTGTTTTGGTCCGAAGTGCTTTAACTGTGAACTTTAGTAACAAAAGAAACTCCTGCACAGAGTGACAGGATGGGGTCTCAGTCTTCTGTATTCACAGAACGTGGTTCTAGTTCACCTAAAATTAATAGTAAAATATGCAATGGAAGGGTTAATGTTTTGGTGTGAGTTTGTTCTGCTATATCCTTTGGTTTTGTCTATCATCTGGTGTTGTTGCAGTTTTCCATAGCCTTTAAATACAATCTTAGACTCCCTTAGTCTCTAATTTTCTTTTGCTGGTGTGTTGAAAAGCCTGTGTTTGTTTCTTGCACAGACGTCAGGTGGTGTTTCAGTAGTAGCAGTGGCCTAATTACCATTTCTGAACACTGTGGCTTATAAATATTTTGATAAGATAAAGGTGTTATTTCATTAATATTTCTGCTGTAATTAAAAGAAAAAAGGTGTCAGGAAACTATTTTAGGTAACAGGATAATTTAAATATCTACATACAGATACAAATACATTCATTTAAAACATCCAGACTTTGCTGTTCATATTGTTTGATGTAAAATAAGATCTTTTCTTGAACATAAAGCTTTTCAAAATACATTGTCTGGCCCTTTATTTTTGGGTCAACATATAAAAGAGTATTTTTCATTCTTTTTATAACACCTCTTTCTATACCTAGTGATTATTAAAGCACATGTATTTTTGAAGTGTTGAGCATATTTTATGGGGACTCTGCAAGGACTTGTCTTAACTGTGTAAGTGGTATCTGTTTTCTTAAATTTTTTTGGATGCTGTATAGAAAAATAACTGTTTTCATAAGAAAACTTGATATTTAATTGACAATTTCACTACTGAAAAGAGTTTTTAAAAAAATGCAAGTAGTTTAATTATGATGATTTAAAAATAAATTATTAAACTACAGCATATTACAATGCACTTTTGACCCTGTGTGGGGCAGGTGAAAGTTTAAGAAATGCTGAATGTTACAAAGTCTTTATTACCAATTGTTTTATTACCTTTAAAGCTAATTTGCTTATCCTCAATGCTGTAATTCTGCTCAGAAGGCAGACTGTGATTTTTGCCCCTCAGCTGAACTGGTGTGTGTTTCTTTGCTGGGTGACTTGATGTGAATTCTGGAGAGCTGCTGGAATAGCCTGTCCTGGCTCCTCTTGGGGTGCCAGGACACAGAACTGTGGGGCTTGGTGTGCTCTTGCTGCTCAGATTATTTTGCTTGCAGTTTGTATGGTTGGGCTGCCACGTGTCCTTCCCTTCTGAAACTGCTGCCAGCTGGGGGTGGGAGCTGTGTGTGCATCTGCTGTGGGTCTGCACATGTTGGACTCGGTACTAAAAGCAAACACAAAAGCTGCTTTTGCCAGAAGCAACTGCTGAGGACACTGAAATAGTTTTAACATTCTGGAGTTTACTGTGTAAAGTAGGGATCATGAAAAATGTTAATACTTGTTATTATTATGGGTTAATACTTGTTAGATGTTCTTTTGGTTGTGGTTTGTTGTTTGGTTTTGTTGTTAGGTTGGGGTGGTTTTTTGGGTGGTGGTAGCTTTATTGTTTGGAAGGGTTTTCTGGTTTTGGTTTTTCTTTTTATTTGACTGTCTTTAAGAGCCGTTTCTGGAAGTTGTAATTGCCCTGAAACCATCAGAATTGAAAACATTCAATTCCCTGTCTCCTTTGTGTTGTGATGCTTTGGCTTACAGGATATATGTGCATTTTTCTCCTATTACAGAACAAAATAACAGTTGTTTTTCATTGTGTCTTGTAGATTTTGGTGGAGGAACACACAATAATGAGCGGCGACCTTATGGGTTTTGGTTCCCACCTGAGCACTCAGAAGAGGAAATAAGAAGGCAAAGGCTTCGTAGGTTTGACAGACGATGAAGTTGGCAGGTGTCGATGTAAATTGTAAAGTGCTATCCAGACTTACCAAAATATTTACAGATTTACTTCTAATCTGTAATTTACAGAATCATTTATAATCTTTCTTCCATTATTTTTACCACTTGTTGCAAAACTGCAGAGGATTTTGTGAGTTCAGATTCAAAGTTGGAACTTGAATAAGAAATGTGGGATAAAGAATCGAAGTGTGGTCTTTGGCTGTCTCCATCTTAATGCACCTTAAATATGGAAGAAGACTGATGGTTTTACCAAACTGTCTTTTTTTCCTTAAATTATTTTGTGTAGCTTTAAGAATGCCTTGGCTTCTGAACTGCTGATGTTCTCAGACAACAGATTTTCTTCATCCATTGCAGGTGAAACGTTGCATTTTCTATGTAACTTTAAAACTATGCAATTTTTCCTTACAAACCTTTCTCAGTTATCTATGATGACCAGCTCATTTTTTGGGATTGCCATGTGAAATGACACTTGAAAAGATTGCTTTGATGACAGCGGCTGGGTCATGTGAGTCTAGGCTTAAGATTTTGAGCAGTCTTCCAAACTGTGTCACAAGTAGTTGCAGCTATCCTCCCCTTGCTGTCCTTACCAAGGAACTACTTTATACAAACTTCAGTGTTGCAGTCATCCTCACGCGCTATTATCTACAGTTTGGATGTGATAAAACTGGGTTGTAACTACTTAGGATTTCCTAAAGTGTTCTTAATATTTATGTTTTAAATCAAAAACTGCTGCTTTACAGAGCTGAAATAATTTGTGGGGAGTTTTGTGTGAAGGTAGGTGGCTGTGCCATACCAAGCATATATTTATTTAGTAATATACTTTTTTAAAGCATCTATTTCCCTTTCTAAGAAGGCTTGGAAATTTTATTTTGTATATGCTGTTCGTGCAGCTTTAAATGTTCCACTATTTCTCAATATTTATCTTGTTTGAAGACCAATATCAGGTCTGACAGTTTGTAGACTTGTGGAGATCATGCCTAAATACAGGCTACCTTGAATTCTTCATTTTCTAGGATTTCTTTACCCAACCAGAGGAGTTGACAGGAGACCTGAGAGCTCAGTTGTCCCTCTGGGCACACCCTGCACACGAGGCTGTCCTGCCTGTGGCACTGCTGCCTCTTAATGGTAACTAATGAACCTCGAGGGGTTTGGTTCCAGTATCCCCCTGAAAAATCACTCCTTGTCCAGGCATTTTATCCTCAGAATGAAAGAATTTGGGGATGTTCCTCTAAATCTTGCAGTCTTGGAGGAGTGTGATTGCAGAAGAATAATTTGGTTATTGGCTTTTGGCACAGACCTGTTGGAATCTCCACATCATCACTGATGGAGTAGAGTATTAGGATGAGCAATTTAAGGGTTTCACCAACCTGTGCTTTATGAAGTCTACTTTTCTATGAGGTTATCTTTTGAATAATAAAAACAGTGCTGTGTTTTTCATATAAAAAAATATCCTGAAAGGAATTTTTTTTACTGTGTTCTTTAAATAAATAGTACCTACACTTTCTGTTTGTAGCTAATGTTTGTAGGGGAAGCTCTTGTTTGCTGGGGAGGGCTCGGGGTTTTGGGATCCAACAGGTGCAACTGCAGTGGGACTTCAGGTACAGACAGACTTCCTGGTGTGATTTCTGGTGTGTTCTTGGGCTTGGTTGGTTTTGTATATATGCAATAGCCATAGAATAAAACAGCAGACACTTTTATAAAAGGCCAACTTTTTTGTGTTCACTGAAAATAAGTCTCAAAAACCTGCTTATTTTTCTCAGCCAGTAATAACTGGATGTAAATGAGAAGGATGTAGCATTGGTTCCTCAGAAATCCTTTAATGCTCTGGTCAAAAGTTGCAGTGTAATGTCCTGTGTGTGTTAAGCTCTGATATTTTACTTATTTAAAAGCACAGGATGAGCTGCTAGTCAGGTGAAAAAAAGATACTTAAGGAAAATCAAAAACCCGATTACAATTCTATAAGCACTTTGTAAAGTGAGCTTAGAAATACATGCCATTAAATATTCACAAAAATTGTCAGTACTAATAAATGTTCAGTTGTTTTGACCTTTTTTTGTATACAGAATTGAAATAAATATTTTTTTAACGTTTAAAGCTGTTTGGTTTTAATTGTAGTAATTAATAAGGTGTATATTTTAAATGACGGAGCTGCTGCCATGTTAGAAATGAAGACTTGTGATACCAGGGGGGCAGATTGATTGTATTGGGACTAACTTTGTTTCTTTTTAATTTAGGGGACGTCTTGGAGTTAGATTATTGAAAAGTTCTGGTACTTTAGAGTATTTGGAAGGTTTAATAACACCTGCTCATTGCAGGTGGGTTGGACTGGATGGCCTTTAGAGGTCTCTTCCAACCCAAACTGTTCCATGAGTCCTTAGCAGGATTTTTGCTGTTAAAGCCCCCATCAGTTTAGGTGTCAGAGCACTGCTGAGGGCCGATGTGCTGGATGAATCCCCAACGTGCTCTGTTGCACTTGGTCTCTTCAGGGACAAGAATTAAAAGCAGTTACCCAGGTGGGTGTTGGACCTTGGTTATTCTCTGGGCCTGGTCACTGCCTGACTGCCTCAAGTAAGGGCTCTTTAAGAAAACGTAGCTTTGTGTAAAATATTTCAGTATCTGCACTTTGATTCCTTTGTTGTAGGAGCTGTAATTTCTTGAGTTTTTTGTACTTCCTCTAAACTCTATGATCAGGTACTGTGTAAGAAATTCCACTCCCTAATTAATCCTAATCAGCAGACTTGTTAATAGGCACATTCTTGAAATTTATTGGTTGAATGACCTAACATACTACTGTTAATAAATTAGGGTTTTTCACAGTCCAGAATTAAGATGTGATGAAAGAACTGTGTTTATCTTTTAAAATTCTTTTCCCTCTTCCATCTTGTCTTTAAGCACAGGCAAATTCTGTGGTTTTGTGTCTGTGTACTGTTTTCCCTGGCAGCACCACTTCTCCTAAGGGGAAAAAATGCCCCTTAAAATACCAAGAAAACAGTATTTATACAGACTTAAGGGGTGTAGTAGGATATAGTGAAGGGACTGGCCGCTTCAGGGTAGTTCTGCCATTTTTTTTTATCCTGCAGGACTAAAGTAACTTTCTCTGGCCATCCCTTGCTCTGTTTAATTGTGATACCCCTATGTGCCAAGTGTATGTATGCTGTTGATACAGTAACAGAGAACAGCTGAACCTTGGAAGCTGCTGCCTGTCTCCAGAGCTGCACTCCAGAGGTGTGAGCGTGGAGATGGCACAGCACGGCAGAGTGACACCAGGAATGGACGGCTTGGGAGAGTCTGGGTCCAGCTGCCCTTCCTGCTGTTGAGAGGGAATGGGAATAGGGGCTGCAGTTCATCTTCCTCTCTGATTCCATGGCTGAGGAATTGTGCCCATTTTGGTTCAGGACTGAGTGTGGATCGTGCTTCCACGCAACAGCTGGCAAGCAGATCCGCGTGTTTGTGCTGTGGCTTCTGGAGTGTGCAGACATGAAGGACAGAAGCATTGTATGGGTTTAGTATAAGCTTCTCATTGTTCCTTATATAAATAAAATTGGTTATTTCTTATTTGTTACCAGATTTCACAAGGCTAGAAAATATTAACACTTCTGAGCTTTCAGTTGTAGGAGCTGTTTCTAAAGGAGTGTCAAGCTTTCTAAAAAGTCTTACAATAAATACTGATATCCATTTACTCTTTCAGGAGCTTGGAAAGATGGAGAAAGACAAACAGTTTTTCACACAAATCTGGTGTGGTTTGGGCATTTTTATTTATGTGATGTACTGGGATGGGTAAAGCAATTGGGTTAGTAAAAGAGCAGATCAAGGACAGCATTCTCCTGCTACATAACAGTGGTAAGCTCACCTCTCTTGTCTATTTACAGCAGAAATTGGCCTAATTTGCAGCAAAAAGAGTGCAAGCAAAAGATTTCTAAACATGCAGATATTGAACTTTCCTAATAAGCTAGAAATATTCCAGAATTTCCCTCTTCTGTCTCTTTGGAGCAGGTTAAACAAGTACCCTTTCAGGGCTGTTGGGCACATCAGCAGTAAATGTGCTTGCCTTGGTGCAGAATGTTGGATTAGGTCTGGTCCTTCATCAAACCGTTCTTTGCAGGGATCATTTAAGAGAGATTGGTGTGCAGCCACTTCTGTGAAACCCCGTTTTCCTTCCTTACCCATGTAACAAGTGAAAGAACGGCCCCTAAATCCATACAGTATTAGTGAGTGTGGAATTACCTATTTGCTGACTTAAAAATTATAAACTATTTATGTATGAAGTTCTGCAGCTGAGAAGGCTGTTGTGACATCATTTATGCAGAGATACAACCTATCTGTGGCTAAAAGTTCTGTAACATCTGGTGCCATTTATTGCATCTATTTCACTTCTTTACGTACGTGTTAAATGTTTAAGCACAATAGAATTAAAATATTCTAAAATACTAATCTGCTTTGTGGTTTTAAAATCCAGTGTGCAGAGTCTAACAGACTGCAGCTACAACTGCCTCAGAGTAGCCTTTTTTAATTTTTTCACTTCTCATCGCAATTTAATTGATTTCTGCCTATGAGAAACTTTAATCTCCACTTCAGTGAAAGCACCCCTTAGGAGTGGTGTTTGTCATCAGTGCATGGAAGACTAAATTCTGGAAAAGATCTTGTTTTCTTGTGTACTGAAACTTTGTTCTGCCAAGCTGAACCTGATGTCAGTTTGGGACTTGAGTGTTTCACTCCAAATATTGCTATAAACCAATGCAGGAGTACCCCACAGGGACACTACAGAGAGTCTGTAGGGTGGTGCCTTACTGCGGGTCTTCCTTTAGGACTTGGTCTCACATGTTCTGCATTTCTCCTTCAGTGAATCTGTGGAAAACATTTGAATATGTGGAATTTCAAACCCCACGAAGCTCAAGCCTGTCTTCTTTTGTGAAGCAGTGGGGCAATGTGGGGTCAAGCACAAGGCGAGCTGTGCTGTGAGGTGCGTGAGCTGCCTTACATGGAGGAACTGTGTTTGTTGAACACGTTCAGTGATAAATATGGAGTTGTTTTTACTTTGCACTTATAAAATATCACCTCTAATTGAACTTCCAGTACCTTCTGGAACATCTGGATGAAGTGACTAGGAAAGGGGAAAGCTGTTAAATATGAATATGGAGCAGCATCTGTTGGAGTGCTGATGGGGATTTTTTCTCCACCTGGCTAGTTTTCCAGATGGTTCAGGTGGGCCAAATTTCAGCAGCTGTTTTTGTTGTTTGGTCAGTTTAAAATGCTGATTTCTGAAATCAGATCTAGTCATGAAATAGATCCCCAGTTTGATGAAGCAATTGCTTCACCTGCTGGAAAGTTCTTACCAGAGCTGTCAGAATTTTTTATTGCTTTGAAGACTAATGGGCTCTGTCCTTGCCTGACTGCTGCTTCTCACAGCTGACTTTCAAGAGATCCTTTTTCTTGCAAACAACTGTTCCCCATTACAGATCCTCCCCATGGTCTTGAATGGTTGTTTTCTGTCTTGGTCAGACAGTTCTAATGCAAGTCAAGCCTTAGAACAGAAGTCCTGATCTGTGCAGCGTTTGTCTGTGTATGGCCGCTGAGGGGAGTTACAAGTTACTTAAGGATTGCTTGTAAGCCCTGGAAAGGCCGGGAGTCCGTCTGGGACGTCGGTCTGAAGTGGCCGTGTGGGATAAGAGAAACAAACTCCCAGATGGCTGTGGTTTGCGTTCTGAATTTGGATGATGGTGCAAGGCAGAGCATTGCTGAGGGCTGCTGGTGTGGCCCCACGCGCTGTGCTGGAGCGCTGGCACAGTCCTTGCGGGCTGGCTCTGTGTGCCCGGAGCAGGTGTGATGCAGAGCACGTTCAGTCTGCTCGAGAGTGTGCTTTAAAGCTTTAGGGGGATCCTTTTCGAACAAGTGAGCTGCCTGGGTTAATGGATAAAAGGTTTGTTTAATTTGCCTTCAATACAGGCAAAAAATTTATGGACTATAAGAATTCTTGGTTTTGACTGTTTTGATACTACTCTGGTGCATATGAACCAGCCAAAGCAGGAAAGAGGTTTTTGGTTAAGAGCTTACTCAGGAAGAATCCTTCAACCAGTTTTGCTTAAACCTGTTGCACGTAATAATGTGGTTTTGGGAATGGCCCATGCCCATGCAGGTATTCCCACAAACAGGCTGCAGCCCACAGAGGAACAATGTCAGAGCACAGGAAAGGAGTGAGAAGAAAGGTGCAGCACAGAGAAGCCACTTTATACCTGGAACAACACCGGCCCCCAGAAGCTTCTGGCTACCCTCTGCCTACCTGAAGGGACTGACTGGCACTTGCTGTGGTAACAAGGGAGCAGAGCAGGGCCTGGAGTGAGTTGACCCTGGGAAACTTGGAGGAAAGGTATGTTAAGGTTTGTGAACTTTTTCCCCAAAATAATAAATTGGAATTCCCTAGGCTGAGTCTGTTTAGCCCCAAACAGTACTTGGTAAGTGATTTCCCTATCTATGCTCTGACCAATGAGTTTTCTTGCTCTTTTCCTCCTGTTTTCTCTCCTGTGCTGCTGGGGGGTAAAGCAGCTGGACAGATGTGTGGCTGCCAGCCAGGGCCAGCTCCCCACAGGAGCTTGAGAGCTCCCAGGCAGGGGATGTTGCTGAGGTGGCAGCACGTGACAAGCAGGGACCTGGGGCAGCAAGGCCTGGCTGTGGCACCTGCACTGCTTCTGTAGGAGGCTGTGTCAGCTCACAGGCCCCAGCCAAGCACCACCTCTGTCTGGAGCTGAAGCATCTTTGCTGTCCTGTCATTCTGGTAGCTGTTCTTTGCATGTGGATTGTGGACTCCAAATCCAGAAGCTCTGCTGTACACAGATGAATCTTTAAAAAGACCGTTTTTACAGTATAGCAGCATTATGATAAAATGAGTGATACCTGTTGTAAGTTTTGCTTTAGTCTCTCCCTTTTGTCATGCTCTGTATTACACCAAAAAATGACATTCAAGAGATGTTTTCAGTATTGGACTTGTGCATCTCCTTCCTTGTAATGAAAAATACCAAATGAAGCAAAAATGGCCACATTCTTTGTGAGCACATTAGGGTTCAGGCCATGCACTGTTTTCCTTCCACTTGTTATCCTCTAGAAATCCTGATGCACAGGGATGTGAGGGACAAGAATCTGCCACCTGCCCTGAGGATTTGCCCTGAGTTAGAGCCAGGACTGTCCCTGTGTCCTGGCCATGGTTTGCCAGGGAGATGGGCAAGCAAATCTCCTCACTGGAAATCACTGGTTCTGAATTTAACTCCTGGGGGCAGTTCACCCAAATGGTTCCAATTCCAGTGACTTCCAAGTGTAGCCAGCATCATTTTCTGTGTTGCTGTTAATATCCTGCCTGCTGTTGAGGATAAAATTCACTTCTTCACCAGGCCTACACAAGATCCAAACTCTAGAATGCCATAGTAAGGGTAATCTGGACTTCGAGGACTAGCACAAGGCCATTGCATTTAGCAGTATTGTTACTCTTAACAGTTTCAGCTATGCTTTTTCACACCTAATTTCATAAATAGGTTCCCTATGAATAATTTACCAGTTATTTTTCTGCTTCTAGTCACTGGACAAATGATTGCAGAGTTAAAGTATCTGCTGCTTTATACTTTGATCTGTTTGACTTGCTATGTAATATTAAGCAATATATCTGCAATTTCACTTTGAATTAGTACAATATTTCTGACAAATGCCTTATGGAGTTAGCTGAGCATGGAACAGGAATTTACACACGATATCTGACCTATCTGTAGTAGCTTGAAAATGCATTTCCTATATATGTTCTTACTGACCATAGTAAAAGGGAACTGGCATAGGTACAAGAACTCTGCATCAAAATGATACAGAAATATAACTGATTTGTGTGATGTTTTTAAAGCAAACAAAAGAGCAACATGGTAAAATGCTGTGAAATGGCCTATTTAAATTATTGGTGAGGTGTTTTGTTGATGTTTTTAAGATTTTTATGTGTATTTGTTCAAGTTAAGTGAACCCGTTTTATTCCCTTGTCTTCAGCTTGTCCTTATGACCAAGTTTGCAGTAACACAGTAGATAAGGTTTTGTTTGTTGTTTACCTCAGGGCAATTCATACCAAAAGCCCCACTTTGCTTTCCAGGAAAGCCACAGGCCCTCTCCAGAGTTTCTCACCTGAAAAAAGGCTGCAAATGAGTGATGGGGGAGCTGGTGAGCACTGTCAGGTAAGGCTCACAAACGAGACCTTGGTGTGGAATCACCTAAATCCACTCAGGAAATGGGGCCGCCACCTGAGCTGTTGGTGTTTGTTCCCATGACTGAACAGCAGCTACCGCTCCCGTGGGGCTTTAGCTGAGGCCTTTTTGGAAACCCAGTTTGCACACCTAGGAGAACAGGTGACCTAAGCACTGGTGCTCCTCTCCACCCGCTCCTTTCTTCCTGCAGGAAGCTCCTGAGCTGCTCAGCACTTCACAGAGTCAAGACTTTGGGATTTATGTCAGACTAGAGAGCTGCTCTCCCCTGCTCGCGGGATGCTGCCTGAATCAGGAGGGGATGGAATTCCTGCATACAGGTCAGTGGGAGGGATTGGCCCCTCCTCAGCAGCGGGGTGTCAGATCTGACACGTGCAGCCGGGATCAGCCAGGACTGACCCAAGGTGTGCCCTGTCCCAGCAGGCACTAGGACCAGAGGGAAATGGTCCCTGGCACAGGTGGGAATGGGACATGCCCCAGGAGGGCTCCTGACCCTCGCTCAGGTGAAAGGGCAGAGTCAGTTGATCAGTCACCATGTCAGCACAGCACATCAGAGAGGTCTGGCTGGTTGTGTCAGGAGGAAGTTGCACAGTCAGATGTATTTACACTCGACTGGACTTATCCTCTGACTGTTTTATTTTCCTCTGGCTGAGACTGGAATGTCTGTCTTTCCTGCTCTTTGAGTTTGTGTATCCAGCTTCTAAATTGGCTGATCAGCCTGTTGTACTCGTGATGGCTTCAGAGGGAGTTTGCTTTGAATTAGGACCCTTGGATGAGGATGGCAGTTTCCTTGAAAATCCTTTTGCTGGAGGCACCTCAGTGAACACAAATTGAAATGAAAAGTGCTGGGAAAAGCATTTGATTCCATTCTAGTAAAATGTAGCTTATTTAAGTGGTAAAAGGAGCATTTGTGGCCCTTCTGCACATGATGGATTCTCCATTTGCAATCTGTGTTTTCAGATGTTTCCCCATGATATATAACCATTGAATAGTTCTGGTTTTACAGCTGAAGGAAGGAGGTACAAACGTGTTTTCACTTTTTCAAAAGGTGATTAGTGCTTTAGGAAATGAACATTTTTACAATCGGTGCTTTAAAAAATAAAAAGCATCTTCAGTGCTATCATTCCCTAAGGATCTTAATGGTGATGGTTCTTTTTTTGGTGGTGTATTTACAAACGAAGCAAAAAATGAGCACAGTTTATTGTCCTAACGCTTCCTATATTCATCACTCAGATAAATTCACCCATTTTATCACCATGTCACTGTTTCTTTTCAATTAATATTAGAAATTGCTTTTTTTCTTCAGCAACTTGGATTAGAGTTTAATAATTTAAACTCTTAAAGCTCTTAGAAATTAATTGTAAATATAAATACATGTTTTTAAGGATTTGTTATCTCAGCTAATTTTATTTTCTTACATAATCTGCTGTTAAATGGATTTGCAGCTTTTTGTTGCTTATAAAAGCCCAAATAACAGTTCTTTCACAGTCTGGTTCAGTACTGCCATGGTAAAAGACTTTGATCTTCATTGTTTTTATTATTAGATTACTTTTTAACAATTACATTTTTCCCTTCCCTCAGAAACAGCAAGTGCAAAGTTTCTTTAGCTTGGGAAATTCAGCTACAGGGCTTTGACATTTGTAGGTTTGCACATTTCTATTGATATGGATAAATATTTATAATATGCCATATAAATGCACATATTCTTCCTGCTGTAAATGCCATTTCTAACAGGAAATCCATTCTCTTGCACAACAGGTGTGGTGTCCTTGGTATTCCCAGCTTGCCTCAATCCTCCAAGCTCGCCTTGTTCCCTGTACATTACAGCAGTGGACTCCACTGTGACAGAGTTTCACCTTTTCTTAATTAATTATTTTACACGAGAATTTACTGCCTGTAGATGTGTGTACATGGGTGGATGAGGCTCAACAGATCCTTCAACTTCCAGTCTCATATATCCATTCCAGCAAAGAACAGTGCTGCACACTTCCACACATATTCAAACACGAGCTGCTCTTTAAACCTTTAGTATGTTGCTCATCCTCAGGCAAGCCTCTCTCTCTAGCTGCCTGTTTTTGGTTGGCTTCTTAGACATGCTTCAGGCATACCTGGCATCTACTGATTTTTTTCCTCTGCTCTTGTCCTTCTTTAAGAGTCCCTGACAGGGGGGCTGGTGCAAACTGCAGCTCAGGCATCACGGTGGTCAGCCAGAAACTGTATTCATTAGCAAAGAACTGACACGTTCCCCGCTGGCCCTGGCACTCGATGAATGGTGCTGATCTGAAGTCTTCCAGGCAGCTTCCAGGTGACATAAGGGACTGTCCACCACCCTGGTCACCAGATCCAGTGTGCTGGAAAGAACAAAGAGAGAACTTGGTAACTGTGCATGAAAAATAGGTAAATGATGTTCATCTGTCTTTTTCTCTACTTGCTTTTAACTGTGCTGTTTTTTGTAATCTTAAATTGGAGTAAGCTTCTTTTGCTGGAGAAAGTCTTAATTTGTTCTGTAATAAATTAATCTCAAAGTCTAGAGATTTTTTCCGGTATTTATCAAACTGAAGGAAGGAGGAGTCTGGGTAGATTCTGAACGATGCCGTTATCCAAACTGCTGCAAATGTAACTTGAGGATGGCATTAAAAAGACCTGGAGTTCTAATTCTGAAAATTATGTCTTTGTACATGAAAACTCCATTGTTTATTACAGACAAGGAGGCAAAACCTTTGTAATTTTAAGAAATGTGTATCTTAAGGCTCTGAGTACAGTATATGTAGCTAGAGCCAGGTTCTGCAATTTGGAACTAACCCTTGTCTTGTTTCTTGTGAATTTTTCTCTTCAATGTTTGCTAGACATTGGATAATTTACTTTGCAGAGCTAAAAATCCTTGAACCCTTAGAATACAGAAGCTGGATGAAAGAAATGTATCTATATAAGCATGCACCCACTTTCTTACCATCAAAAAAGAGTATCCTATCCAAAGGCTCCTCCAGTTCAGTGGGCAGGGAGGAATTGACTGGTCCTGGCTGTGAAGTGCCACTGCCTGTGCTGGGGCCTCGCAGACAGCACATCTGCTGATGTACGGCTGGATCTCCTCCTCGGACAGCGGCGCCATCGGCAGGGGAGCAGCGCTGGACAGCCAGTAGGACTTGTCATTGCGGCTGGCATAGTAACACACTTGGTTGATGTTGCAGTAAGCAAATGGCATGGTACTGAACACAGGGAGGCAGGATCCAGCCAGACCTGGAAATAACAACAAGTGATGCAAATTACTCCGCTTTCTAGGTAAGTTGAAAATGGTATTCTGGCCGGTGTTGCTGCAAAACTATGTGTCTTAGCAGGATTTAGGTAATTCATAGATGTTAAACCTTCCAAGCCCTTTACCAAAATGGCTACATGAAAAACAGAGACCTTTTACCAGTAAGTATCTTCCTTTGACCAATAATATTTAATTGCGTTAATCTGATATTTAAACATGATGTCGTTTGTCACCATGGGAAACAGTTATGATAACAAATTTCTTAGCTGTGCCAACGCTGAAAAATAAATTAGGCAAGAGGTGGCGGCTGGATTAAAAGGAGATCAGCTATTTACAAACTCATTAGGAGCAGTGAGAAACCAAATGACAATGCTGATAAATAGAAAAATTTTTGTGAAGTATGACAAGCCGTTGCTAGCAGTGCGTTAAGCTGAAATCTCAGCAGCTGTCCTACTGCCTTCTAGAAAGGTTTCACAGACTCACAAAGTGAAATAAAAGAATTGAGGGATTTTGCAGAGCCAATCCTGCAAAATTCTCATCAGACAGACATCAGTGGGAACCAAGAAGTGACCAGTGCATACTTCTGAGGTGAATTTCTTCCAGAACTGAATTTAGAAGAGTTTCACGATGGCCTATTTAGTAATCAGTAATCACTGCACAGAGTTCTGCCTTGAACCTGGTGTGTGAAGTGTTATTTCTGTAATGCCCCCAAACCCAAACACCTTCATTAAAGACATGTGACATTTCTGTACAGAAGCCAGTTTTGTTTATCACTGATAATATTCCATTCCAGTACTCATGAAGGATCTGGAGCAGCCTGAGTAGGGAAAATGCCTGCAAAATCACACAGGAGACAAGAACTCTGTTCTCTTTGAATCTCATTTTCACTGCTGTTATGAGGCATTCTGTTAGCAACTGGCTCTCCTGGGGAATGCCAAACACACAATAGCGAAAACATTCTAAAACATCGCTGCTATTCTAAAAATAGCTCTTTTTATTGCTCTTTTAAACACTTCTTTTTTGTTCAGCTTATTAGGTCCTTGATCTTTCCTCCTCAGAGACTTCTCTGCCTCTTGTGTAACAAGTCAACAAGAATTTAGGAAACTTTTTCTGTGCAAATTGCCACCAATCAGTTCCTCAAGCTGCAAGGCAGGCAGCTTATTTAGACATCTAATTTTAGTCAGAATTGTTGAAGACGGAGAAGAAATGACCCAAGGCACCAAAAGGAGCTGTCTCTGGGAGAAATTTGGCTTTGGCTTTTCCAAAATACTCGCTTCTGACTCTTAAAAGCACAGGATTCTGTCTGCTGTACACATGATGCATAACTTACTTGTAAAGCTCACTTATACTGCCCAGCTGTACTTACCCAGCTTAACCAGCTCTTTTTCCCAAGCCGTGTCTACAGTAAAAAAGGAGCAGAACCTCCAGGGAGTTATTTCAGAGTGGCCAAATGAGATTTCTGACCTAGGAAAATCTCTCCAGTGACTTCAAAGACAGCCTAAAATGAGCCGGATAAGTGAAATAAACCACTCATCTCTCCAACTTTGAGGCAAAATTACTTAGAGATTGAAATACTTTCTCATTCGATTGCATAGCAGCAGAAAGCCATTTTAAATGGTGACAGATAGGGCAGCATAACCAAGTTCATTATCATCAGTGTAAATTAGTTTTGAGTCTGTAGAAAATAAGTAACTGGTTCTATAGTTTGCTCCATGTGGCTTGTGTTTCATTGTATAGATAACACCATATTACCCTTGCCTAGAGAGCAATAATGTACAATACATACCAAGATCTTGGTTGTGGGCTTTCTCTTGTCCTTCCAGGTACAGCAAACTATAACCAGTCCATAGCTTTGGCATCCCTTCTGGGCAGAGTGGTTCTCTGTCTGACTGACTGTGAAGGACGAGCAAGAATCCACTTGCAGATCTAATATGGGGGCCTGGTTGTCCTGGGACACCAGTCTGGCCAGGTGGACCTTGGAGAAAGGTAAAAGAAATTTACTTGTGTGACATACAGTAAAAGTTCACACCAGCTGTGTGTTACATGTTCAATAAGAAGTTCCCAGCTGAACATAATACAACTTCAAGGCTATCATGGGCAATCAAGACACACGTAGACTTCTGTTATCCTTCTTCTGGGAGAGAAATGAACTAGATTGCCAGTGAATGCTTGGCACTTGGCTTTTCTATTGTGCCTCTGTCTTGTGCTGTATGGATTAAGAAATGAACTGAAGTGGGCAATGATTTCCCAGATTTACTCACTAGGATGAACGGAATGTCTGGACTGAATTTGAATCCTTGCAGTAACAGTCGATGCCCCTTGGTCACATATGTATTAAACCCTTAATTTGTTAGAGAGCAGTCACAGTTAAGATACAGTTTTAATTACTGCCAGACAGTTGCCCCATTAGCCCCGGCTCAGACATGCATGCCTATTGATATATGCTGTCTGAGCATGGGTGGTTAATTGCTTAATAATGGATGCTGAGATAAATTTTCTTTCAACAGGTCTTATTATGAAATCATTCACAAATGTCGCTGTCAGTGCTTGAACTGAGAGGGGGCAAGAGGTGTCATGGAATCTCAGGCTAGAGGTGGATGTATCCATGTGGGAATCAGGGGAGCAGAGAGAAAACTGAGTCTCTGCATCATCTCACACATCTCCCCCCCAAAGTCATGCTCCATTCTTACCTTGTGGTCCAGCGTATCCTTGCTCTCCTCGGCTCCCTTGGTCACCAGGTGGTCCGGATGCCCCAGGTAACCCATCTTGACCTGGCAGGCCATATGATCCTTCTTCACCTTTTCTGCCTAGGTAAATACAAAGTATGTGTTTTTCCTTCACAGGGCTGCATTTAAGGTTCTACATTGTCCAAACACAAAGGACTAGTCAGCGAAATGGACACCAGGGCAGGGAGGTGCAGAACTGCTTCTGCTGGGAATTCTCTTCACCACTTACTCACCCTGTGACCACAGCAGTAGCTCAGAGGCTTGACTTAGGAACAGCAGCTCCTGATAAGGTTTTCCATGATCCCCAGAGATCTTGTGTGATTTACAGTTGATATCAAAGCACTCCCCAACAAACATTATCATGCAAGCCTCGTGCAGAATTGCCATCAGGATCTGTACCATGGAATGAGCAGTAACTCCTCCTGAGGCAAGCCAAGCTGTCAGCTTTGAGCCCCAGTCAGCAAAGTCTTAGAACACGTAGTGAACTCCCCTTGAAGTAATGGAGGTATTGGAGTACTTAGAGAAGAGGGAGGGACTGCAGAACTGGACTGCATCCAGTGGGGAAGGGTAAAGATATTTTTAGGCTCCCGATGGCCTCAGCTTTTTGTGTTTCTCACATGTCCATGCATTTTATACATTAGCAGGGAAGGTGTGGCTGTGACAGTAAAAGATACATCTCATTTAGGGTGCAGATAATGATGGGCCTGTTCAGTGGCTACTTCAAACATAACCTGAATTGAACAAAGTCACGCTTGTCACGTACTGTTGCATTTAGAAGTGGTTTTCCTCTTTTGATAAAAACCAGTTTTCAGATGAGGGTGTTTCTCTAGCACCCACCACAGTTGTTTCTCAGTAATGGTGTTTCATACCTTGCAGATTTTGCTATTTAACCTGCAGACTGAGTAATTTAGGGTTGTCTCACAACATTCAAATTTCCCCATGTTACTTTTTACCAAGAAAACCTGAACCAGTCAAAACAATTAACAGCTTTTCTATGCTG
Organism: Rhagologus leucostigma; assembly: GCA_013397725.1. Taxonomy (NCBI): domain Eukaryota; kingdom Metazoa; phylum Chordata; class Aves; order Passeriformes; genus Rhagologus; species Rhagologus leucostigma. Next base: position 4,127,873 of record VZTD01003481.1, read on the forward strand.
GTTGCATAGTTATTCTGCCAAAGCTTAAGCACATTGAGGGGTTTTAATAAAATCCATTGCTTTTGCCAGTAAAAATTCCAGTTTGCCTTCCAAGCCAGGAGAAAATTGGATTCTCCTATCTTAATGAAGGAAAAAGCATTACCATTTCTTTATTTCTTTCATAAAACCAGTGCAAATATGTGTATCACTGAATCACCTGGTTTTACAGAAACCATTAATGATGTATATGATGAAAACACAGCTGTGTAACCCCAGAAATTCCTTTTAGCTGGCAATTCAACTAAGATACGTAAAACTAGAGAGTTAACTGAAAATTGCATTGTTTCCTTTCGTGATAGGAATGACTGCTGCAGGGAATCTCCTGGGAGACAATAATGGATTTTTTTCTCTGGAGACACTGGATGTCTAGAGCAGCCAACACAACAAACTTTGGTTTCCCAAGTAGGAAATACCTAAAACCACGAGAGAGATTCCACCATCTAAACTGAAGTCACTCTGCAGACAGGCTATGCTCTATTTCTATGAAGGTGGCCTCTCTTTTGGGATCACCAGTACCAGCATCACTCTTGTTTTCTTTTCATCTGCCAGAAGAATGTTTCAGTCTTTCATCACATCCTTTTAAGATCTCTTTGGTCAGTTTTCTTTGGTGGTAACTTTTTTGTGTTCTAACAGATAAAGAGCTCTATTGTAGCCACTTCTCTGACTTCATTGTCCTTTTAGGAGTTTGGTTAGCAGAGCTTTGGGATTCATTATTGCTAAATTTTAAAGCATGCATATTTTAAACATGCTCCAAAATAGGTCTAAACCGCAGGGGTGGTTTGAGGCATTGCTTTATAATTTGTTGGGGAAAAAGGAAAAACACCATTTGAAGAACTTTTTTCTCAACAGTGCCTGATGCTTTTGCCCTCCCTGGCCTAGGAGAAGGGAACGTAGTGCAGGCAGGCTCAAACAGCCTGGTTCAGCTATGTTTGTCCATCATCCTCAGCATTAACCAGCCCACTACCTGTTTCTGGAGACTGTTAATAAGTGTTTAAGAAGGAGAGAGAGGGTAGAACAGAAGAAACTCTGACATTCTGACCCTTTTCAACTTGTTCTCTAAATGGCTGAAATGGACATCCAAGCTTTCAAAACATGAGCTTACCTTGGGGTCCAGGGTGGCCTATTGGCCCTGGTAATCCTGCAGAGCCATCCTCTCCTCTTTGCCCTGCTTCCCCAGGAGGCCCTGGGATTGTAGGGCATGAATCATCTACTTTTCCTGGTTCACCAGGGTCACCTGGAATGTGTAATGGGAAAGTGAATTGGAAGACTGGCTAATAGCTCCCATGCAAAAAGTCAGCATAAATGTTAGCTGATTTTGGTGTTCAAGAGTATACTTTAAGTATTTTAAACTCTTGAATTATGGAGTCCCACTGCTTTTAATTTTGCTCTTAGTCTTTTAGCACGGTATTAACAGCATGGCAAGCCAGTGTTAGCAAGTGTGTGTTAGCTGGTCTGTGATCTTTGCCCAGGTGGGCAAGAAGGCCAATGGCATCCTGGCCTGTACCAGCAATAGTGTGGCCAGCAGGACCAGGGCAGTGACCATTCCCCTGTGCTCAGCACTGGTGAGGCTGCACCTTGAATCCTGTGTTCAGTTTTGGGCCTCTCACTGCAAGAAAGACACTGAGGGGCTGGAGCGTGTCCAGAGAGAGGCAGCGGAGCTGGGAAGGGTCTGGAGCACAAGTCTGGTGAGGAGCAGCTGGGGGAACTGGGAGTTTTTAGTCTGGAGGATGGTCAGGAGAGATCTTATTGCTCCAGTACAGTTACTTGCAAGGAGCTTGTAGAGAGTCTCTCCTCCCAAGTAACAAGAGGAAATGGCCTTAAGTTTCATCAAGGGAGACTTACATTGGATATAAGGAAATATGTCTTCAGGGGAAAGGTTTTCAAGCCCTGAAGCTGTCCAGGGAAGTGGTGGAGTCACCACCCCTGGAGGCATTGAAAAGACATGTAGATGTGGCATGGGGGACATGATGTAGGGGGGGTACCCTTGGCAGTGCTGGGTTAATGGTGGGATTTGATATCTTGAAGGTCTTTTCCAACTTAATTCAGTGATTCTGTGTTTCACATATTTGGTGTACAGCTTTAGTCTTAATGTGCCCCAAACTGATTTGAGTTAATCACTAAAGTCTACCGACCCAGCTTCAGTGCAAACACCTTAGCACATGGAACATTCTGCAGTAGTTTGCCTACTGTGTTGCTGCAGAACCATCAACAGGCACGCCAGAAAAGCTAGCCCATAATAGCTAATATAAAAAAAAAAGAATAGCCACATTTTATATATTGAAAGTTATTGGGAGCTCTTGCCTGTTTGCATTTTGGATCAACATTTAGTCAGATGGAGGTTTAGTCAGTGTTTGTAGTAATCCAGTGTTAGGATTCAAGCTTTTGCTTTAATTTTGGTTAGAAAGAAAAAAACCCCAAAGAAATAAGAACTAGAAACAAATGTTTCACAAGTCTAATTGACGTCCTAGCATGAGACTTCTCAGCAGAGCATTATCATGACATTGGTGCTATTTATGTATCAGAACTATGTCCTGCTAGCAGTACCTACTATTCCTAGCAACCATGCCAAGGATACCTTCTAGTAAGAGCTGAATGTTTCTATATGTAAGGGAGCTCCCATGAAAAGAACAATAATCAAGAGTCATGAACTTACCTATGAAACCTGAAGGATTTGAAAAATGGAAAGCAGATTGTGGCCATTGTGGTGCAGGTGGAAGCAAGTTTCAGGCATGTAAATTAGAGTAAAGAATGGAATGAGAACTGTAATCACTTACATGAGGTGACATTAGAAACAAATAAATAGGTCAGAAATTTTTACTCAAATGAGAAATCAGTTAAGTTGGCAACTGCAGGGGTCTTTTTTCTGAGACTGTTTAAATTATCTTCATGCAAGTGAACATTAGTATGATTATATATGAATAGAAAGATCACAGTTACAGTTGAATGACAATAAGCAATAGGTTCATAAGTACCTATGGGACCTCTGGGACCAGGTCTTCCTGGAAAACCGTGGTCTCCTGGTTGTCCTGTAGCACCAGGTGGACCCTGTGGGCCATGGATCCCCATAGGACCTGGAAATAAAACCAAACATAAATAAAATGAAGTCTGGATGCTTGAGTAACAAAAAATGCTTGGGAGTCCTCAACTCCGTTGTGTCACAGAAAGAAATGCACATTTCTTCTTCTTTCCCTGGTCTGGATCTGACTTAAGATTTATGACTTTTCTTTTTGTAGATATTGGAAGTGATTGGTGTAGATGGGATTTCTCTACAGTGTGTGAAAGAAGCAGAGTATGTAGATTTCTGTTTTCAAACTAAAGAATCTGTTGAAAGCCCCAAGCTATTGATACGGGGCAGATGTGAGACTCCGTTAGTTGAAACACATCTGCATTGTCCATAATTTCTCAAGGCCCCTGAAGAGGGGTCACGGTTTCCTTATCTGGCAAGCTCAAACATTTTAGTGCCTTGTTCTCAGATTGGCAGAGATGTCTTCCAACAAGCTGTTGGAAGCAGTGCATGTGAATCTGTCTCTACTCTCACCTTCTACCGCAACCCCATCGTATCTGTAGGTAACCAGGCAGAGCTGTGGAATGTCCAGCCTCCACCCCTTCTGCCCAGCTCCACCTCCAATGGCAACCCCCTGGGCACAAGGCTCAGTCACAGGGGCTGGGCATAAATGCACACAGAACTTAAAAACATCTCTGACCGTACCCTTTGGGCCTTCTCTTCCTGGGCTCCCTGGAGGGCCTCTGGCTCCCTGTTGTCCTCGTGGCCCAGGACTGCCTGGCACCCCTCGAATGCCGGTATCACCTGGATCTCCTCGCACAAAGATGGTCTCCCCAGGAGGACCAGGATTCCCAGGATCACCTATGGTAAAAGAACTTTATTCTTAATGTATGCACGAAGTATAAACATCTAAAAATAGCCATATTCTGCTGGTGGTTTTTTCTTATTTTACTCCAGGGTTTTTTTTTTCTCTAGGATGCAGGACAGCCCTTGCATGTTTTTGGAAACACTAGTGTTAGCCTTTGTCCAGGGCTTTGTCAGGAATACAATGATAGGAATACTTCCCAAAGTTATTTAACTTCTGTGCAAGCAGAAGGCAACAAGTTACTGGTACGCCCACTGAAACACTGTTTCTCTATATTTATATCTTATAGATTAATTACTGTGTTGCTTAGTCTGGAGATCTGCATTTTGTCCTTGCTCTGGTGATCGACCCAGTGTTCACTCCTCTGTGTATTCACTGAGGTAGTGATGGGTTTCTTTATTCCCTATGCACTTCTATACGTTGTTTCACAGACAGTAACTGTTATTCCTAGTAGCCTCAGGGGTTTTTTACAGGATAAAAATTGGTATTTTTAGTTTTAATACCTCTGATGCCATCTAAACCAGGTAATCCTTGATCACCTGGAGGACCAGGGGAAGCACTATCAGGAGATCTTCCCATAGGTCCAGTGGGTCCAACAGGTCCTCTTCTACCTAAGGGATCACATTTAAAAAATAGAAAAAAAAATCTGAGTTTTTTTTAGTTTACAGACAGAAGTTAGTAAGTATAAGAATGCTGACGTGAGAAGTCATGGAGGTAATGTATGCTCCCCACTTGTATACCAAACATACCAGTCCCCAGGCTAATGAGGCCATCTTGTCAAAGTGAAAATATTTGTTATCTTTTAAAATTTTTAATTCTCCCCATAAAATCGATGTAACCTTATGAATACATCATCACATGTTGGCAAATTGCCACAGATAGCCACCTTTTTCCTGAATTCCAGCAATGGGAGAAATGGTAACAATGTAAGGTGAGTGGGGACTGTGAAATGATTCTGCCTGGGGCAGGGTAAGTATTCAGATTGTTCCTGGCAAAAGAGAGTTACACGAATTCCTAAAAACCTCAGTGAACAAGATGAATTTACTAGCCTTAAATGCATTTTTTTCCCTAATCTTTAATCTGGATTTTTACACAATAAAACATTTATGCCCTTGTGACAGGCAGAGTTGCAGGTTACCATCCTCTGCATAACACTTTTGAACAGTTGCAGCTTGTTAACATGTGGGTTGCATTCTGTTGCCTTCTCTTTTCTACAAAAAAACAAATCTAGTTTCTTCAGTCTTGCTTTTGACCCCATCCTTCCATTTACTTTCTGGTGAGTTTTCCCTTATTTGTCAAAGCTGGTAACAACCATGGGAGGCCTCGCCTGTCCTATGTCAACCAGAGTTAATACATCTCAGAATTAAATTCTTTCTTTTTTCCTCAACAGCCCCATTCTGTTGACTCCCCCAGTTCCCAAACTAGTAACCAAACTAAGAAAAATTATTGTGTCTTCATCTTAGAATAATTCACCTCACCAGATTTCACCTCCTATTTTTCTTCCATGTGTTACGTGACTGTGGCAAGGTCTGGCAGCGTAAAGCTGATGTCACTTCTAATCACAGAATTGCTGAGGCTTGAGTGGGCCTCTGGAGACTTTCTAGTCTAACCCTCCCCTCAAAGCAGGATCAGCTATAGCAGGTTGCCTCGAAATCTGTCCAGCTGGGGTTTGAGTATCTCCAATGACAGACACTTCATAACTTCTCCAGGCAACCTGTTCCCATGTTCAATTCCCTTCACAGGGAAAATAAAACTTTTCCTTGTATTTAAGTAGAATTTCCTGTATGTCAGTCTGTGCCCATTACCTCTTGTCCTGTCTCTGGATATCACTATGAAGGAACTGTGTCCACGTCCTTCCTGTCAGGTACTTACACACATTAATAAACTCCCCCTGAGCCTTCTCTTCCGGAGCTGAAGCAATTCCCCCTCCCTCAGCCTCTCCTCATGGGACAGATGCTCCAGTCTCTTCACTTTCTCAGTGGCCCTTCCTCAGACACTTTTTTTTTCCCATTTGTGTGCAATTCCTGTATCACCAAGCTCTAAAATAACCACTGCAATCTTGTGAAGCAGTTCTATCTTGCACTTACATCAGAACACTTGATAGATTTACTGTAGTTCTGAGACTGCCAGATCTTCTGCACTCTTTTTCTTCAGGAATTTCTTCCCAAGTGGCAACCCTACCTAGCAGTTCCCTGAGTCTATTCAAGTCCATAATTTACTATTTTCATTCTTTCCTATAGCATAAACCAGAAATCCTGGAGTCTTTGTATCTCTACTCAGGAAACATCAGCATGTTACAACAGAAATGTTTTTAGGGAGAGAATCTTCTGAGTAATGTTCATTTTAACCAGTGTAAGAGCCTGTATGAGCTTAATTTCAACTCTGCAGAGCAGCACTTTGGAGAAAACCTATTCTTACCTGGGAATCCCGGGAATCCCCTTTCTCCAGGGGGGCCTGGAATAGAAATACCAGGCCATCCAGGTTCACCTCTGTCTCCTTTTGGTCCAATTTCTCCTGAGTATCCTGGGGGCCCTGTCTCACTCTGACCTTTATAAGAAAACAATTATGTACATAAAGTTTACAGCGAGTACAAATACAGATGTGCAGAACAGAAATACCAGTTGCAGATGTTCCTCCTTGCAAGGGTTGCCTAGTGCTTGTTTTTCTGGTTCTCTCTTGGAAGCTGGATAGAGTTTTGTTGAATCTGGCCCTAATTCACCACTTTCAAAGAAAGTATTCTTTTTGCTTTAATGCTCTTCTTCAGGGGTTATTTTATATGGTGTCATTATTGTCTGTAACATTAAATGGTTGCATTATTCTAAATTTAGTTTTCTATCAGTATATATTTGTAATCTTTAGATAGATTATAAGCATTGCTTTTTTAATAGTGCTTCAAAAGCACCTTTTGAAAGTTGCAAATACATCAGCATGAGTGAAATCCACATTCCACTTAAGTTTGTGGCACAACTCCCACGGACCTTAAATGGAGCTGGGATTTCACAAGTCTCCTTTTAATTTGTTAGTTTTATCTTTTATATATTAAAAAAAAAAAAAAGAGACTTGGCTCTCCTTTGAATCATCTGCACTGAACTTTTTAATTTTATAAACAGCCTTGAAACGTTCCAACAAAACTATGTGAGTAATGGAAGTTTGAAAGTTTTCCCCACAAATAACTGCAGGTGTGCTATTAGGCATATTTCAGATTCTGTTTGAAAGTTTAGTCTGAGCCTTAATGATATCTTCTTGGTAAGGGAAACATCAGAATAACATCCACACTCCTTGCACACTCAGTCTTTTAGGAGAAGATTTTCTGTTCCAGTTATTTCTCATCTTTACCTGGAGCTCCTGTAGAACCCTTTTGACCTTTTAGTCCATCCAAGCCATCCAGCCCAGGGAGTCCAGGAAGACCTGAGAGGTGTTACACAGGTATGACTGGGTGCCACAATAATCCTTTACAGTCACAATTAAAAATCAAGCCTTTTTTTCAATCTGACAACACATACTGGATCGAGATGGGGTATTTGCTGAATTTGATTACTGGCAAGTGAAGATGAGACCACATGGCAGTGCAGTCTTTTTGGAAAGGCAAATGTGAAAAATTTAAAAATAGCAGTCATAATACAGTTTCACATCAAAGCAATCAGAAAGCACAATTTTTAATCCTTTAGGTATTTCCATACTGCAGCTAGCAGATTATAGGCTAATCTATAGAGAACCTTGTGTCTGTGGCTGGACTGCTACTGCTTCATGTGCTTGCTACTCCAAAGTTTTCTATGCTACCACTTCATGGCCACTGATGGGGATGCAGACACTGCCTAAGATATCTGTAAAGCTGGAACTTCTTTACAGCTTCTGTTCAAAATAGAAATGCAATTTAACCTAGCTGCACCAGAAAGAGGCTAAATTTTCACCTGGCTTCCTTTCTCTGGTCCTGCAGATTTCACACAGAAAGCTATGCTGTTTTGCATCACTCTATTACAAAAGTTTGAACTGAACAGCACAAAGTCTTTGAAGACAACAAATCTGTAATTGAGACCTGTGGTGACACATGGTAGTATATAGAGCAGCTCTGTCACTAGTGATGTTCCCTAGCACTGGCTGGGTGTTTGTGGGACTCAGACATAACTTTTGCTTTATAATCTGTAGTTTTTTTGAAAATTGCTAAAACACCCTAAGTAAAGCCGTAGATGGCACCTTTTAATCAATTTTTTAAAAAGTTGAACTAATCTGAGGTTGTGTTTATTGTTTGCAGTGGAGGGTAAAAATATCTCCATGTCATCAGCAGTTTATAGTTCCTAACTTGTATAGGTAAACTACCAAATGTGAGAACAGACACTTCCTTAGTGCAGACAGCAGTCTGTCACCTGGTGATAGCAACAGGCCTGGCAGAACTGATGGGTCGTTTGGTGAAAGGTTTCAAAGAGGTTTCAGAGAGAGGCACAGATTTGGAATGCCTCTTGCTCCAGAGAGGGACAGTGATCATCAAGGAGCTGAATGATACTGTCAGTGCCTACTTCTATCTCTGTTCTACTTCTGCTGCTCATCTCTGCCTCCTTTCCTTCAGTTCCTCTCCCTGCCCTGCAGGATTCCCAGTCTGGTTGCAGTGGTTTTTTCCCACAACTCTGAATTATCTGTGTGTGTCTCCTTTCCTCTGGCTCCTGCCTGGCACAGGAGATGTAGGTTCTCAGTTGAGTGCCTGTGCTCGATCCCAGCACGTCCTGCAGCTCCCCAATCTGCCATATATCCACAGCAGGGATCTTTGGAGAATTTATTGCTCTATTTAAGCACATATGAATGGATATATTTTTTAAAGTTTATAAACTGGTCAAATTGGGCAAGGACAAATTGCTGTAGGAAGAGCAACACAAATGCCCTTCATCAACTGCTTTACCTGCCAAATTTAAATGTCCCTAGTCCAAAGATGGGTCATCTGAGAAAGAAAAAATAAAAAAGCCCTAGAGTTCTCTAGCCGGCACACCAAAAATTATAAACATACAGCTTTGTTCTCAGAAACTGCTGAATTATTTTAGGTAAATTTAGGGATAACAAAGGATGAATTGGGGAAAAAAAAAAAAACAAACCGAAAACAGTGTGTAGCAAACACCAGTCTGGAAAAATTTTAAATCCAGAAGATGGTTTGAAAACCTGCAAAACATTGATAATATAATCTCTGTGTAATCCACTTTATAATATGGGATAGTAGTAATGCAACCTGTAATATCTTCTGTGACCTTAATTAACTGTTCTTTAACTTCTCATGACATTCTAAGTTTCATTCCTGCTTTCTGTAGCCTTCTTGTGCTTTGGACATGTTCCCATTTTAAAATTTATGTAAGAGTTGCATTTGGGGAATTTAACAGTGGTATTTTAAAATTACTATGAACTCCTAACTAATTTTGGCCCCCAGGTCACCATTTAAGACTTTTGATCTCTGGCTCATTCAGGCAAGATTGATGGGTTGGTTTACTTGCTTTCCAGGGAATTTCTGACACATTTGCCAACAATCCATTATAATATCAGCACTTGTAATTCTAGATTTTTGGATTGCTATAGCCCCATATTTCTAGGTACAGCTGAATTGGCTGACCTGAGCATGAACCACTGTTTCTGTATTGTACAGCCCAATTCAGCTTCTACTCATACAGGTCATGCTGCTGATGGTCTGAGTATGACTTGCTCTGTCAAGGATTACTCACACAAGTAAGGTTTGCCAGGCTAAGCCCTTAACTAGTAAAACTACTGTAATAAAGCAAATGGGATTATGCTTTGATAGATGATGTGTAACTTATTTTTTTTAAATCTAAAAGTTTTTTAAAATCTAAAAGTTCAGGCACAAAACCTTTAATGTAACTGAGAAGCAATGAGACTAACGAGGCCATGTACTTAGCTATGAATTATCCATTTAATTTCTAATGCTTGCACCAGCACTTGTTGAAAACAGCACCAAGATCTATATATCCAACTAAATTGGAATACAAATACACTTTTCATTACTGGCTATAGTTTCAAAGGTGTTAACCTTTTTTCAGCTATGCTGGCAACACACAGAATCCTCAGCTTAGCAGGCAACTCGGTCTCTAATGAATTGCCATTTGAACTTTTCCCCGTGCAGGACACGTGTTAATTTGTTATGTTCCTGTGCAGGACTTGGGATAACTTCTGCACAATATACTAAAGAAGTGTCTTATGACAAGAAGGAAAGAGCCCATCAGCTATGAAGAAGTTTTCAGCAGAATGATGCTTTTTTTCTTTTTTGACCCCTTTCAGACATCCCTGCCACTGCAGATCTCTGCCTTTGTTACGGCAAATACTGTTTGCAACACTGAAATGTTCTCTTGCACATTATGCACCAGCAGGGAATCTGTCGTGACAGTTTAAATCAGCACTGCTTATTTATTGCAAGCAATCATAAATTGTTTCCATTTTTCATTTGAATTTTCAGTAGTTTATAAGAAACCTTCTCAATGTTTCCTTAAGCTGAATTTGAAAAAGTGGATCTATTGTCCTCTCTAACCAATTTTATAGCCCCAAGTGTTACTTTACTGTGGTTTCTGTATATGGGTTACTAATCTTCTTCCTGTTTGGGAACTGGTTATGAAGCACACTGTAACAGACACAGGATACAGAGGTGATAACTTTCTTTATGAAATATTAATAACTTACAATTTCAATTCTAAACATAGTAAAAGTTAATAATGTTCTCCAACAAAAACAACTGTATAGATGAACTGATGTTCAATCTAAATGCAACAATCATTGTGAGAAGTGTAAATTAGGATTTGGAGGAAACACTTCTATGTTAAATCCACCAAAATCAGACAAGCAACAAGAAAACCAATGACAAAACCCAACTCAAGTTACCACAATTTGTTAAAACCCATTTGAGAGACAAAGCTGTCGTAGCAGCCTGCTGAGTTTATAGAGTAACAGTGGCACTCCATGGTGAAAATGTAGAACACAGCATAACTGAAGTGAAACAACTGAATTACTGCAAACTCCTTTTTCTTTCCTCAAGTTCTGCTATCAGTTACACCAGCTAAGCCAGACTCTGTTTCTACCTTCCTCCTTACTCATTTTGGATTGTAGCCCAGTTTTCCAAAGTAGCATTTATGTTACTTCTCAAAGGTGATGGGAACTGGCTTAAGTCTTCTAGCAGCTTGAGACCACAGAGTCCAAATCACAGTCACAGGTTAGGCCTTTTCCATTTTCACTACTAAAAGGGTATTTCTGTCTGGTATTGTCACATTACCACTAGAATGGCACTGTATACAGTGTTTACCTTTTCTGCCTTGGGATCCAGGTAACCCTTGCAATCCTGGGGGTCCCAAAATTCCATGTTTTCCTTTTTCTCCAGGTTCTCCTGGCAATCCCTGAGGACCTCTAGCTCCTGAGAGTGAAAAAAAAAAACCCCTGTGAATATGCAATTCTATTAAACTGTTGATTTTTTTCCAATGCTATGCAGCACACTGTGTTAACAGCAGTACCTGAAAGTGTTTGGGGATGTAGGAAGAATTGATGGATCTTGCTCTCTGAGACTGAACAGACAATTGTTGCTGTCTATAGGTACAGAAATAACTTTCAATGCCCCCCTTCATATGATCTCTGATTTCTCCAGCCTCTTCCAGAGATGCCTCCTCAACTGCCTTTTCTTGTTCATATCTCTTTTGAGCTATTCCATGGCACTATTTTTTAAACTTTGGCATTACCTGGTAATCCAGGTAGCCCTGGAGATCCAGGGTCACCCTTGGATCCTGGTCTTCCAGGTTGTCCTTGGATACCTGGTAAACCCTTCTCCCCTGGATATCCACGAAGTCCTTAAAGAAAAAAAAAAAGCAATTGCTACAGACTGGCTCAAAATGCACAGGGAGCAGAGCTCCCTCTGCTAACCAAACTGAGAGAAAATAAATTTTTAAGTCCAATTTTTTCTTCAATCAGACAGAGGTACCTGGTAATCCTGGATCTCCTGGAGGCCCTTTCCGACCACGTGTACCAAGCAGAGAAGTTGGGTCACCTCTCTCGCCTGTTAAGGAACAATGACCTCCATTTTATGCAGGCATCCTTTCCATCCACAGAACCAAAGCTGGGCACTTTTGTAATATCAGAAAAGTCACTAATAGATACAAACAGCTATAGAAGGGGCTAAGAGAACACAAAATGAAAATTGCTTTGGCACATGCAAATTGACATTTCACTTTGATTACATTTTCTCTTGATTTGACAAATTTTCCATATCCGTAAGAATGGATTTATACATGGTTTTGATGGAATTTTTAAATTCTATGAAATTTGACAGGAATTTATCTTCTAAATTAGTATTACCTACTTTTAAAGGAACAAGCTGTTAAAGAATATATTGAAATGCAACTTTTGCCTTCAGGTAAGTGAGACTGGTTTCTAATTACATTTATGTTTTATGGGAAAACAGGACAGAAGTGAAAATAATTTTCTGGTGAGTCTTCACCATCTATCCCACATATATCCTAACAATATTGCTCTTTTCAAAGCATGTCTATATAAACTCATTACCTTTACATCCTTTGGGCCCAGTCAGTCCTGGATATCCAGGGTTTCCTGGTAAACCAACATCACCCTGATTTTTTTAAAAAACAAAATAAAAATGTTTGATACAGGATATGTGTAGCAGGAATGATCTGCAGGAGCATTTGGTTCTCTTAGCAGAACTGTGTCTCAAGCTCAACAGAAAAGCATCTTGTCTTTGTTACATGTCTAACACTGGCCACCAACAAGAAACTGTAGGTTAGACTTGCTAATAGTTTTCAATTTGTCCTTTTATAGCTTATTCTCATTCTTGGCTCAAACAGTTTAATTTCACCACAGATGGCGTGAATAATTTGATTTAAAGGTACCATAAAATATATATCCAATATTGTTGTATGTTACCCAAAATTTATTATAAACATTAACCAGAAATATTGTGATGTAACAATAAAAATGTAGATTTCTCTATTTTTCCTTTTGAATAATGACCTTTAATCAGCAAAGAAATTTAATAAAACAAACCAAGCAAAAGTATGTCCCTTTACCAAGGAAACAACTGTGCTTTATGCTTCATGTAATCTCACTGGCTACCTACCCAGAATACAAGCAGTGAAGAATTGTAGCTTGCATGTGATGTTTGTGTGGGTTTGTGTATTTGTTCTTGAGCAACCCTGCTTGCCTGGGTTCTGCTTGGGGCAAAGATGACTTGGTTTGTCTTGTGTGTTGCCTTGGTCACTTCACACAGCAGGATATGAAGAATCAGCTACATATTAAGTTCATAATTGTGCTGCTGCTATGTTATGATCTCTGTGGTAAGTGGTTTGTCAATCCGTTCTTAGGAATAATGTTGAAGACTTGATTGTGCATCTGATTTTTGCCCTCCTGCTTAGTGTAGCGGAGCCTGGACTTGCACCAAGTGGCAAACAAGAGGCCCTTTCCTAACTCCAACCACTGTTCCTGCTAAAATGAGGGAAGTACTAATGGGTGAGTACAATACAAGCACCCTTCATCATATTTCTTAGAGGCAGGAGATAACTGCAAAGTCCAGGACACTTCAATGCCACTCTGTTTACCTGGTCACCTGGTCCTCCTTGAAAACCTGTAATTCCTTGAAGGCCCTTTGGTCCAGGCAAACCCTGTGGTCCTGGAAACCCCATCACTCCAGTGTCACCTTGGTCACCTGGCAGTCCTGGAACACCATTCTTCCCTGGAAGTCCTCGTGTGCCTCTGAAACCAGTACTGCCTTTTTCACCTGAAGTTAATTGCAGAACAAGATAATGACCAATCAAATCAAGCCAGTGTTTGATACTGATATTCAGTATGGCAATGTTTTCACTCTTGGCGTATTGCCTTAGTAATAATCCAAAGAAACTGTGCAGCCAGTTTAGGAATCTGTAAGCATGGTATGGTGGCTGGATGTTACTGCAGCCCTGAGTCCATGCTGCGAAAACCACCAGGGATTTATATCAGAGGAATGTGTGTGTATGCAGGGCTTTCTTTTATGAACTTACCTCTTTCACCTCTAAATCCATGCTCCCCAGGAAACCCTGGGTCCCCCATTTGTCCTTTCTCAAGACGGAAGGTAACGCAGCCGCTGTCTCCTGGAGGCCCCCTTTCACCTTGGAAGTAACATACGGAATATAAATATATCCTCACGAGTGACGTGTCCTGAAAATCAATTTGAGTGATGACTTTCCTAATAGAGAAAGCCTTCAAATACTAATGTGGTTCTCTGTTGTTTCAGCAGGTTCACTGCTAACAGAATTTGCAATCCTTCCCTTGCTTTTTTGTTAATTCAGTTTTAACCCAGGTGATGTTAAATCAGAAGAATTAGGAAAGATTGTGAAATTATGAAAGACAGCAATTTTAAACTGCCTGTGATTGCACCTTGCAGATGATTATTCTCTTTCCTATAAAAAGTAAACAGGTTTTTAACACAGTAGTAACAAAACTAAACATAGCAGCAATATAACTACAGAGTGAAGCAGATTTTTACAAACCTTTTATTCCTATGTCTCCACATTCTCCACTAGGCCCAGGTAGACCCAGTTTTCCTTCTTCACCTTTTACACCAAAGATTCCTGGTGGGCCTTGTATTCCTGGGAGTCCTGGAAATCCTTGGGGTCCTTGAATCCCTTTGCTTCCTGGTAATATGAAATGCTTTATTTACATGTTAAATCTGCTTATACTGTTGCTGTCATATTCTAAAGAATAGTATAAAGCAAAAGCAGGATGTTTAGAAGGACTTCTTAGGAAATCAGCAGAACTAGAGAACCAATAGTTGGAGCATGGCTTCATGCCAAGATCAAACTTCTCTTGAAACCCAGATTCCACTGAAGCAAATATCCTCCCCCCACCTGCTGTCAGCCCCTGGAGATTTAGGCTACCCTTACTGCTACAGCAGTTATGCCCAAAATATCACCAGATCTTGCATGTGGCTACTGGATAATGGGGGCTTCATTTTGCTGCCTGTCTCTGCCCTCCTGTACCAGCTCAGGAGGCTGGTACCCAGACAACAGCTGGTCTTACCATTAAAGACTGAGGCAAAGAAGGCATTAAGTACCTCAGCCTTCTCCTCATCCTTTGTCACTATGTTTCCCCCCCTCCCATCCAATAAAGGATGGAGACTCTCCTTACCCCTCCTTTTGCTGCTAATGTATTTATAGAAACATTTTTATTGTCTTTTACAGCAGTAGCCAGATTGAGTTCTAGCTGTGCTTTGGCCCTTCTGATTTTCTCCCTCCATAACCTTAAGACACCCTTGTCCTCCTGAGGTGCCTGTCCCTTCTTCCAAACTTCATACACTCTCCCTTTTTTCCTGAGTTCCAGCTAAAACTCTGTTCAGCCCAACTGGTCATCTTCCTTGCTGGCTCATTTTCAGTGCATGGGGATGGCCTGTTCCTATGCCTTAAAAATGTCCTTCTTGAAGAATGTTCAGCCTTCCTGGACTCATTTGCCCTTCAGGACTGCCTCCCAAGGGATTCTGTTAACCCTAAACATATTCCTCTTATTATAGCATATTACAACCTATTACAAATAGTCAGGAAATAATACACAGAAATATGTCAGTGTTGTAAAACAACTAAAGCACCAGGATGCACCAAGATGCATCAAACTATTTCCATCCCTTTGTTTTTATCATAAGAGAAAGAACAAGGGATGGTTCTATGGTTATTGACTCTACCCTGCTGCACAGTCTTATTCTTGAAGCTGGAAAAGGAGGTGGGTGCAAAGTACTTCCTAACCTTAACAGTAGTAAAAAGAGCTTCCTCTACAAGAGAACTTATAGGTGAGGTGGTCTGCAGGATATTTAACATACCTGTTTCTCCTGGGAAGCCAATGGGTCCGTTATTGCCTGGAAGTCCTGGGGGACCTCGTGAGCCTGGAGGACCTGGGAGACCTCGTGAGCCCGGAGAGCCTTTGAGACCTTTGATTCCAGGTGGCCCAGCCAGGCCCCTGTCTCCCCTCTGACCTTTAAAGCCTGGTAAGCCTGAGAAAGAGAGCTTTAATATATGTGTGTAAATGCAGGCAAAAGTTCAGCAGTTGTATCTAAAAAGTAGAAAGCGATAGATTTGGTATAAATTTGAAGATCATCAAACATGGTAAAGTAACTTGAAAACTTTTTTACCATGTTGGAGTCCTGGCCCTGCTGAGATTTATTTGGAATGTCTGTTTTCTTGTATTTCTTTAGTGACAGACAGTGGAAGAGCACTGTGAAAAATCCTTACTAATTTGTAAATATTTTTGATATATGTGTCTCCTAGCTCTTCCTAAATAATACTTCCATTCAAGAATAAGGAAGGTAGAAATATCACAGTAATGACAAGAGCTCAGTTGAGTTACTCAGGACAACAGATAAGAGACAACTCTTTGTTTATTACTTATAGTGAACCCACTGTGATTTGGCCAGTTAAGGAACAGCATGGGATGGGAAACTGGGAAACACCTGAGATGCAGTGTCTACATTCCCTGAGTTTAAAGAAATGTGCAAAACATAATGTACACCCCCAGTAATGAGCAGCCCCCATGAAAATATTTTTCATGCCAGCCACCAAAATTATGTGACGAAATCTAGCAGGAAATATGTGCAAAGCTTAGAGCTGTGAGGCAGCCTGCTGGATGTTGTGTACCTTGAGGTCCTGGCAGGCCCATGACACCTCTGACTCCTGGTGGCCCTGGTAAGCCTGCAACACATGGTGAGCCAGGGAAGCCCGGACAGCCTGGTGCTCCTACATCACCTTCTGGGCCTCTAAAACCTTTGGCACCTGGAAATCCTGGGGTGCCAGGTTGTCCTGGATAAAAAAAGCATTGTTAATTCCATTACTCACTGTCCCTCAAAATTCCCAATTTTAATTTTGAAATGTACATGTTCAGTTACTACAGTATCTTACTTATCCTCTAGTTTTTGCAGTTTGTGAAAAGTGATGCTTTTCTGCAATTTAGAATTGTCTGTTGTGGAGAGCTTCCTTCTTTAAGGAACAAATACAAATTCAACCCTCATCTATAGGTACAGAAGACAGTTTCTGATGTGTAGCAGCAGAATGGGAGTAGCTCACTGGCCTGCACCGGGTGCACAGCACTGGCTCAGTTCCAGAGGTGTTCCCTGCACTGAAGGATGGGTGTATCTGCTATGGCCATGCAAAAGGAAGACCCGTAAAAGGAAAGAGCAATATCCTCTATGGGGTGGGAAGTAAGTGGTGCTGTGGAGACCTCTCTGCAGCAAACAGCAAAATGTAAATGTAAAACAGGGAGTACTGGTCACAGTCACCATTATAGATCTGAATGAGAGGAAGTTTTATCCGAACCAGGAGCACCTTTGCTCGCATTTTGTCCTTTGAACATGTAGAAGTGTTTCATAGGAACTGGCCCATACCTTGAAGTCCAGGAATGCCTGGATTACCCCTTGCTCCTTGTGCACCAGGGGGTCCCGGCAGTCCCCTGTTGCCTGGGATTCCTGGAGGGCCATACGTAGTGTCACCTGGAAGACCTTTTGGACCATCTATGCCAGGTGGACCTGGAAGGCCATTTTTGCCATCCACTGTAGATCCTCTTTCACCTTCATCACCAGGATCACCAGCTGTGCCTCGAAAACCTGTTGATACATTTTTCAAATTCAAGTAGAGCGTAATTCATGAGGTGGTCAGGATTTTTTGTTTTGTTTTCTCCCCCAAACTGTGGAATACTGTAGTCCAAATTTAGCCAGATTTAAATTGTCACCTTGCAAAGAAAAATAACATAATAAGTTAAATTTAATGTTTCTTATTTATAGCTAAGGATACATGAGGGTTGAAGGAGGTAATTCCTGTGGGAAGGGACAACGGTTTTCTTTGGGGCAGCATTGTCTTGAGTACTGTCACTCTTGTCCAGTACAGTGCCTTTGCTAAAATGCTACTAATTGTTCTCAATTTTCTGAAAATATTTCCTCTCTGGACACTGAACTATTCAATTCAATTCTACTTTACCCTACCCTATCCTGCCTTTCCCTTCATGTATGCATTGTGACTTGACCAGCCGCTCTCCCGAATTAGGAAAAGCACAATTCACCTTCAGGCCCTGGGATTCCTGCTCCTGGCCTCCCTCGGTGGCCTTTTTGCCCATCAAAGCCATTTGGTCCAGGATGCCCAGGGAGTCCTTTTAAACCCTTTTGTCCTGGAAATAAAAAGAAAATACATTAAAAAGCTGACAGAGTGCTAAAATGTGTGATCTAAGGACTGTATCTTTATCCCATGCAAATTCATATACTTTGAAAACAAGCTGCTTCTAACTTTTTGGGCAAGAGTCACAAACAAATGCATGGGTGCTGTTTTTCTAAATGAACGTCTTCCCTATTCCATTAACAGCAGACTGAAAATCACCAGTATCAATTAGAAAAAAAAAATTTCCTACAACATTTTAATGTTCCAGGCCATCAACAGTATTAATCTAGTGAATGACAGGTGTCAGCTCAAGTTCTTATACTCTCCTGTGCTATGTCCTGCTTCTGGAATGGTGCAGATGAGCTCAGTACACTCATCCCTGTTCTTTCATGTCTGGATAAATTTTTGCTCCCACCCATAACACGGATGTCAGGGAGCTGTGTAATACCATATTAAGCAGCTTGAAAATCCTCTATCTCTATTTCTTCTGAATTTTCTGGGATATTTCAAATGTCTTGGAGGCGATCACAAGCAACATTTTGCCAGTTCCTGGGTGAGTTCTTTGAATTTTAAGATGAACACGTTGAAGTAAAGGTGATAAGTATTGAGATTTTAGGGCTCAATTGCAAGTTGCCATGAGCAATATAGTTCTAGAAATTACAGATTTGCAGCCAATGTTTGCCTTGCACATCTCTTTTTCCTGGTATCCAGATGTATATACTCTAGGACTTATCCATCTCCAGCCATATTTTACAGACTCTTTCAGGCATTTTAATCGAGGCAGGACAGAGTTTGAAGCTACCTTGATTTAATTGTTTCCATGGAGGCAGCCTGCATACCTTCTGTGGTGCAAACTCCAGCTGTCTGGCCCTTGATTCTATTAGGGAGTATGTTCTTGTGTATTTGCAGTTTTACATTTTGAAACACATATTTTGTTGAAAAACTAGAAGAGTGTAGCTTTTTAGGATAGCCTCTTTTCTTTAATTGGCAACTTAAAACTCCACTCCAGTTAAAATCAAAAATTCTCTTATGTATCAACATACCTTGAACACCTTTAAAACCCGGGGGGCCTGGATTTCCAGGATATGGTGATGTAATGCAGACAGTTTCACCTGAAGCAAGAGGGAGAAGAAATTGGCCTATTTGATTTTAGATTAAATGGAGTCTGAACACTTACTGTAATATTTCTGGGGAACTACTCAACCAGATGTGCAAACACAAAGTGATTGTTTATGCACACTGTTATTTCCATATTACTGAAGTTTTGATGAAGGATCTAAAAATATATTTTTCTTGATACTTTCTATAGAATATTGGTACTATTTCAAATTGTAATACAGCTGTATTTCTTAAAGACAAAGATTTTTTTTTTTAGTTGCCGTGGCAATTTGTTTTACAATACTCTCTATTACAAGAAAGAAATAATATTTTCATTTCAATTCTATCTACAGCTATCAGTGTAGATTTTTTTTTTTTGCTAAGCATTTTTTATAACTAAAAACCAGGCCAAGCTTTAAGTATAAACTGTGTTTTCCTATAAATTAATATTATTTTCACAATAAATGAATAGCACTGTATGTGTACACATAGATATACATACAGAATAATACATATTAATATAATATATAATACATATAAACCATAATGGATGCCACGAAACATCCAAACATGTATTTTGTTATTTCATTTTTAATGTAAACATTCAAAATTACCTTTCTGGCCTTTTGGACCAGGTGGCCCAACACTACCCATATCACCCAAGTCTCCGGGGCTACCTCTGGCTCCGGGAAGGCCAGGAAGCCCCAAACCAGGCAATCCCATCTGGCCTTTTACCCCAGGAGGTCCCGGGAGCCCAGGGAATCCTTTATCACCCGGCATTGCTACTCCAGAATCTCCCTGAAATAAAAATTCTTGGTAAGTAACAAGAGATAATTTCTCTCCTCTCTTTGATTACGAAAAAGCATTTTAGACAATTATCTGGGGAAACACTCTTTCACAATGAAAAGACTACATGGATGACATTAGTATTTTTAAATATTCAAAGGCAATAAGAACAAAGGGGTTTGTGTATTTTTTGTTTCCTGATCCCATACTATTGGCACACAGTAGATGCAGAGATTATAATCAGGAATGCCAAAATAAACAGTAATACATACAAGAAACTAATTTTTTTAATGGATAAAAACTTTCATCACCTTTCATAAGATAGTATATTAATTGAAATGGAAAAAAAATCTGGGGAAGTCAAACATACCTCAGCTCCTTTTTCCCCTGGCAATCCTAGTTCCCCATCTCTGCCATCAAGACCTCTTTGGCCTGGAAGTCCTGGAACCCCAGTAGGTCCTCTTTCACCTTTTAATCCTTAAAATATTTTTTGGGGAAGAAAAAAAATATTTGCAGTAATTTTGGGGGTGGAGGTATTTCTGCTCAAGGAAATGCTGGGTCACCGTTGATCATATCTTCATGATAATTCCCAGTCCTTGAATTCACATTCCTTAATGAGGCATTTTAGGCTTAGGAAAGCAGTTTGTACTTGGATACCTGATGGAACAACTTGGCCTCTCTGTAAAAGACATGTTCACAGGCACCACAGGAATGTGGCTTTTGTCCATGCTATACATAGAGTCAAAATATTTTACTACTGAAACCAGTCACAGATTTATTCTTGATTTCAGTGAAGTCAGGATATAGCAGTGCTGTATGATGCAGAGTATTTGCATCAATATTCCCCAAAGGTTTTTCTTTTCTTCCCCCCATTGATTTCTCTTGCACCAATATTTACGAAAAAGTAACTCTTGCATAAAGGACAGTAAAACTATTCTAACACAAAGATTTATTCTGCTGTGTCAAGAAATCCTTTGCAAATAAAAGCAAATGTTTTCCCCTGCTCCAACATCTGTAAAAAACCCACAGGCATCCAAAGCTAAGCTAACTTTTTATAAACAATAAGAAGGACAATCTTTTGTTTGAATAACTATTTTAGCCTTTCTAACTAAGCTTTGCCATCAGATTGCTGTAATTTATTTTTCTCTGTTTCTTTTGCTTTTGCAAATCATAACCATAACTGTGGAGAGGTTTTGATCTATTTAATTACAAGAATTCCAGTTGTGCAACTGGTGGCCTATTGTTTCTCTTCAATGCCTGGTCAGGAGTAATTTTTAGAAATAGGAGAGGAATCTGAATAGTCATTGAGTCTGAGATTTTCCTGAGAAGGATGTTGGTGGCTTAATTTGAGATAACAGCTATGATATTGGTATATGACACTTCAGGAGGTGGCTTTTGTACAATAATATTTCTTCATGATTTCGCAGTATTTGTACTCTGCTTAGTCTTTGCTGTACAGACCTCTGGAAGACCCCAATTATCAACTGCATGACATGAAAAGTCATTTGTTGGCATTAATAACATGCTGTTAAAACTGTTTTATGGCTCAGCTATAGAGACAAAACCACAAAACACTGTTTTGATCTTGTGTTTAGCAAGAAGAGATGGTACCGAGAGAGCAGTTTGGATATATATGCCCTCTAGGTTTCAGTAACTTACTGAAGTAATGGGTTTAGTAGAGAGTAAATTAATATGTTGTTCTCACACTATTGCCTAGACATTGTATAAGAAAACAAAAAGGTTAATGGTAAAATGTGTGTTTACCTTTTATTCTAACTCTTCCTGGATCGCCTTTCTCTCCTTTTTCCCCATGCTGTCCAGCAGAACCAGGAGTGCCCTTATCATTGACAAAGAAAAATGAGTTGTCAGTTATCTCCAGTAAGGAATCAAAGTGGGAACTGAAGGGAAAATTAGACATCTATCTTTTGCATGGCTTCCCCAAAAAAGACTAATTAAAGTAACCAAAAAGACACACTTGTCTCTTTTGATGATCAAAAAGAGGAGTGTGAATGGCACATGGCCTTTCCAGCCTGACTCTGTCTGCCAAATGCACAGATACACAACTGAAAGAAACTGAAATGCCAGAAGCACTGGGCCCATGGCTGTACAGATGCGGGACTGCAAACATAATGAATCATTTGTGTCTTCATATTCTTAACTCTTCCCACTGCAGACTTCAACCCACAATCCACTGAGGAAGGGAATCTCCGGAGGGTGGTGACTGCTGGATGAGGCTGTCCTCCCAAAAGGGAACACAGCAGGAAGTAAGTGATGCTTTTTTTCTGAATGAAAACCCACAAAGCCATCAATAAAATATTCCATCTGCCTCTACTTAGGTACATGGTATTCTTAGATGAATATGTGGCTTGACAGCTTTAGAGGGGAAAAGAAATACTCTTCTATATTTTTATGCTGATTTTTGCTTTCAGCTAAGCAGAGTGCAATGTTCGTATCATCATTGGCCAGGGTCCGATCTTGCAACAGTACATGTGGATGCATATATTTAACTATGTGAAATCTACACAGAAGTAAAAGGCCACCAAGGTACAAAAACTGGGGTATTATTTAGGCAGCTTCCTCTGTTATTCAAAATCTTTCCCTTAAAAATAGGTGGAGCAAATACTGTTTATAATGTGATTGACAATTTTAAATCAGGCAGGAGACTTCTAAAAAATGTGTATCTGAAACTAGAAGTGACTATTTGTTACAATGTCTAGATCTTCAAGTAGGCAGTGATGAGTTATTAGTGTCTGAAAAGCAAAATTAAATACTTGGGAAGAAAAGAGGGCAGAAAAATGGAGAAAAATGGTCCATTAGACCAAAGCACTTCTGAATTGAAGTGAATTATTTCCTTCCAAAGTGATTACTTTGTCCTTGTTTCTCAATTAAGTAACCTAAGAACAGCAAAGTTCAGGACAAGGCTTCAAGCCTTACTTCAGAACCACGAGTGCTACAGCATACTTTCAAAAGTAACAAAAAGTTCAAAATCTCACATATACCACTCAGGTAACAGGGTTTTAAGAAAAAAAATAGAAAAGAAAAAGAGAGCAAATGTAAACCTTGTAATGAAACTATTGGAACTTGAATGAGAGCCCTTCCACCTCCTTCTCTCAGACTCACAATGGATTTGTTTGCTTTCTTTTCTTTTGAAAGAAAATGTTCTGGGAACTTTTAAGCAATCCCTTATGTGAAAAAAACAGTTCTGCTATTAAAACAATACCAAATCTCAAAAAAAAAAACAAAATCCAACCAAGAACAACAACAAAAAGGCACAAAACCCCCTCTAAACATGCCCCCCAAAACAACCCAAAAACCCAACCATAATGCAACAGTTATAAAGCAGGGCATATATATCTATATTTTCAAAAAAAATACTCTCACACACAAGAAAGTATATTAAAAAAAACCTTCTATTTGGCATCATTTTGCATACAGCATCCTGGATGTATATTCTGTATGTCAGACCAGAAGAAGTAGATCAAAATCACAGCAAGAACAATAAATTATCTTATAATATATTCCTAAAGCAGCTAGATTAAGTGGTGTTTTGAATTATTGCTCACTCTGGAGAATAAGATAAACTATATGAAGCACATTAAAGAAAGTAAGTCTGTTTCCAAAAGTAAAAGCTTGTTTCACTAGCTAAAGCAGATAAGCTAAAGCAGACAAAAGTTTCAGATAGTTTTCCAGGGCACTTTCTCCACCATTCTGCTTAAAAGCCTCCTGAGTTGAGAGGTAACTTGGTGTTATTTACTGAAGCTCATGAAAACTACTCACAGGGAGCCCTGGTGCTCCCACTGCACCAAATACGCCTGGGTCACCCTTTTCTCCGTGTCTTCCAGGGTATCCCATTTGTCCTTTCCTTCCTTGGGTACCTGGAGGTCCTTGCATGCCACGGGGACCAGGAGGACCAGCACTACATGAGCAGAGGCCTTGACTTCCTACATGAAAGTGTCAAAATTACATTGAAACAGTTGCAAAATTAATACACAAAAAAATAAAGCTGTGCTTTTCCTTTTCTATGTGAGTAGTGCACAGACCATTTGATCTCATTTTTTCTCACCTTGAGAGGATTATCAGTCCCCCTTTACAGTGCTGAGTAACTCTGCACTAACAGGATTCTGCTCACTCAGAAGCCCCAATGCCAACAGGCCGCGTAACTCTGTGCTTTGATGGGCCTCATCCTTCAAGCTGCCATAAACTTCTTGCACATTTAGATCTGACATATCTGGCAAAGGTTTCATATTCAAATTGTTGTTATCCAGGCAAACTTACCCTTCTCTCCTTTTGCACCTTTTCTTCCTGGAAGGCCTATCTGACCTTTTGCTCCAGGTTCTCCAGGGATCCCTCTGTCAGTACAGATTACACCTTTGAAAAGGCAAATTTTACAGCCAGTATAAATCAGGTTGACTGTTTCCACAACTTAGGTCATGCGTCCTCCTCTCCCTTATCTTGTTATTCTCATGTGAAGAGTTATAAATGCTTTACAAGTTGTTGTTTACAGATTATACTGCAATAGACAGTATGGCTAGAGTTGATGTTGACACATTGCTTCTCGTTGCCACTACTACTTCTTTCTACTTAGAACTTTACTTTTTTTTCTAAAGGATGCAGATTTGGGTTTCCTCCTCAGTGTTTTTAACTTTAGGTTGTATATTCTTAGAGAATTTTAATGTATGTGTTACTTCTGTGGGTTTAAACCACACAGAAAACTATGAAAATCTTGAAATCTCACTGATCAAAAGCTAATAGGAAAAATATGTTTTCAATATCCCATGTAAATTTTGAAATATCTGTCAAAATGCACTTCTCACTTCTCTGTTATTTGTAGGACCAACAAAAGCAATGGTTCTAATAATCTGCAGACTTTTGTTCTTCTTATATAAATTGCTATTGAACCTACTGGGTAGTCCAGGTAACCCTTGTCTTCCTGGCTGTCCCGGTAGGCCTGGTGGTCCAGGAAATCCCGGTCTTCCTGGGATTAATTCACCTGTTCCAGGCAAACCAGGGTCCCCTTGAAAACCTTGAGGTCCTGGTGCCCCACTTACTCCTGGCAGGCCAGGCAGACCTGTGGAAAAAAAAAGGTAAACAGCCCATACAGCTTCAGAGTAATGAGAGATGTCAAAGAAGAAACTCCAGACCATTCAGGACTGTCCTGAAAAACACCTTCTATATAACAAAGGCTTAAATCCAAATCGCTATGTTTTCCAGGATCCACAAGAGGTTCCTGCTGTAGACCTTCAAATGCTTCTTTTCCTCCTTCCCTCCATTATCTCTTTTCCAGACATCCCAGTTACTCTAGCTCCTTATACAGAGCAAAGTCATCCTCAGCACTTCCCTTTATATCTTTTTGAGATGGAGAACAGAAATTTTAAGCACAGCACTCCAGAGTTTTGTCTGTGGGTTTACATGGGTTTACCATGGTAGTATTCTCCTTTGTCTTCCGTTCCATTTCTAGTCATTCCTAATGTTCTGCTTGGATCATTTTGTTTCTTTTTTCAGCTATTAAGTGCTGAGTTAATATTTTTACTGAACAGTCTGCTGTTGGTGACTTGCATCAAGCAAGAACAAAAAACAGTTTTCTTTCAGCTGCTTTCTTTCCTTCTGGTGTATAGTTCACATTTGTCCTCTACTTCTCTTACTTCTTCCGTCGTATCCTGGTCTTCCTAGAAGGCCTGAAGGACCAATTGGTCCAACTGAGCCCATTTCGCCAACAGGACCCGGAAATCCAGGATCTCCTCGTGGACCTGCAGAGAATTACAAAAACATGTGAGTTGAACACCTTATGGAATTGACAGCTTATATCTAAATTAAACTGCAACCAAAATTGTAATTTGAAAACTATACAAGAGTAAAATAGTTTATGAAACATTTTAAAATGTGTAACAATTTAATTTTAAGGTGGGAGGATTTGGTTACTTTTCTATGGATTCCAGCCCATTTCACAAGCACATTTTTAACTCTTCATCACTTTGTAGAAGTGTCTTTGTGCTATGTATTACAAAATGCTGAGAGAAATGTTTGCCCAAAATAAACACATATAGGATTTAAAATAAATATGGATTCCGTGTTATGTGCTTTGGCACACAGGAGGTCATTTCAAGATCACCTTAGTTGAAATTATCCAGATTTTTAAAAGTATATTTTCAAAATCACTAGAAACAATAAAATTTAAAATTGTAATTACATACTGATAAAGAAAACCTGAATCAGATGTAAACAGCTCCATCAAACTGGAAAAAGAAAATATTGGCAGTATTTCTGTTCTCTGTTGTGCTAAAGGCCTCTTTCTCTGAAGATAGTATCCACTCACACACCATGCACATGACTGAATGTTACTTGGGATATTAAGCATGGGGTTAAGTTATTTGTTGTATGGGCTGGAAACCACAGAAATTTGTGGAAAAAAATTAATTTATTTTAGGATGAGGCCCCTATCTAATGGGGAGGTTCTGCTGAACTGGGGTTTTGTTGTAACTTACTTCTGTGATCACAAGAAATTTCTAGTGCTGCACTAGAAATATAATTTATGATGAGTTCTCTGTTGAAATGTTCTCACAAGACAAACTCTCCCAGTATTAGATGCAAAAGCAAAACGTTCCAGGCAGCAGACCCAGCTATTCCCCACTGCTTCCTGCTGGGAAATAAGAATTTCCACACATCTTTTCACCGATTAGATGATAAAGATGGGGATAAAGGGAGCTGGGACATAAAAACCCAGCCTGAGGTTTAGGGAGGAAGGTAATAAGATTGACAGGTATTCTGCTGGGCCTGCTAGTCCCAGGATTTTGCCCCTGCTATGCAATAGGAAGCTTGATTGTAGTCTGAAATGTGTGTGTTGTGGCAATACTGAAAACAGGAATCCTAAATTACAGTGGGAAGGCAGGTGTTCTTATTTGCTGTCCATTATCCAGCACAGGCTTATTTTTCGTAGCTTTTTTGCAAATATGCTTAGGCCCAATAACGAGAGAGTCCCTCAGCTCTAGTTGTGACTGTATGCACGAGGATCTTTCACACAAACATTTAATCTGACACTTGTATGTTTAACGGAG
The DNA here is from genome assembly GCA_013397725.1 of Rhagologus leucostigma. Lineage (NCBI taxonomy): Eukaryota > Metazoa > Chordata > Aves > Passeriformes > Rhagologus > Rhagologus leucostigma. The sequence goes on from VZTD01003481.1 coordinate 4,154,852, forward strand.
TTCCAGGGACATCAGCGAGACAAGCAAACACACCAAAACGTGACCAAACACACAAACACAGCATGTGGCCACTAGGAATGTTTCAGGATTCTGTCCCCCGCACCCCGACTGACCACTTTCACACACCTTAGCAAAACAGGTCCTGCACTTTATACAGCACAAAGACAAGTCAAAAATAGATATAACCTTTTATAGGAAGCGGTGGAGTTCCAACAGCTCCAGGAGGACCTGGGAGCCCTTTTTCTCCTGGATCCCCCTGTAAGAATCCAACAATAATTTTTTTTATATGCAAATATATAGTGTTCTAGAATGTAACTGAATATTTCAACAATGGGGAGGTATGTAAGGGCGTGACACACGCCACCAAGGAAACTTGATTTTGACACTTTACAGTATTTAAAACCAAGCAAAAAGGTTTAAAATAATCATTATCTTTCAGGATACCAGTGACAACAGTAATACCTATCACACATATCTATTTGACTCTTCAGAACATGTGACTGCTGTATTTGATTTCATTCATTTATTGTAAAGATGACTCAACCACAGTGAATCAGTATCAATTTAATTGAGATACTTTAACAACCAATCTGTAATTAAAAATTACATAAATTCTATACCAGAATTAGGAAATTACTTCTATGATAGATAAGCATAAAGAAAAACAGTTTCATAGTCTAACAGCCGTTATCAATGGTAAGAGATACTCAAAGCTCTTATAAGAAGTTTAAAACATCTGCATTAGCGAAACATAAAAGTCCTTACTAATGGTGAGGAAAATCACTTCTGCTTGGAGGATTTCTAAATTAACTTGGATTTTGATACTTAGAATTGCAAGTGAAGAGGACTTTAGGGAAGTCTTTTATGTGGCAAATTGTATTAGACCTTTTGCTTTGTAGATTAGGAATCAGCCCTCCTTTTTCAGCAAATGGGAACTGAGAAAACAAGAATGTCAATGTGGGAACTGCGTAGTGAGGCTGCATTCCCAGGACTGGACTCCAGGGCCTTTTAGGACACAGACAAGGAGAACTGGGACTGCAAAACTGGATGCCCACTCTTACACAAGTGAAAACAAGGCCTCTATGCCTCTTTCTTGGCTTTAAAAAAAAAAAAAATTACTGTCTCTACAGTAATTAGACAGTTCTGTCACTGCTGCTCTTTTGATCTCTGGCCTGTTTCCTTTGACTGTATCTTGCAGAATGAAAAAATATCCTTGTGTCATCTTTGGTTCTTTTAAACAGGAACATAAATTTGTCTTCCCTAATGACACAGAAGAGCCTTCTGTGTGGCAGGAAAGAAAACGTAAATCTAGCATTTTTCCTCCTCTGATAAATTTAGAAAGGATTTTGAGATTTAAAATTAATTTAATGATGATAAATAATCAAAGATTTGTACAATAGATGTATTTGGCCCAAGTCTTATATAATTTTTGTGCTGATTTTAAAATGACACAACCAGAACACAAGAAAGAACTGAAGAGTAATGAGCCAAGGTCAAACATTTCTGTTCTTGGTATCTCAAGTGACAAATTCTGGTTGTGGTCTCTGAAAATCTGGTTTTAGGCTGTTAGGTCTAATGACCCTCTCTGGATGGCACCTGCCTATTTGCTGTGTTTTCACCGTTGGTACACTCCTACACAATGGCATATATCTGTTTGGATTATTTTGTTGACTGATACTGTTTTCTCTTCCCATAAAAACTTCAGGAGACTCAACTTGCCAACAGTTTATTAAAAAAAAAAAAGTGTTACCAGCATCCAGGCTTAGGGGTCAAAAGGTATGACAACAGTTCCTTGAAGTCCATTCTTTGCTTTTAGCAACAGTTAACATTTTTTAAAGATGAAACCTACTTTCAGTGCAACTGGGGGTTTTTTCTGAGTCTCTACACCTACCTTCTGAGCCTCTACCATTAAATCTGAATGCATCTTAGATTTTCTTTGACCACGTTTGTTTCGGAAAATTCTACACAAGGACAGGCTATTCCCAGGAGAAGTTTTAATAATATTCTTGTTCGTTCAGTGCATGTGACTTTTAGTGGATCATAAGCAACAGTTGGTGAGACCAGCTGAACAGTTGATGCAGTCTGGATAGATCTGCCCCTTTCAGGAATAATCAGATTTCTCCAATTGTTTCCCAAGCAAAACTACAGCATCTGTGCAATCACTCAGGATTTTGCATATCTGTATTAGTTAACCTTTTTTTATTAAGTTGTATCTATACTTGATTTCTTTTGCTCTGTGCATTAGCAACTGTAATTTCATCTTTCTGATTCATTACTGCAGGACTTCGAGCTTTTCCCTAGCATAACCAACCAACAATTAATTATTTTTTTGTTTACTGTTTGTAGTGTTAACTGATGGCTGTGGGCCAATCAATGGAGTCTGAGGAATGCACTATTCTGTTTATGAAATTACTTGTCTCGAGTTTGTTAATGATGCTCCAAATGAAAACAATTTGTACGTCAGGGTGAGAAGTTTTTAACAACAAAACACTTAAGATTTGATTCTACGTTTTGGGAGTATTGCAATGAATTTTCTGTTTAAATCTGACATGCAATGTTTCAGTTTAATTAGTATCTAAATGATATCACCGTGTTGTGAAGCTGATAATAGCCAAAGGGGAGGAAAAGTAATATCTGTGGGCAATTTTTCCCCCCAGGTATGACCACATAATTGAAATCTTGGCTGAAGAAGCTGGTCTAGCATTCTCCTGGCAGTCCTAACTTTGAAAGTAAGTCTGTGACTAAGCCAGATGTTTTTATTGTACTTTTACTTATTTACTGCATGTGTTTGTCATTTCTCATTTGTAAACATGCTTCTTGAAAATCTGTTTGTTGCTTTATATTTGTGTGCTTTCAACTGTGTCTTCAGCTGTATGCTACTTATGACAAGTTTGCACCAGCCACAGTTTACTTTTTTGTGTTGACACAGATTATGTAGTGTGTTCCAATCTTAACCTTTCCTTTATAACAGAGGTGATTTTTATGCAAATCTCTTGAAGAAAATTTACTGGCTTATATACAGCTTTGAAAAAAATTATTTCAGAGGGAAATAAACACTCCTTGACTTTTGTATTCCAGAATATTTAAGCCAAGTTCGTTAATGTCACAATTTCTGCAATACTGTTTTTGTCCTCTGTACTGTGGTAATAACTTTGATGAGCTTTTTCAACCTAGATGTCTCTACTGATGATTCTGTCACCCACCTTCTGCATTGCAGCATTTCACTTCTCCTCTTGCTCATACATTGCTGACCACTTGGAATCCATCCCAGGACTCCTTAGGCCTTCCCCCCTGGCTAGACTCACTGCTGTTTTACTCCCTCTAGGGTAGCATCCAGAACTGATTTTTTTCTTGAGTGTGCTTTAGCATTGTAGATTCCACAGGAAATATAATAGTTCCCTTCATTCAAGTCTTTGTTGTTATTTAGAATTACAGTATGATCCAGTAGTCAGAATTTCATTGATTCTGAAGCCTGCAGAAGAAAATTCCATAAACTTATGTCCTGAAATGTCACTAGACTGACACCTGGGTCTTCTCAAGTTGTTTTAAGCATCTCTTCCACACTTTTTTTTGTTTTCTTACATTGTTATTTACTACCATGGTGATGAGTAACTATAACCATCATGAAAACAGTAAATCTTTAAAGAAATTATGACTATATAAAGGGAAATGGCCTGATAAGTGGGTACATTTGGGAGGAAACATTGGCACAGAGGGAAGTGGGGTGTGAATATGTGGTCATTTTTTTACCTGTATGCCTGGATAGCCAGGTTGTCCAGGAAAACCAGCAAATCCTGTTTCACCCTGGAAAGGATCATGTAAATACAATTTGATTAATCTGTTAAGACATAATTAATTGAGCAAAACCCAGTAAGGCAGTCATACAGTACTGATATGTTATAATTGTGTGCACAGTTTCAGAGAATTCACTGGGTTTGTACAAGAGGTGGTGTTTCATAGACTCTCCTGTGTTAGAAAATTCACAGCACGTATTGCCAGGTTATTCAGACAGTGGTCAGCAGCTTCAGCGAAGCTGGGGCACAGAATTAGCTGGAATACATACCAGCAGACTCTGATAGACTGTCTGCTTGATACACCTTGGTTCGCTGCCTGCCGAATGACTCAAACTACTGCAGGGAAAGGAAGCTGCATATCAGCTCTCTTCTCTTTTTATGATTTCCTAATATACTCATCCAGCCAGTACTCAAACTCTTTGGGTAGACAGGAGTCAAAAACAAAGTGAAAAGTATTTTTGCAGACAAAAAAGTCACCTGGAACATAACTCTAGAGGCACATATTTATACATTAATGTGATTTATGAATAGCATGATCACTACCATAACTAGATTTGGGCAAGATATAGATCTATATACATGTATCTATTGTTCTTTATTCCAGTAAGATGTTGTAAGTTCATCAGTAAAATTTAGCAGACTTAGCATCACTGGAATTTCTCAAGCCAGAAACATGAACAAAACATGCATGCACCACAAAATTACACAATGTCACTGTAACAAACAAAGTTAACATGCTGCATAACTTTTCTATTATGCTGTATGTGTGCCCCGCTGACTCTTCCTCCTCCTTGCAACTTCAGATGCCATTAGCAAATTTCAGCCAAATTTCAAAGAGTGGCAGAAATTCAAAGACACAGAGTTCATAGAGCTTCTGTGGCAACAGGTAGCAGAAGAGAGAGGAAGGAATGCAATCTGAGCTGTGAAGTATGGGGAAATTCCAAATCTGCACAAATCCACAGAAAACAAAATCTCACTGATCCCACTGTTCAGAGAGCTGCTTATACTTTATGCCTTCATACCTTCATTCCAGGAAAACCTGCAGGTCCATAAGAACCAGGGTGACCCTAATAAAAGCAAGTAGACTGTAAGCTAAAACAGAAAAAAACTTACTCAAAATTAAACCTACTCAGAACTGCTGACAGTTTATGTTACACAGATAAATATTACTTGGGATATCTTCCAAAAACTTTGCACAGCACTGAAAATAGTTTCTATAAGAAATGAACATGAATTAGATCTATAGACCAAAGCAAGCCACTCAGGTTTTCACTTAATTTTTTTACCATATTGCTTTAAGCACAGTAGTGGAATGCTGGTCCACTTCAGCACTGTTAGGCAAATCAAGCACAAGTAAAGTTGCTGTAAAAAGCTGCCATCAACACGTATGGAGAACATTAAAATTACTGTGCTATTCCAGAGCAGCTTTGTGCAGCTCTAAATATTTAGAGGATAACCCTATAGATTTACTTTCTTTCCAAGGAAAGTTTTTATGAGCTTATGTTTAAGTCTGAGACAGGGTAAGTCCCAGGGCAAGTCTCCTAAATATTCTATACAGGAAGCATGACAGATTAGTTTAAAAAAAATCCTTAAAGTCTTTCTTGAAATTGCAAACCTAAACTGCCTAATTATAGTGAATTTGTGATAAAATGTATTGTGGAACTTTCTTACCCGCAATCCAGGGAATCCAGGAAGGCCTTTTTCACCCTTTTCTCCTCTCCCAGGTATACCCTAGAGAAGTCAAAATAGTTTTTTTAACCAAGATGCTCAGTGAAGTGTGCCATAAATTTTAATTTTTGTTCATGTTAATTCAATGATGTATACATTACATCGATGGATCTTGTTTCACTTGCGAGGCTTAGGCACTGGGGCTGACTTCACACAGCATCTCCAGTTATTTGAGGAACCTGTTCTGGTCTCTTCTCTAAGCTTCATATTCTTTCAGCAGTTGAATATGTATTTTTTTTTAAGTTCTGGGCATCATTTGAACTGCTTCAGTTGATTTCTCTGTTCCTGCTTATGACTAACAACTGCATGTATTATCGTTTACATAGACAACTAGTACTGGAGCATGCATATAAAGCCCATCTTTTTCAATGTAAATCTGATAGAAAAAGAATAGCTGTGTTCTCTTTTCCAGTGCCAAGTAACAGTGGTCTTTCTATGATGAAAAATGAACTTCTGAAAAAGTGCTAGACTTATGACTCAGAAATGTGATGTTCGTGCTTCTCCTTTCTTCTCTTCTGCTACAAAGCTGAATAAGTTTTTAACATAAACTAGAGTCATTCTTTTGTCTCCAATTATCCTCTGATTTTTTGTAATATGGTAGCTTCCTACCTGTGGATTTTCCTTCTCTGGCACATCAATGTTTAAATTGATCATGTTGACAGAAAGAAAAGAAAATGTAGAATAGAAAGTAAAGAGCAACTCTTTCTCCAAGCAGGTGGCTCTGCCTTCTCTACCCTTGGGGATATCCACAATGTGAAGTTAAAGTCTTTCCCCAACCTACTGTGGTAAATATACATCATGCTCCATTAAGAACATTCAGATCATCTCTGTTTCTCTTCTTGAAAAATAATCTGTGCTTGTATTTTCTTCACTGTTCCAATCCATTATGCCAACAGCCCAACTGGAAACAACACTGACCTTTTGCTACCAGGCAACACTCAATAGGTATGTATAAAACAGACTCGGAAAGATTTTCCCAACGGTTTTGAAATATTTTTGCTTTCACACCAATTTAGGTGGTGATTAAATTTCACAGCAAAAAATGCTGCGCTTTAGAAGTTTAACATAATAACCACAGAAGGACTTTGCCAGCACCACGGAAAAAAAAAGTCCCCTTACTTACTTTGGGTCCACGTGGCCCTCTGTATCCTGTTACCCCAGGTAATCCTTTTTGGCCCTACATATAAAAGGAAAGTTTTTGTGTATATTAATATGCAGGATATGCCTATGTGCTGGTTAGCTTTTTTAAAGTCCTGGTCTGAATTAGAATTGTTAAACAGTATTTTTTTAAGCACTGGGTGTGTTTCTCTAGGGGTCCTAGACAACAAGAAAAGCAAGAAAAACAATTATGTACTTATCTTTATTTCTGTTAATGCTGTCAAACCAGCATAATGACTGTGGAGGGAGATACATATATCTTTTCACTTGCAAGGACCTGCTGGTCAGGGCTTTGTTCCTACAAACGTGCATGACAGTAGTTCTTTTTTTAATTTGCTGCTCTTCTTGGTTTGATATAACTATTCACAAGCATAAATCTAAACTTTTGAGCACAGCCCCAGTCTGAATGGGGTGCATGCTGCTTATGCGGCCATGACTGTGTCATGTGTTGTACAGCAGCAAATGTCCCATTTCCCAGTAACGTGGGGAGTTTATGGAGGTTCTTTTGGTCCTTTCTCTCTTCTTCGTACACCTGTATAGCAACCATTTGCATGATCAAAGCCCAAGACCCAACACGTGAAATCTACTGGTTCCCTGAGTTGAGGCTGCAGGAGCTGGAAGTGCCAACTTCATCTTTTCAGTTGTGTATTCGAGGAAATCAGACTTGAGGACACAGAGGCTCCAATATGGGCTCTGTAACGCAGTTTTTGTTAAAAAATAACAAGAAGTACAAACATGCTAATGTTCTAAGCCACCCAGCTGTGGCTGTAGTAGGTGTGATGTTGAAGAAGTACAGGTTGTCCAGGAAAGTTGTGGATGCCCCATTCTTAGAAGTGTTCAAGGCCAGGTTGGATGAGGCTTTGAGCAACCTGGTCTAGTGGAAGGGTGTCTCAGCCCATGGCAAAAGGACTTGGACTAGCTGATATTTAAGGGCTCTTTCAACACAAACCATTCTATGATTCTGTGATTATAAAACTTGCAATAAAAATTGACAACAAAATCACACTTAATTTTCATAATAAAAAGAGCGCCCTAGAAGGGTTAGGGTTAGTTCAACTGTGAATTGGAGTACAGTTGCCAGTGATGTGCAAAATTTAAAGTATTAGTGAAGAGCCACCAAAGAGATTCAATAGCACAGTAATCAAATTTGCCAAGATGACTGAAATACAATTTGCTAATGACAAAAAGTGAAGAAAACCAAAGCAAGGACAGTATTTCCTTTCTGCATCGAGATGCTCTTCCCTTCAGGACATGAGCTAAAGTACACACGGAGTGTCCTCTCCTGAAAGCTTGTAGGAAGGAACACAAGATTCTGCTGCAGCTGGTGTTTTCTTACAGAAAGATAGGTTTGTCTTATGCCATCCTTGCATAAATTACATCACAGAATTGTACCTGCCAAGTTGAGCACTGTTAAATACGATGACAAATTAACACCTTTTGTCCTTTGAACAGCTGAGCTCCAGGAGGTCCAACTAACAGTGGTGACCCAGGCAGCCCAGGTAGTCCGATGTTGCCCTGTGGAAGCCAAAGGAACAGCAGAGATGTTCTGTTCCAAGCAGTGTTTCAGTGACACAGCTTGTTTTCCTGTTGTACTATAGCACTGTGTATTTCTGTACTCACTGAAAATGTACTAATTACCTGCAGATAAAGGTTTGCACTGAGATCTGTAAACCTCTTTAACATCTGCCCAGAGAGTAAAGTTGGCAATCTAATCTCCTTTTCTCCTGAGTCATTAAAAATAATGTTACAGCTAAGGAAATAAATGAGAACTCCTGGCTCCAGCTCCAAATCTGCTGTGGAGATAGTAGTTACAGGACTGTCAAATGTCTTATGTGTACATACAGTCTCTCATATTCCAAACTACTGATTTGCTATGGAAAGTTGTATATATTAGACACCTGCACAAATTTTAAAAACTGATTGGACAAATTCATAGAAGAAAAATCAAATATTCCACGCTGGTTCTATATATCCTGAGTAGGCTAATATAGGTGGAGAGTGGTAGAGGAACTATTATGATGTGCTTGTCCTTTTCTTACACCCTTTCCTTGACATCTGTTCTGGGCTTAGCAAGAGATGAGATTCAGGGACTGATCTGGTCCAGCCCCTGTCACTCAGTAATCACAAATACTGTTGTGATGACCTAGGCAGTATCTGTCCAGAATGTATGTAAATGCTAACTAGCATTGATTGTTGCTTTTCAAAATCTTCAGAATATGCCTGATTCCTGCATACAGCTCACTAAAGGAATCATTTCTGCTCAAATTAATTGATTCATTAACTTGTATTACTACTTCTGTTCTAACACAATTAGCAGGAGACAAAGCCAAAAATGAATGGGTTCCAGGGAACCCAACAAGACTACATTATTGTTGTAATTCTACAGCAATAATATATTTAATAGTATTTGTTTTCTTACCTGCTCCCCCTTTTGTCCATCCACTCCAATCCCTGGATTTCCCTAATTGATAAAGAATGTACACACTTTCAGCACGATCAGAAAATACTAACATTAGAGTTTAGTCAAGAAACATTTTCGAAAAACTTGATAACAAATAAATACAAGGAACATTTCAAGTAGTTGTATAAATTATTATTTCACTAACAACTTCAGAAGTCATTACCTACCTGTTCACCTGGCAAACCAGGGTAACCTGGAATACCCTTTAAAAGAGAATGAAGACAAGTTAATATGTGTGATTTAGAGACAGCTTGTTTTGAAATTTCCTCTTGCCTGTAGGACTTAGAGGCAGAATTTTCTCTTGGGGTGTAGCTATTCCAAAGTGCAATTTACTTCACTTGGTCACTACTTTCAGGAGGGCTGAACTCTGGTTTCTCCCTTTCCTGTCTCCCACAGGTGGTCTTGGGAAAAGGGATTAAGGAGAGAGCACTAGGAGCATTTCTCCATGACCACAGACTGCCAGGATGAAACGTGTTCACGCAGACACGGGAAGGAACAACATATTCCTCAACTTCCAAACTCATAAGGTAAAGCAAACATCTATCTTATCACCTGCCTCAAAAGTTACTTTTAAGCTTTGATTCACATTAAGAAAAGTTCTAAAATGGGTAGACAAGAATGAATGCATATCCTAAGGCAAGGCTGTATAACTGTGGTGATCTTACAGGCAAGCCTGGATGGCCTGGGTATCCAGATGGGCCCGTTGCACCTCTTGACCCTCTAGGACCCTGGAAAAGATGGCAAAAGGTCTTTTTGTGAACATAGCAAGAACTTGCCCTTTTCTGCACAAAACCAGCCCCTCCGCAATGCCTCCATTACTTGGACTCAGCCTACTGGCCACTGGATTCCACCCAGAATCTTACACCAGCTTACACCATGCCTGAAACCTCTGTGACTAGAGCAACCCAGCACCAGTTTCTGGGTAATACTGGACAAGGCACAGTTACACATAATTAATGCATTGAGAGTATACTTTGTCAGCAATTGTGCTACAGTGTGGGGACTTGATACAGTTCTTCAGTGAACACCTTTTTGAAGGGCATAACAAGAGGAACCCAAACCCATAAAGAGTGTGATTCAGCAACAAAATTAAACTCTCTCTTCTTCTTGCATGTTCTTATGGCCAGAATATGGCAGAGTGCTACATGTTCTTGGGAGATCCATCACATACTGTAGAAGAAGGTGTCACATCTTGAATTACACAGAGAAAATATTCTCTGAGTACCAGGGCATCAGCTGCTCCACACACACAGCTAATGCTGGTGAGGACAGATCTGTTTCTGCTCCTTTTCAGCCAGCATGAACTGGCCATGGGAACAGACTATACAGACTTAATGTTTCTTAGACTTTGTTCTGGAATTTTGCTATTTAAGGCAGGCAGGGAGAAACACCAATATTTCTTACCACACTAAGGAGAAAAAAATTGAGAGATCTTCAAGACAAAAAGCAGGTACAGAACCCACTGACTGTACTTACGGGCATGCCAGGTGGTCCAGGATCACCTCTCTCTCCCTGTAATGACAATCATTTAGCAAATGAACCAGCTCAAGCTTTCTTGTGGGTATTTTCTAACTTTACAGATATTAAGATCCCGAACGATCTGTTACAGTTGTATATATGTTTTTAATTTCTTTTTTTTTTTGCACCAAGTTTTATTAACTAGTGTGGAGTAATAGAACAATTACATTTACCATACATGTTCTCCTACAACAGATGATTTTTTCACAATCAGATACTTACTGGAGGTCCTTTCCCAAAATGTGAAATATACACTGAATTTCCTTTTTCTCCTTTTTGCCCCGGACTTCCCTTTAAAGAAAAAGAGTCTTTTAAAACATGATCCACTTACTGATATCCTACATTCCCATGGAGACAGTATGATAACTTCTCAGGCTATGAGTTTCTGGTGCCCCTACATCACCAGGTAATCCACTAGGATCATGAATGATCATTTTATCTAACAAAACCTTCTGTACAGTTGAGCAAACCAGCTCCCCACATCTTCTGGACTCCTGCTCTGTTAAGGTGCTCCTTAGCACTTGGGTCCTTCAGTTTTCTACAATCTTCACAAATCTTGCCTTTACTATCAGTATGCCTTCTTTTTCTTTCAGGGAGGCAGTGGCTTTAAGTACTAACACTCTGCCTTCTGTAGAAGTTCACTTTGTGATTCAGAAGAATTTAGAGTGATACGGCATACAGTAAAAAAAAGCAAAGTATGGACTGTATTAAATGCATGATATTCAATATTTCCATCTATTAGGAAACTTGTTTCAGTCTATAAAAAAAATCTGATACCTAAGAGCCTCAGATTTTAAAAACTAAGTTCCCATGGTACTTGCTGTGGGGTCCTTTATAAAACTCTGCTAGTTGTAGCACCCTCAAAGACTCAATCTGACTTAGCAGGAACAGATTATTTCTTTTGCAAAATTTAATTGTAATGCTCAATTTACTGTTAAGAGCATGATATGTACATATCTGAAGAACAGATATATAAAGACATTATTTCTGAAGTCTTTCCATTTGAAATCCAAGTACAGTGGATATAATTTAACTAAGTTAACCACTGACTATTGAGTTCAATAAAATGGGACACTGCCAACCACTTTAAAACTGTACTGGTACAGTGTTCATGATATCATAAACCGGCTGTCCAAATCCTGCAGTCAGAATGAAACAGGAAAGGTATTTCTCCCTGGAATGGTACAATAAAAGGAAGAATTACAGCTGCCTGCAGCTGGATATAGCTACAGTAGATTGGATACAGATTACAGGTAAACAACAGCTGCTAGGGAACACATTAAACAAATCAGAAGTTGTATTTATCTTTAGTTCTTTTACATATGGTCTCTTTCATAATAAAATATCTTAGTTAGATTCGGTTTGTTATCATCTATATGACTTAGGTAAGGCCTTACAAATAGAAATTACTTTCTTTATTTTCCAACAAGGTAAATGAAGTAAAGCCAATGAATATGTACATGGTGTTAAATAAAATTATACACCACAATGTTATAAATAAGAATAAGATAAAAATGTTGGCTGTAAAGTACAGTCAAGTTAGTATCTGGTGCAACAAATTGATTTTAAAATAGGCAATCTGCATAGAGAGGTTGGAAGAGCATTCTTGCACACAAGAAAATATGGTTACTATGTGTTGTTTTTCTGGGTAGCTAAATTAATTTGCACTGGAATTTTAGTATGCATATCCAAGGCTACATGCCTATTGTGTCTCCCTGTTTTTGTAGGTTGCAAATACTTTTCTAGGCCTGCCAAAGAGCATGCTCCTGAAATTGGTAGGATTTATGCTGTAATTTGTCCCATGTCTCATTTTTCCTATATGTCATTTGGCTCATTACATAAAGTAAAACTATTTTGAAAGCCATAGTAAGTAAGAAAATACAGGTGAAATTAGAGTTTCAGCAGAAGTAATGACTTTCTTTCAGAGGTATAACAAATGAGGTTATTAGTAAGCTTTTTATCATGTCGTGTATTTTATAGCATTTATTACAAGTCCAAGACTGAAACTGTATTTTATTCTAATTGCAATTATCTTTAATCATTACACTCTGGCACCCTCTCCACATTTTTCTAATTCCTGAATTCAGTATTTTATTTAGCTCTCACTAAACACATTTGATTTTTCATGTAAAGTTAAGTTGTTTCTATTGTTTTACTTAGAAAATTTCAGGGAAGCTGTTAGACCAACTCATCAGCTCTTATTCATTCAGAACTAAAACTTTTTTCCACAAGAAGTCAAAGACTGGTGACTAGATCTGTTCAGCAAAATTTCTTTGGAGCTAATTTATATCCCTTACTGACATCAATCTTTTTATCTGCAGTAGTCAAGTACTGCTAACACAGCTACTTAAACATTTTTAAAGTGCCTTCCATTTTAACAGCAAAAGTAAACAAATACTAAAGTGCTAACCTCAAACATTTTAACTGTGAAATGATCTCTGCATATACAGATATATACCCACGCAAGACTAGGAGTGCACAGAGCACATATGTGTAAAAAAGTGGTACAAAATCTTAGAGTGTAACAGGCTTGTTAAACCTTCCACTTACTTTTAAGTCATCTCATGTATGTCCCTACTAGTAAAGCTTTTGAGAAATTTCAAGTACTGATGAATGGTATGGTGGTTTCAAGCTACTCCTTCTCAGCTGGTATGGTTACATTCTGGGGAAGCAAGTCAGAATTTAACTCTTAAGGCGGCCACGTGTACTTCAAGGAAATAGGAGCTTATTTCACATTCAAGCTTAATCTGTTAAGGCACTGTGTTTCACTCCCATTAACCTGAGTAAGAATGCCTGGGAATTCCCTGTGCAGCACTGTAAAGCTGATGCCATAGCCCAAGAGTCATTTTAAGAGCTGTTAGCTTGGAGAGGAAATGCACGTGTACAGTGGGAATGGCTTTCACATACATAAGGACCTCTTGGTCCTATATAACCGTTTTCGCCTGGAAATCCTGGGTCTCCCCTTGAGCCATTGCAGCCGTCCAAGCCATGTTTGCCTCTGGGTCCTTCCCTTCCTGGGAGTCCCTGAAAGACAGTTTAATATTGAGTAGAAATACACCATGATTAATGGGGAATTACTGTTTAAATTAACAGAACAGTTCAGAAACAAATATATCTCAGATGTGAATCAGATGACACCTTACAGTGGTCCTGGTTTCATACTCTTTTGCATTAGAAATGTTTTCTCTTCTGAATACAATTTTTTGTGGTGTAGAACAAATGATGTAAGTGTTTTGTTTATTTGGGTTTTTTGATGCATAGCAAGTCTAACAGGGACAACACTGGTTAAGAGGACCAGACTGTGTTTTTCACTTGAGTGAAAAAGTAATGTTCTGTCTTCTCAGAGAATACAGACTCTCTGCTCTCTAGCTATAGTCTTTCTTGTGGCTGTAAAGCTGAAAAAAACCCACAAAAGTCATCTCAAGCAGCCTCACGTTTTTAAATTGTTAGGATAAAACAAGGAAGAACAGGACAGCTTGACTCAGGCACACAATAATCACAGGGACTGATTTTTCTAACCTAGCAAGAACTAACTAGTGTCTAGATAAGGATTAGTTCTAGTAAAAATTAGGAACTGGGCAATGAAAACAATGAGATTTTTCTTAGAATGATATTCCTCTTGGAGAAAAAAACTATTTTTCACAGAATTAACTATTTTTGTAAGGAAAAAATATTAATTTTGACCCAAAATTATTTTTTGGGGGGGGAATCTGAAAAATCATCAAGAAAGTATCCTGGTCATTTGCCTGAAATGCTTTTGTCAGTTCTGCCTTCTTCCTGCCTGTAAATTCTTCATTCTAAGTTGTGGACACTGTTTTTAAAATAACATTTTTCGCAAAAAGAATATACATTTCTTGGGAACACTTCTTTTTTGTGCCAAATTTTGGCCTTGTGACCTCTACATTATTTAGACATTTTGGCAACAGTCCCACTGTCAAATGTGGACAGCTGACAAGCAGATGCTACAACACCCACTCAGCTCTTGGTTCTGTTTTCACTTTCAAAATTCAATGTTTTAACTTTGTTTGATCCATATGAAACTAGTAACATCACAGGAATTCAGTTCTAGTAGAGTATTTTGAAAAATGCTGTAACTAAGATATTATTTCACCAATTTCACGCTGAAGAAGACATTCATCAAAATACATAATCACATGCTTATAAAGATATATTTAAGACCCACTTTGCTTATTCAGTCTTTATTCAGGTTAAAATTACTGGACTCAGTGGTTGGGGTTTTCCTGCAAAAGGACTACAAGCAAAAATCAGAACGTTTGAACAAAAACCAGTGCATCATTTGAGATATTTTCAGAGATGTTAAGAATGTACCAAGGAGACTACAGTCTGCTAGAGAGCCTAAGAAATACACTGCTTTTAAGCCTAGCTCTGACACATTCTACATGGCCATGGGTAGTCTCTGCCTTCACTGCCCCACTCCTGCATAAAAATTCTGTACTCACCTCATTGGGATTTGGTGGCATTTGTTATCAATAGTAAACACAGTTGAAGTTAACCTAGTTATTTTACATTTTTGCAAAACATGTAACTCTGTGAGAGAAACGATATCAATAAGTATAAAGCCAAACAATTTAGTGAGTGTATTATTCTGCTATGAATTTATAGGAACTGTAATTTTTATAAAGAAATATTTGTTTAATACGTACAGGAACACCATCTAAACCAGGAAATCCTGGGACTCCAGTTGGGCCCTAAAAACAGGTGATATGAAAAAAGAAAGTTGATGAGGTCATTAACTCTTAAAAAGAATGAAAAACAAGAATATGTGGTACTATATAGCAAGAAACAAAAAACAGTCTTGTTTGAAATATGAGTCAAAAGCCATAATTTTCAGAAATTAAGTATCTGAAAAAAACTTCTATGGGCTTGGCAGAAGACTAGTATAGGACAAATGTCTAATACTCTATAGCCATACATTCTCCAAAGATTATAAAATGACAGAGAAGAGGAAGTTGCCTGTAACTTACAAAATATTTCTGTACATAATTTCACAATCCTGCTCCTGTTTTGATAATACCAGCAGCACAGTTTTTGCTTACAGGATTTACATTTCAGGTGTGCTAGATACTGACATTAGTGATTACACTCATTCTCTGAGATCAGTCAAATTAGACCATTAAAACTAATATATGAAGTACCAAGACTCAGGGATTTTACAGATATGAAAGATATGAATCTGAACTGCAGTTGATACTCTCTTAAGTGGTAATAAAATTCTGTTTAGTGCAGCGCTTTTAAAAGCACCATACTGCTCCCTCCAGCTCCACATTTCTACACTTTCGTTGAGGTTAAGGAGGATGACACGGTATGTGACAATCAGAGTCTGTCTGTTCATCTTATTTTATGCCTTCTGACAATTCTAATTTTGCAATCCACAGCAAAAAATCTCCTGAAATATTTTTTCAAGAATTAATTTTCTGTAATTAACTTCTGTGAGAATTTTGTGTGAGCGAGAGTACAGTTTGGCAAACGCTTTTTTGGTCATTCAGGTTCTGTTTCACTTATCAACATTTAACATTACATACTGTATACGCCTAAAAAAACTGTTTGTGATGTTTCCTACCTTATCACCTTTTTCTCCAGCTGGTCCAGGCTGCCCATTCTCACCTCTCTGCCCTTTCTCCCCTGGCAGACCAGCTGGTCCTGTAGATCCCAAGGGCCCAATTGGACCTTGAGCTCCCAGCTCACCAGGCTGACCCTGAAAAGAGTCCAAAGAAGTGAATGACTACTGCTGTAAACCCCAATTTAAATAAATTGATTTAAAATTTAAATTTAATAAATTTATTTAAAACAATTCAGAGACAATGTATAAATAGTCACGATTCAAAACAGCTGCTGGACAGCCTGCAGAACTGTCCCGTGCGTTAGGTGCTTAGGAATACAACCTTCAAGTTTAACAACTTGCTCAAGGAGATAATTTCTTTTCACCTTCATCAGATCTCCAAGACCATCTCTCTGAGATGCCTGGGATAAACTGCAAGCCTTCCTGGCTCCACCAAAATAAGTATCACCTTTTGCAAGCCTAGGACTCCAATGAGCCTTGTGTTTTCCCACCAGAAAAATGAGGACTCATTTTAGACAAAGAGACTTTGAACACAATTAGAACAAATCAAGAGAGTTCCCTCTTTCAGGTCACAATATGCCAGTTATGTTAAGTTTTTCTAGCTCCCATGTTTCATAATCCCTCTCATATCTTAGTGACTCATTTAAAACTTGTGAAGTTTCCTGGAGAAAAAAATAATAGTTATTAGCCAACATATTTACAGAAAGTATCAATTTTAATAGATTGTGTTAAAATGGGTTGGGAGGTTGAAGAATGTAACTTGTCTGTAAAAGGCTCTAAATTGAGTATTTGTACCTTCATTACCATACAGACAATCTCCATGGATTTCTATTAACTTTTCCAATGTAATATATATCCTCCAGAAGCAAAATTACTTCCCATGCCAAGTGGATTTTTCAGTTTACAGCACTGTGGTGGAGTTGTTTTGGATTTGTTGCAGTTTTTGTTCTGTGCTGCTAAACAACTATGCAATCATAGCTCCAAACTGCTGTATAAAGCAAGCTTTCTAATCACGCTTCCCATGTGAGCTGTCTACACTTCCACCCTACAAAAATCTATGTATTTATCGGAATTTATTTCTCTTACTCATCTTTTTTGTTTTATATCATTATCCTTGTTTACCTATAACTTGTTCTCTTTCCAAACTGAAAACTTTTTTGCTTTCTTTCCAGACTTCATTCATTAATTCTAATAAATTATTATAACTATAATTAATTATATTAGTTACATATTATATAGAATCAATACATAGTTAATAATTTACTGTAGTATAGAATTAATTATTATAATTAATTATAATACCGTATTTTAAAAGAGAGCAAAATGGAGCCCCATGCATTCCTGAGAAAACCATATGGCTTTAGGACCACTTGAGGGCAGTAAAAGATACTTCAGTATTTACAGAAATAAAAGACTGTATCTGTATTTCTATGAATGGATTGAAGGGAAAAAAAAGACGGAAATGAAAGACGATTGTAAGAAGTTACGTAGCTTCAGGAACAAAAGAACTGAATGCTTGCTTCTCAGTGTAAACATTTCAGCAGGCTGAATCTGTCTGGACAAAATCTTACCTTGTGAATTGCATGAAGAGACCTAAGCCTCTTTTTATTTATTTTCTAATTGTCTTTTTAAAATCCGTGTGGTTTGACAGTTGGACAAGAAACAAAAACATGAGTGGTATGCATCATTCAATCAAATCAGCAAAGCAACAGAGAAGGTAATTTACTACATGTTTGGACAGGAACGTACTGTAGGTTTATGCCACAGTGGAAGTAGGACTGGATGACCAATGGCCCTTAAACTATGAACAGGAACTTAGTCCAGAGGCTAGGAACAGAAGTCCTACACTTAGAAGTAAGGACTACCTGAAAAAAGAATCCTCATATGACTCATGTTCCATTTATCTTTACTTGCTCCTCTCACTTCAACCTTGATCCTGCTACCAGAGAAGTTACTGGCAAAAATTCCAGGGCAGAATCAGCATGTCTTCACTAACAGTTACAATTTTCATGCTTTTTTTTTCAGAATTTCAGCAGTGTAAATCTTTATGCAAATTAAGGGCCCCTGGTATTAAAAGCTGATGATTCTGCATCCTTATTAACAGTGAATGGACAGTCGGGATTCTGGGTGTTGAGTGTTTGCTTGCATGAACAGTTGCAGCCTGTCTACTGGCAGTGCCTTGCATGTTCTCTGTTAGAATGAATTTATTAATTGAAGTACTTTTAAGGCAGCTATTATGCCCTTTAAATACTTGACTGAAAAAAAGAATTGGACAACCATTTTAATTAAAGAATCATTTTGAGTACAAGTGAAATGAATCAGACCAATAATATAATAATATACAACTGTTTGAACCATTAACTTTATTGGAAGTCGTATGGCTTTTTAGCACTCTAAACTAGCTATTACCTTGCAAAATGCATCGTTCACCAACAGGAAAAGAAAAGCATAAGATGTTTTGCACTAATTTTTTAATGTCTTTGTCTTTTAATGCACTTTGCTGACAACAGATTTCTGCACCAACTTGAGTATTTTTAATTAATAGTGTATATGCTCTGCATTCAAGAGTTCAAAGAGAAAATTTTCAAAACATGTTATATCCTTTGGACAGTTAAGAAACATGATTTTTATTGCACTCAGAAAAAAAAGCTGAGACACTGTAGGCATTCTATGGTAGTTATTATAATTAAGAAATAAACACTTCCAGGACATGTAGACCTTTAGGTTGATAAAATGTCTTCATTTGCTGCTACCCTGTGAATTTAATTGATTCCATGGTCTTCAGTAGAAGGTAGTGAAGTCATAGAAGAGAGTCACTGAATTCAGAATTCACAATGCGTTTGGCAGCTGATACAACTTTAGCATGCCATGTGAAGCTGATGGATTCTCTCTCTTTCTTTCAGCTCAAAGACTGATAATGACTGGGAGCTTTGTTAAGACCAAACTGATACCATGCCATAACATCTATTATCACATCTATTATTTGTGCCCATCCAATGTGACTACCACAGCATTACAGTCTCAGGACAGCTGTAAAAATAAAGAGGATGAAGGTAGTCATGCTCATGTGGAAATGACAAATTAGCTCAGATAAAATGAACAGAATATTATGGCTGCTCTGCCATCTGATGCCAATAAATTCCTCTAGGTTTTCAGTGCCTTGTTAATTGTCTAGGTCAGGAAGTACCCATGCCAAGACTACAGTCTGTTATTTTAGCATATCCTGGGCTTGACCTGCAGTAAGAAATTGACATTAGGCAAAACAAGGCTATATTTTTTTTTAATTAACTATGCTTCCCAGGACTAAGACTGCAAATACTTCAGAATCATGCAACAAAACATTAATACTGTTTGGAAAAGGCAATGGCCAAGGTTATCTGGAATTAATTTTTTTTGATGCCTGAGACTGAAGAGTACCTGATTTTCAGAGTGCCTTGAGCACTTTACTGTCTCAAGCACAATGTTTTAAAGGAGTCTTAATTGGAAATAAAAAAACCTTCATGCTACTTGCGTGAATTCTGTCTTGCTTCTTATTATCAATAAAGTCAAGCCCAGTTACTGCCTTCAATTAGGGCAGTGTCCTATGTTACAGGCTATGGAGATATACCAGTGATATGTGAAATGCACTTACCTTCTGTTCATAAGAACAAAAGTGAAAATGCCCAGCAACTCCACACGGATTGTAGGCAAATAATACAGCAACCCTTTCCACTGTGCACTGGACTCTGGCTTGTAACCAGTCTTTTTCATTTCACCAGGAGCAGAACAGAGCAAGGAAGGAGAGTAAAGCAGTCTGTGGGCAAGAGAGGAGTGCTCACAAAGGCATTTGGAGAGATGTTTTATTTTGTAATTTGCTTGGTGAGGTGGGGGCATCTGCTGCTACTCTAAGCTCCACCCATGTCCTCTCCCCTTTTGGAAGAGCTGGTCAATTACACAGCAAAGCCACAGCTTCCAGGGCTTGGAGGGGTGTCCATTCTGGGAAGATTCTACTCCTCACTGTGTAAGACTGGGACCAAGCTCATTTTCACTGTAAGTCAAGGCTCAAAAAACCCCAAAACAAACCCTCTTCTAAATATAAACTTGATTAAGATGAGATAAATCTGAGAAATCACACAATTTGGCATTAAATCTCTTCTGCTTAATAGACCAAATTAGATAATTTCTTTTTCATAGATTTTTAGCCAAGTAAATGCAATAATAATACTTAGAGCTTGACTTTTCATCGAATGGTTTGGGGTGGAAGGGATCTTAAAAATCAAGTAGTTCCAAACCCCCTGCCCACTAGACCAGGTCAATCAAAACCCCATTGAACCTGGCCTTGAACACTTCCACGGATGGGGCAGCCACAGCTTCTGTGCCAGGGCACCACCACCATCACAGTAAAGAATTTCTTTCTCATATCTAATCTAAACCTAATCTCTTTCAGCCTGAAGCCACTATCCCTTGTCCTGTCACTACAGGCCCTGGAAAACAGTCTGTCTCCATCTTTCTTGTAAAGGACATCTTAACCATGCTGTAAACTATTGGAAAATTTGGCAACATTTCATCATATTTTTCAATGATATAATATGCTACAGGAACAAAATACCTGATGATGCAGCTTAGTATTCACAGTGATACTTCACAGAAGCAAGACAAATCACAATGAAGTGCTGAAAACATTATTCACAATGTATACTTGAGTTTGTGTTTTAACCCTGTGGGACTATGAAAAACTATCCAATAAGCCAGTGGGTGTCACTATTGTGTTAAACAAACTCAACAAATCATAGTTGAGTACTGAAACTCTTAACTGCTAATGGCTGAAAGCAGAGAGCTACAAATAGAGCATTGTAGACCAAAAGTAATTAACATCAGATTAGCTAATAAAATAAAATTGAGTTTTGCTCTGAACCGTTTTATTAAAACAAGTCACTGATTGACAATTTTTGGTTGATTCAAATCTGTAAAAAAGAATGGTTTTGTAGAGTTTTATCTTGCTTGATGTGGAAAAGCTTGGCAATCTGCAGCAACTGAGAAAAAACACCATCTTCAGTATGGTAGGACAGGGGAACCAAAAGTATTAAGAGAAGAAAGATGCTCAAGAACAAAAGGAGGGATAATTTAACGAGATCAAAACTTTTGAAAAATTTGAAAAATGTCTAATATGAAAAATAATAATTTACAGATGCTGTAGCTGGGCATCGTATAT
The DNA here is from genome assembly GCA_013397725.1 of Rhagologus leucostigma. NCBI lineage: Eukaryota > Metazoa > Chordata > Aves > Passeriformes > Rhagologus > Rhagologus leucostigma. The sequence goes on from VZTD01003481.1 coordinate 4,176,283, forward strand.
GAAGAACAACCTCAAAGAGACCTTACAGTGATTGGTGTCATTCTCCTTACAGACTGGAGTGGTTCTGTTCCTATTCCACATTCTGGTAAGTAGGATCCATTCCCTACCTGTTCAAATCCTAACTTCTGGAGTCAGAGAACTGCCTATTCCTCGGGCCAGTTACAAAAAAAAAAAGTGTGGTCTGCTTCAGATGTAGATTTAGGGGTCTCATTTCTCTGGGTCTGTTTTACAGAAAAACAGACTATGGTTCTCAGTGAATGTAAGTGAAATGAGAAAGAAATGTTACAGAATTGTATAACTGGTCTCAGGAATCTTCTGCTTTAAAACTTACAGCTAATGTACTGGGAAAAAATTGTCAACAGGTAGGAGGCAAATAATGGGAGAAATCTGGATTTCCTCAGATGCTAGTGTACATAAATCTCTGACAGTGGATTTGAGACCAAGTAGAAGGATTTTATATATTTATTTCCTCAGTGTGCAACTTGAAAATTCAAATACAAGTACTGGATATTACATGTGAATGACAGACTGCCACTGCATACTGATGTGCAGAAAAAGTGTGGTTTAATATATGCCTCTTACTCCCCAAAACAGGCAGAATTTGCACAATTTTCACAGTTAGAGCATTTAAAATATGTTTACACTGTGCTGTAAATTGAACTCAGATAACCCATGGAACCTACTAAAGGAATTTGGCAACTCACAAGATCTACTGGGGTGATGTTACAAGAGAAGCAGTGCCAGGGGACTGACTTACTCACAGGTAACTTTCTTCATTCTTACCCCAGGGCAGTGCATTCTTGCCCTGCAGTGACTGACTGATATCAGCTGACTTCCTAACTTACCTGGGACACCCAAGTGACTCAGCATCTCTTGTGAATGCTTACCCCTTATATCTGAAATGTCAGAAAGTGTAAAACCCTCCTCTTGGATTTCTGTTTGCTGCATTCTCCCCTACACTAGGATGAAAATAAGCCTCTTGCTTCATCTGCAAAAGAACGAACATTGGTCCTGCTGAGTTATATTTATTATTCACTTTGATCCAGGCATTTCACATGATCCCATAGAAGCCAGATCAGGTTGGGTCATGAATAGATGCTTGCTTCCCAAATCTACTTAACTAAAAACAAAGCCAATGGAATTGAATAGGATCAAACTCTGGGGTCAGCACAGGACAGGTTTACAATCGGTCAGTGCTAACTGCAAACATTTTTTTTAACTATCTAAATTCTATTAGAGCAGCCAGAATTTTTGGAAGCCTGTGATCTAACACTGCAGGAGTTTTCTAGGAAACAACTTTCCAGTGCAGAAAAAGAGGATGAAATGGTGGAAAGGTTTTACTACATCTTTAATGAAAATTGAAATCACAGACATTATGATTTTTATATACTTTTTATCTACTTTCTATATAACCATTTTTATGGGTTTTTTAATATACTTTTTTTACCAAAAAGGAAGAGGGGAAAAAATAATCTAAAAAGTCATGTAGAACACTTACTGGCATATATACTTTCACTAATGATGTTTTGCCTCATTTATCTGTTCTACAGTTCTGAAATGTCTAGGTATGGTACCACACAGTATGGGCAAAGAGATTTAGCAGCACATTTTAATGGTGTCCTATGGAAAAAAGAGTCAAGTTGTGACATAAGACCAAAAGATAAACAGTATAATGTAAGACTAACTCCAGCACGACTGTAATCCCAAGTGAACCGAAGTCAGAATTTCACTGTGATGTGGACAATTGTAATGATATACTACTAGCAGTAGTGACTAAAATGTTTTTCAGACAGCGATTTCTTGCTAATGAATAGGAGTACAAATCTATTTATTGCACAGAGTTATATATGGTTGAGAGAATTAAAAAGGACAGGTACACAAGCTCTTCTAAAACCCAGTAGAGCAACTGATGCATAGCTATAATGATTTTATTTAAATATTAAATGAAACTTCAGCTATTTGCTTCTACTTTTCTTTCAGGTTGCCCAGTATCAATACATTCAAGTATGGCCATGGCAGTTTCGTTTTCTTATTCCCATAGTCAGCTTTTCTCTAGCTAAAACTTCAATTATCATTATCTTTTCCACTTATAATGAAGAAGGCTTTTGATGTTGAAAGTTAAAATATTTTCAAATGGGCAAATAGAAGGCAAAGTCTTAATACCAAAAGTTCTGAATATTTAGGCTTGTGTACTGTACAATGCCAAAGGCTTTTAATGATCATTTATTTCTTACACTTTCAAGACAGGATTGAGGAAGATGAAAAACTCTGAGGAACCAGCCTCAGAGCAAGATTCAGACAGAAAAGCAGATAAAGCAGATGTTTTGCATTCTAGGAAGCTAACAATAAGATAAACAAATCTTTTATTTTGTAATGAGTAGTCTCCACAAAAGCTTGGAGAGCAAAGTTAGTGTGTCAGAGTGTAAAAGCAGAACACAGCAAAGTTTAAAAACCAAAAGAATTGTAGGATGAAAGAAAAGATTAAATAATCCTATAGAAAATTATTCCTCACCATACATTAGTATAGAAAATACGTGCAGTAATCTATGTGAAGCAGTGTTTGGTTAAGCCATGTTTCATGTAGAGTCTGAGGAGTGCTTCTGTTTCTAGCATATTGATTAATATAAATGACGGCATGAAATATAAATTCATATTACATTGAAGACACTTTATCCATTATTCATCAGGGTACATGTACATCCTTATTTCAGAGCTTTTTCAGAAAATGGTACAATTCTCAGACTCACAGTTGCATAACAACATTCAATTCATTTTGAAATGTTTATGACTCTTCCATTTGGCACTTCGGTCCGGCTCCTTGGAATTATTTAGAAAACTAACTGCAAATGCATGAATCACAGTACAGTTTACCTGTGATGAGGACAGCCTAGGAAAGAGTCAGAACAACTGCAGGAGGTATTTATTACTGACTGATTATGGGCATGTAATTCAGAACTTCCAGGCTACTGAGTGAGACCCCAAATCAGGGGAATTCCCCCTAGTTTGAAAGTCAGTTGTTTTTAAACGGCACTTCAGATCAGGTTTTTGGTATCCAAACAGTCTATTCAGTAGCACTGAGAGACACTGCAGTGGTAACAGTCAAAATACTTTTCCTGGGATGCCCTTTTGTTAGCACAGTGTTACAGAGATATACGCATCCTAGGCCTCTATTATGAAAATCCTATAGCATGGGGGACTTTCACATAGACATAATCCTGGAGGATTAGGATAGGATCCAAGGACACCAGGGCAGTGATCATGACACAGCAAAGCGTGCAGCTAACTGCAGAAGGACAGGAAGAAAAAGGTGTGTCTTGCTTTTCTGGCAACTCAGGCTGTATACAAAGAAATGGGGCATGTGGCTCTTCCAAAATTGATCCACCATAATCAAGGTTTCTAAACCTAAACTTAACCATTACTACTTCGGTACAAAACAATTTTCATCACTGACAATTTTTCAGTTGATCATCAATCAGGACATACATGCATATACATATGTGTATATATATAACTTTTATATATATATAAGGTTTTTCCTCACACAACATTTAAATTATTTGCTATCTCTATATAGAGATGTATTCTGAGAAAGAACAGCCAAGATAATTGAAATAAGTCTAGTGATTACTAGTTTAACAATTAGCAACATGACTAATTAGCAATTAGCAGTGACTAATTTTAGCATGTAATGTGAAAATGCCTTAGAGTTGTTTTATAATTATTTATAAGACAAAGACAATTTGGACTTTTTTTAGAGTAAGTATCTTAAGTGAGTAAAATAAAAAGTCTGCAAGCTTTTTCAGAGTCACCTAACCTAAAAAAGAAATAACTAAGTTCTCATAAAACTAGAGAATGACATGGACATTCTCTTTCAACCAGCTTCTTAGTAGAAAACAAGCATAGATTTCTATACTTTATATGTATTAGGATTACACCTAACTCCTAGACTGATGTCAAAGAATCCTTAATACACGAAAGGTACCATGATTAGTACAAACCCAATTAGAAACAAACTTCTTTACAGACAATCTTAACTTTCTTTGGTGACAGCTGTACTTGATGCCAGTGACAGAATTATGCTAGTTTGTCAGATGTGTTTGTGTCTGAATATTGATTGATTTATTGATTTATGTCAACCACGTTGATTTTCAGGAATAGCAATGTGCACAAAATGAACAGTATTTACAACAGGAATTGTCATTCGTTCTAATCAGCACTTACCCTCGATCCTTTTTCTGGAAAGCACCGACAAACTGAACAATCCTGTCCCCCACATGGATCAATATATGCATATCCTCCCTAAAAATTAAAAATTCATGTATTTATCAATGCACAAAAGACAACAATTGCTTTATCAAATACTGTCAAGTGGACATATTAGCTAATTAGATGATTTTCAAGGCAAAAGATCTCTCATCAACATCAAAATGCTGGCAAGGTAGAAGCAATATGTAAAAGCTTATTACTTTTGCTGTAGAAGGTGGAAGACCTTAACTACAAATATGTTACGTAACACTAAATATTAGAGCCAATATAACTTAGGAAACCAGCTGCACCTAGAAATAAATTTTAACAGAATCAGAATTTTATTTGCAATAATGTGAAATTTGTGACCTATCACATTATTTTAGGAGATTGTTTAACTACAGTGAAATGATAAAAGGCAAAACAAAGTGAAGGAGCAAGAAGTTCACTCTGAGATAAAATCTTGAATTTAGTTCTTGTCTATTAAATGAAACAAAGTATACCCATGGTGTAATTATGCATTGCCTACAATTAATTTACTTATTTCTTGTATTAAAAAATTCTGTTACTGTCCTCTTAATAGCAAAGAAGTGACTGCTTTGTTTCATCAAATTGCAATGAGAAAAAAACATCATATTCCAGGGGAAATGAAAACACAACAAAATGTAAATTTAGTAGATCTTCTGTGTGGTGAGTGAACACGATTTCATTATTCTTTTCTATTTCCCCAAATGTAGTAATAAACACACATCATATGCACTTATAAACTTAGTTGGAATGTTCACTAAATAACATTATTTTTTCAGTAAAACTGTGTAAATTATAAAAGATATTTTAAAAAATATTTTAACAAGGAGGTAAAAGATTTAAGAATAATATAGGTAAACAAGTAAATGGTGATAAAAAAGGTATTTCCTCAGTGTGGGTTTTCATATTATCAAGGACAAGATTGTTTTGTTCCTGGTTTTAATACCCAACAGAACACTATAGGCTCATACTTCAATGTTTCAAGGAGAAAACACTGACAAATATTAGATAAGGAGGAAAAATTCTGTTCTATCTATAACATTTTTAGAATACCTGGAATTCCCAAACCTCAGAACAAAAGGGTATGATCGTCTCTCTCACAGACTACTTGTCTTTCACACACTTCATTTCCCATGAAATTACTAATCTACTCCACACTAGTCTCTCACCCAGTTGTTAGAATCTTGCCTCTTCTGGAATGTCAGTAGAATACAAGTTTCCAATAATAGAACTGTTACTCTTTCTTCTGATTGAACATGTTTATTTTTAAAAAATATGTCCATTTTCAACATAAAATAAAAAGGCATGAGTTTGCGGGTAAAAAGAAAAAAACCTCTACAAAAAAAGAGCTTCTAAATATTTGAAAGACTACAAAAAGGATGGACTTGAAAGAAGTTTCAGTGAGGGCATTGCAAACGTGAGGGTAATATGAAGGCCAGTACAGAGAGGATAATAAAGTAGATATTGAAAATATATTATATGTGAAATTTTGGCTTCAGAGAGATGCGAATGTCCATGAAAGCCAGTTTAAGATCTAAGCTAACATACAGAGCAGAGCTTGAAAGCTAGAATTGACATGCATCATAATGCAGAACCATCAAAGAGACTTTATGAGGAAGGAGACAGACTCAGTGAACAAGGGAGGGTTTTCTACATGCAGCTTTCCAAAAGCACCTAAAGATGCCAGAATTAGAATCTAAGAAAATCCAGAGCATAAAATTGCAAAATAGGTAAGCTGAGTAGCAGAAAGGAAAGTTAGAATTGCAGAAATACAGAGAGGAACATCACGGTTTCCCCACACAACTAGAGGTCATTTTGGTGCCTTTGGTGTTACTTGTTTGAACTGTACCATCCTATCTCTCACCTGTCTAAAGTAAATAATAATGTCACTTACCCCATCAGTTTCTTTAGTTGAAAAAACAATCAGCATCCACCTGATTTAAAAGAAAAACTGAAATTAAAACTAAACTTACAACATCAAATCTTTACAAAAATTTAGCCTGTAGAAAGTGAGAAGTGATGAAGTGAACACACGATTAAGTCCTGTTTGGGGTGGCTATATAGTATTTTCATAAGGGGTACACACCATCAGGAAATGGCTAGCCTGTGCTGTAAATATTTGTCTTTTTGGATTTGTGAGACTGAGGACAGACAGACAGGCATGAACAAGACTACGTAAAAGTCCTTATAACTCCCCCTTGTAACCTATTTCCAATCCCACAATTAAAAAGGGCCAGAGAGGAACCATTCCAGACAGATTTCTCCATGGACACCATGAGGTGAAGACTGAGTAGAGACAGGGATGATCTGCATCTACCCTAAAATGAGTTAGCTGGTGCTGTTTTCTTTAGCTCAGAGAGGGAAAGAGAAAGTAGAGCGTAAAGCCACATTCAGAACAGCCACGTGATTCCAGAGCAGCTGCTGGGGAAGCCCAGCTCCATGCCAACCATTGCTAGTGATGGATTGTAAAGTTGAAAAAAAAAAAAAAAAAATACTAAAATAAAGAGTTAACCCAAAATTTCTACAGCAATATAGGAAATAAACATTCTTTTAAATTATTATTAATGCTAATATTATTTTTACTAAGGTGCTTACTCATTACACGAAAAGATAAATTAGATACCACCATAGCATACAGACTGCTGTGTACTAGTCTACAGGCTACAGTGAAGCCTATTGCAAAATCACTCCAACTTTGCAAATATCTAGGCATTTAGTAAAATTCCCTATTGAGATCAACTTCTGTTTTGTCTTTGTTAGTCATATGGTCAACACTTAGAAGCACTGAGAACTGTGCCAGCAAACCCCCAGTTACTCTCCCTGATTATTAATTATTCATAGATTCAAACTGGAAATAATATAACCTGTATATGCTCTGATATTTACTGATAAATTCAATACTGAAAGGATGAATGCATTTTAGTCATTTATGTACATTTACTCCATACACTTCTTACACCTATGTTGCCTGCTACTCATTTTCAAATACAGATTTTACTGAAACAAAATATTTATGAAAATAATTAGTAGCAATTGAAGACAGAAGATGCTGTCCCTTGCTAAATATGAAATTAAGGATTGATTAAACAATGTGAAACTGCCAGATGATCAGCTACAGCAGTAAATGGTGGAGAAGTCTTCTGCATACCAGTGATTCATCCTTTAACGTATCGAGTAAGTTTGTGTTGGAAGGATTTAGCTTCACAGGAGCACTTCAACCAGGTAGCAGATAATACCATTGGTTTGTTCTGTGATTGTTAATAATGTAAGGCCACTTTTGCTTCGACAGACAGTCCCTGTAAACATTTTTTCCCATACCAAAGTTGACCAGCTGTGAGTTATATTTTATTTAGAAAAACACCAATTTCTCATGAAGCTTTTGCACAAGTGAAATAGAAATCTGATGATATTTTTCTTGATACATGGTGCTGCAGTCCCCTCTTTTTCCACTCATATACAGCAGGCATGTGTTTGCCAGATTCTCTGCCATTTCCAAATCCCTGCCTTCTGAAGCCAGGCCGATGTTTCGTATGTACTTGACTCAGCAATGACTGTTAGAGGTAAGTCAGTCACAAATAATGCAGAAAAAAGGCAAGAAGAGCTGCCTTGGAGAGACTCAGAGTTATAGTTCCTGTTTCCTACTACTTAAATAGCGCAGGGCCTGAAATTTAAGTGGTAGAAACTTAGAGACCAGTAATTGAACTCAAATACAATAAATTATCACACAGCAATGTTATCATACACGGCTTATCAAATTTATGACAGGCTACAAATTATTTAACTGCTGATTTCTTATTACTGTTAAATTGATAGCTAAGAATATATCTCAGTGAACCTGGTTAAAAAATGTAGTGATCTGTAAAACTCACCAGGCAGCTGTGATAAGCCACTTAATCCGTTCAAATGAATCCTTTGTTAATGCCATTCCCGCTGATTGAGGATTTGTATATGCAGCACTTTTTTTTTCTTTAAATGGCAGGTCTTCTCTTTCCTTCTGTTTGTGGATGGTCTATAAACACTGTTCCATAGTGGTGTTGTTTTCCCCTCTGAACCTGTTTATATTAAAATATACATCCAATGTACACACATGAATAATTACTGGATAACCAAAAATAAGTCTTAACCATTTATCCGTGTTACACTGCACAGCTTTGTGTTGGCACTACATTATGTTCTTCCTATTCAGACCACATTTTATTTTATCAGCAATCCAATTATTTCAAGGGAACTATAATGAAACTGCAGATCAACATAAAAAGGGGTACAAGATTTCAGCCTAGAAAAGATAGTCTTCATTCTGTGTTTAAAATAATGAACAAAGAGCATCTTGCATCATTGTTTCTTGAAAAGCTTTCATAGCCACCATTTTAGTTAAAGGCATTAAGACAAAAATGCAACACCCATCTATAGTAAAAAACCTAATGAACTTTAAAAAAAAAATCCTCAAGAAAGTATTTGCTGTAGTTTTAAGACCAGATTTAGCAGCAGCAGCTTTTGCAAACTGGGCTGGACCAGTCTGTGCCAGCATCTAAGCAAAGGAGGACCACTCTGAATGCAGAGTAAGCCATACGCATTTAAGAGTTCTACCCACATGCATGGACAGATGCCAATCATTGGACACATCACCTAGAGGTTTTTAGCTTTATTTTTAGAACATTTCTTCTACAGCTTTTTCCAGGATTTAGGAAGCTGGAAACTGTGTGCTGGACTGACCAGTGGCCTCCGCAGTCTCACAGAGTCAAATTTTACATACATAAATCGCATGCATAATACATAATTTGCATACATAGTGCATCCCTGACCTATGACTTAGGTCCAACAGCAGTTTTATGTGCTGCTCCAACCTTTTTGTAAACCCAAGCTTCACAAATCCAGAGACATGGCCAGGTCATGTACAAACTTTTATATCCCCAAACAAAAAAGAAAGCTGCAATCCTTTGTAATAAGGCATGTATGGCAAATGAGACACACTGGTTATTTTAAACTGAGGGCTTAAGAGGCTGGGCTTCTCCTAGGTTAGCACAGATTATCACAGGCTTCTGCTTTTTAGTGCTCCAGTATTCCAAATGTGGGGAAATATTTTTGAGGAGCCTGAACACTGACTAGAGCAAATGGACAGAGGTTTACCCTCTTTGGAGAAGTCTCCTGAGTAGGCAAAGACACTCAGTTCCTGAGCAGGGAGTAAGGATGTGAAGTGCAGCAAACTGGCTGCTCTCTGATAGCTGTTCAGGCAGCAGCCCTGTGTTTGTTAAACACGTGAGGGTACAGTTCCTGAAACATTACTGTTTTGCTTTCTACTATTTAGATAGTGTGGCATCTTTCTAACCAGAACTAATCTATAAATAATATTGACTCCTGTGTGTATGCACAGTACATCCAAATCCCACAGTATGAAGAAGAGACTTTGTAAGCTGCTGTGCACTGACTGATGAATAAATAGCCTAAAGGCAGCCAGTCCATGCTGCAAGATCACTCTCTACATGTATTGTACAGTACTCCATTCATCTGTCAAATTCTTACACTCTTGCTGTGCCCCAGTTCCCCATCTGTAAGAAAAGAAAAAAATAACAACATCCCTAATAAAAAAATAATATTCCAACAGCATTCCTACCTCACTGATTTTTAACATTAGTAATATAAACAATATAAGCAAAATTGTGAGGCAATAGAATATTGCAGGGACTGATTGCCTCAAATGGAAAATCCAAGCCAGTCATAAAGTGTTAGACTTTGCAGAAATGTGTTCCTGTTCCCCACTAGCCATCTCATTATTTAATTATCCAAACAGCTTCTGAAAATTAAGAACAAAATAAAAAAGAAAATTATATTTGGTACATTTGCTTTGTATTAGCAGTGAAAGTTTTATTTCAGATTGAAATCCATTTTGATCCAACCCACTGACACAGTTTGAAATAATACTTAATGCATGAGTGGAAGGCTTGCAACCCTCTGCTTGTTATTTTGTCATGGCTATCTAAACCCCATCGTTTTCCGAACAAGTTGAAGTGTTCAGTAGCTAACAGAATAACAGAAAGAATACAAGGTGTTGTTTAGATTGATGTGTCAAATTGTTATGTTTTATGTTTTTTAAACAAATAGAACAGTTACCTCAATAAAATGTCCCCAGGACAGCACACTCACTGCCACCAAAGGAATAGGCTTCATATGAGATCACCAAACCTCACCTCAGCCTCAGAAAACAGTAGGGGGAAAGCTGGCACTATAACATAATCTAGATGTTTACTTTCTACACAAGAATCAAGAAGCAAGACAATTTCATTCTCAGTAACTCTGCTAAAGACCGTGGGACATGAGCCATAGTTTGAGGCAGACACACAGCTACAGTTATTGAGATATAAAAAATTGGAGCAGTCCTAACTGTATTCTCATTACATCCAAAGGAGCCAACATCATGTGCTGGGGCATTCTGCATCGAAATTGTAATAATTTCAGAGGACTGATCACTCTCCTCTACTGTAGTCTCTATTGCTCTGACCTCATTGTCTCGTAGACAGGTTATGCATCTTTTGTTTTCACTTTTGTATAAATGAGTGGCTACTACCTTCTATCTAACACCAGTACTTCTCATGTTAAATTCCAGTAGTAGGTACTATTTCTTCTACATGGTCACCATCAATCTGGCCAGAAAACAGGGGAATTCTTTTCCTTTCTCTCCATACCTTCCTGTCTATACCAGCTTGCTCTCACAGATGTTGGGTATTTTAGAATCAAGTTGTTTTAACATGATTCTATGTACAAGATCTTTGTTACTGAAGATAATGCTCACCTCTTCCCGAGGCATGTTTTTACTAGTAGTACCAAACTTTCTGGAAAAGTAGCTTCTACTAACCAGCTTTCACAGCAAATTTCATAGGCTGACAGTATGGTCTAGTGAATGGAGATCCAGCTCTACTCTTGTGCCTGTCAGAGAAGCTGTTTTACAAAGCTCTGTAGCTAGCTTTCTGCTCATGAAAGCCTTTAGATTTTTATTTCATGAGTACTCCTAGATTTGTATATTATATATTACTATATATATTATATACTTGCTTTTGCTGTATCACTTCTAGTGCTAATAAAACCTGTAACATGGGATTTCCTGTACAGCATCCATGAACGCTACAGACAAGGTAAGGTTGCTACGGCTGGCACTGCCAACATGCTTTCTAAGTTTGCACCTTCTCAAAACAGCACTTTATTTGGTGAAAGGTTACCTTGAGCGTGCAGCACTTCTGTCAATAACATAAATGTGATAAATTTTACACATTGCCAACACTTTACAAATCACAATTCCATTCGCAAAAGCTTTATATCATATTACGGGGAAACCCTGGGGAGAAACATTTCTCGCTGCTTTCCATTTATGCAGTGGGGCATAAATCGCTCTGGGAGTTTCCCCTGTCTCATTAAGAAAACACTCGAGGGAGAGGTAAGCGTTGCTGAAGGAACTCCCGTCCGTGCCCGGGAGCGCCCCGGCAGCGGCGAGATGGCCCTGAGGGCCCGGGGTGCTGCCGCCGCCTTTCTCGGTGCCGCCTCGCTCCCGCCCGGTTTCACCGTGCCCCTCTCCCCGCCAGGACCCAGGGCCGACCCCGCTCCGTGCGAGCGCAGCCCGTGCCCTGTTCGGGCGGTGCCCGGGGCCGGCCCCGGCCCCACTCCCGCCG